>CM076579.1:71570933-72138616 GCA_034641835.2 Pinus albicaulis | reverse complement strand
ATTATAAAATTGTAGTTGTAATTGTAATTGTACGTGAAATTGTAAAATTGTAAAATTGTAATTCTAATTCTAATTGTATGTAAAATATTTGTAAAATTTTAATTGTATTACTGTGAATTTATTATAATTGTAATTTTTTATTTTTTTTTAACTGGAACGGTTAGGTTTTATTAATGAAAGACAGGATGGCCAAAGCCTATACAACCATTACAATCTGCAGAATTGACTTAGACTCTTTTCCCGGCTAGGGAATAATTTCCATAATCAAAGCACCTGCATTTATGCTAATCATTTCATTTTGGAGAGTGCATCCTATATTTGCCAATCTGTCTGCTTCCTTGTTTAATCCTCTGAGGATGTGGAAAATTTGAATTGAGGGAAAGTCCTTCAGAATTCTGTTCACTCTTGATAGTTGTTTGTTTAACGTTGGATCCTTGAGCCTTTTCTTGCTTATTATTGTTTTTATCAACAATTCTGAATCTCCAAAGATAAGGATTTCGCTTGGGTTTTCTTTTCTGGCCATTTGACAAGCTTTTAAGAGACTTAGAGTTTCAGCTTGATTGTTGGTTTTCAGTCCAAGTCCCCAACTGAAATCAGCTTTTTTCCCATTCGTAAAGAAGATCACCCCTCCTGCTCCTGACCTCCCTGGATTTCCTTTTGAGGCTCCATCGAAAAAGATAGTGCACTTGCCCTGTGATTTCCACCACTGTTGGAAGTTGTCCTCTGATTCTCGAATCTACCATCTTTCCTTATGGTTTGGGTGTGTGATTGCTAGGGGTCTGGCCTTGCAGGAGTAACCATCTAACCACACCCTTTCTTTGATTCGGAGAGAGTTGTCATCTTTGGCTGGAGAATGGTTCAGGGTTTCTAAGAGAAGATTATTTGCCTGATCCACCACTTTTGCTGCAGGCACTTCATTATGGTTGAAAATGATTTCATTTCGAGCTAACCACAGCTTCCAGCAGACGTACTTAGGGGCAACTATCCATACCTTGTTCCATATAGATTTGCTGACAATATTGTGTGGATAGCTGGCTTTCCAAGAGGAGAACATGGCAGCAATCAAACCTTTAGTTGGAGGATGCACTGTCAGTCCGGTCAGGAAAATGGACCAGACCTCCTTCGCAAACTCGCATTCTATAAACAGGTGTTCTAAAGTTTCCAGGGCGTTTTTGCAGAGGACGCATCGGTGTGGGACTGCTATGTTCCTTTTGCACAAATTTTCTCCTGTCAGAATTTTGTTGTGAAACAGAGTCCAGAAGAAGAAATTGATCTTAGGAATGCTGAAGCTGTCCCAGATCTGCTTCCATACAGATTCTGGATGTGGCGAGTCCTTTTTACTTTGCATCTGTAAATACCCTTGGCTTGCTGTGTACACCCCCATCTTACCCCATCCCTAGGAGTCTTCGTAATTGTATAATTTTAATTGTATGTAAAATTCTAAAATTGTAATTGTAATTGTATGTGAAATTGTAAAATTGTAATGTGTGTGAAATTGTAAAATTGTAATTGTAATTCTAATTCTAATTCTAATTCTATGTAAAATATTTGTAAAATTTTAATTGTATTAATATGAAATGAATTTATTAAAAAATTTAAATAACGCAAATAAATTCATGTACTTTAGAATTATCATTATTTTATTATGATCTTAAATACAAAAAAAAATAACTAATTTATACAGTATGCCATTGTTTTTTATATCAACATAATTGAAAATAATTATCAACGCAATGCAAGTTACCAATTAATTCACAATACATATTATAATGTTTTGAAAAACTGATCTTAAAAAGTATAAATATTGATGAAATAACACATGTACCATATCACTCTCAGTTCTCATGATCACCCTCATTATCTTCCAGCTCGCATGGCATGATAACACTATTGTTCTAAAAAATGTGTTTTGATCTAGGGTCATGTGTCAATATGAACCACCAATCCCTATCCAACACATCTGGGTAAAAAAACACCTAGTTGTAGTGTTTAGGGAAAACATAGGGATCCTTAGCTTCATCCCACATCTTTCTAGAGTTGATACATATCAGCCTACTATCGCGGTATTCCTTTACATTATTCTGACCAAAGGTGTCCCACCACTTGCACCTAAAAATAGCACATTGGAAAGAAGATAAATCCACTTCAATGATCTCTTGTATATTTCCAACGAAACCTAACGTCCCTCGTACTAGGTTTCGATCACGGTGGATAGATCGACTAGATTGATTGAACACTACTTCCACTCCACATTCTTGTGTGATGTTTCCAGCATCAGCATTTTCTGTGTGAAAATGGTGTCCATATTCCCACATAGATGGGAAAAAATGCACCTATTATAAAAAATCTAAAAAAATCAGTGTCATGTGTCCTATAATAAGCCAACAGTTAAAATATGAAACGTATATGTCTTAATATAAGTTTCAAATTTACATATAAATTAAAAATATTATTACCAAGTTGTTGCACCCAATCCCTACGTTTAGCGCATCCTCTTCAGCACGTGGGTAACGACCACTAGCACTGTATTTCTCTTTGACTTGGTCAGCAACCCAACTATTGGGGCATATTTTTGGCATATTTTCTTTTAAATGATCGGTATAAGGCACACTTATACCATTCAACCGTCTGAATTATTTCCTGTCACTATCCCATTTCATCCTCTTTTGTTCGTAAATTGCGACTCACGGTTGTGTCGCTTCAGAATTGTAAAGAAAAAAATTATTGATTGCTCCAATTTTTTCATTCGTTGATGAAATCAAACCAACATTATATAGTACTTAAGATCAAAATATACATTATATCGAAGTTCAACATGAATATTAATTACATTTTGTAAATTTGAAAAATTATAAGTCGCTTACTCTTTATCAAGCGCTTTTTTCCACTCGTTTGAAGCAACTCCCCTTCTCTTTTGTCTTCATCTCTTTCATCATCCCAGATCACCACACCTGGTTGGTTTTTGATCTGCTTGATGTACTCAATAGCATAATAGAAAGACTCATATGATATGTACCCCTCTACCATAGACCCCTCGGGTTTTTCCCCTTGTCGAACAAAACCTCAATTTCTTCATGTACCTCTCTAAGAAGAACATTCAACGACAAGAAACCACCCCAACTAATTCAACCTCATATACTAGGTGGATTAGAAGATGAACATGTAAGTCCATGAAACTCATCGACAGTTCCTTCTCAAACATACAAACAACCTCAACTATCTCTTGATGCCACCGTGGAATGCTAGCCACATGAATCTCCTTTGACGTGATCCAACATACAAATGCAGATAATTTAGATATGGCACGTCCTAGGTCTTGAGGGAATTCATGTTTCACACACCCATGCATGAACAAAGGATAATGACACTGCAAAGTTATAAACACGTGCAATAATATCAAAAATCAGTTATGTTTTATGATCCCTGCATGGGATAAAATTTATTAATATAATAAAATCATGCTTTTGACATTATGCGTACTCTTAGAAGATTAAAATGGTCATGCGATTTCAACCCCGAAAAATGGTCATCCACTATGAAGCAGCGCCATAGTGAAGACCCGTATGAAGTTGGCACCCTCACATCCATTATAACTTCCTTTTCCAAAGATATATCATCTTTTTTAAAAATCCATGGGACATCACCTTCTTTGAAAAACCATGAATTAAAGGGACCAACGCCTACCTCTAATCCCATAATTTCTAATCATCTTGGCCAATTTTTCTTTTTAGTTTTTGAAGTAATAAGATATTTCCTAACAGCCAATGGGTCACTTTGTTTCCATGATATGTGCCTCAATAAAGAAGATGAAACATTTTTAAATATATGCATGGGATATAATAAGTGGGAAATCTTAAGATTCTCCCAATATGGGAGGTCATAAAAGACAGATTTCCTTTTCATCCCAATGGGCAATTTCTCAACATAGGTGTCGAAGAAATATGGATCATCGAACATAGGCTTCCCATTTGAATCAAACACTTCTATGAACTCCTTCTCCTTCTCTCTCTCATATGCTCTAATTCATTCAGATGGTGTCATTATTGGAGGCCTTTGGGTTCTCTCTCATTTACCATTGAAAACAGATGCTGCTCTTCTGTAAGGGTGTTCTTCTGGTAGGAATACCCTAGAGCAATCATACAATGGCTTTCGTAGATACTTGGACCATCTAGCTTTCAGAGAAGGTCCACAACATTTACATCCAAAATAAGCTTTTGTTACAAGACCTGCGAGATTATATTTGTATACATTAATTAATATGCATGGCATGTTAAATAATATCATGAAGATCATAATAAATATTACAATTAATCAAATAACTAATATGTGAAAGAATATTGTTACATATATAAAAAAATCAATAAATTAAACATGTAATTTACCAGAGCAAACTCCTAAGCCTGGATAATCATGTGTCATGTAAGAACATATGCCATACAATGTAAAACTTCGATCTGCTGTGATGGGCCTTGATACATCATATACATTTATCCCATCCCATAATTCCTTCAATTCATCTACCAGTGGTTGTAAGTAGACATCCATATTCTTCACTTGTCTTCTACCAGGGACGATGAGAGCCAACATAAGATGTTAATTCTTCACGGACGACCATGGGGGGGTATTTTTATTGATCACTACTACAGGCCAAACATAATATTTGGTGTGTCTAGAGGGAATATGGGTTGACGCCATCCATGGCTATGCTGAGTCATAGACTTCGTACTTCATCCTTGAATTTTTCAGGCCATGTATCCTCTATATGCTTCATGGTTATTGAATCAGTTTGGATTCGCATAAGTCCCAACTCACTTTTGTGTGAGGCATGCCATCCCTGCAACATAGCTAATTCTTTGCAATGAAAGATCCTTTGAATCCTTGGGATTATAGGAATATGCCTCAATATCTTAAAAGGAGGACCAATATGCGATTTACCCTTCTTTTTTTATTTAGCATACCTGTCATTCCCACATTTAAAAAACATCTCTTTGTCTACATATTCTCCTCTATATAGAATACAATCATTTGGACATGCATGATATGACATGTACTCAACACCCAAAATTTTCAACAATTTCTTTACCTCTTCGCAGCTACCAGGCAAGACATTATCACTCAGAAGAACCTTATCTTTGAATAACCTGTAGTTGGTGATCATGGAAAAATATATTAATAAATGTACATTAATGTCGATATAATTATTAACGTTCATAAAATTTACCATTTGTAATGTTCATTGCAGTGTATAGATTATATTTCAAATTTATATAAGGGATTACTTTATGGTAACTTACCTCAAAATTTCTGAGAAACATACATTCGACAAGCCAAAATTTTCATTCTAGTTGTACAGTAACATCGTTGTCCCCAACTGGGTAGACTTTTACTGACCGCCAGGTCTAAAGGGAGGGGTGGTGGAAGAAAATTTAAGGCTTTCGAAAAATGTGTTAGCAATATGAGCATCATCCCCTAGCTGATCATCATTTTGGAATGCATATAACAACATTGTCTCCATGGCAGTCGTATCCCTTAAGTAATCATCCATACCAACCTCTATATGATTTCCTCCATTGCCAGCTTGTGAAGAGATACTATTGATGTAGTCATTCCTAATTGGTGAATCTGGACGTAGCGGGAATTGAATTGATGGTTGATTCAACCATTATTGGTATCATTACTCTCCGATTTTTTCTCTTAATTCAGTCTTCTCTCGATTTGACATTGTTGTGGGGTGCAACAGAAGATGGTAGGTAGGTTGTTAATCATCACTAGAATCCTAATAAATAAAAAAACAAAAAATTGAACATGATTAGTACAAAATATATGATATCAATTAGTAACCATGTTGAATATATTGCATGATTATAAATTGGTTTGACGTTGAAATAATTACATATTAATCAATATATATACCAAAAAATTATAATTATAATTACCATCATTGTTCCGGGATTGTGGCTAGAAGATGCAATATTGTTATAATTGGTAGGGTGAAGCAGTTGTCCATTTTCATCTACCAAATGCGCCTTGCAGTATACATCTCTCGATAAGAACTTCCGACGTTTTGGGGTAGTTTGAATATTTTGTGTATCTGAACTCGATGTTGAATCTGCATGAGTCTGCAAATTTGTATACATTATAAATTCAAGTTGTGCATGATTGATTTCATGGATAAAAAACATAAATTCAATTAGATAGTGAAAATATAAAACAAATCTGAAGTAAATACTACGTCTCCATATAGATAGGGAGAACTCCGCGATGGACTTTGAGAAATATTATGGAACGAGTTAGATTTTGAAGAATTGTCCATTCCGTATAATATATGATACTTTCTCCCTGCATTTGAGAAAAACAAAAATAAATTTTGGTGCACAAACCTAAATGTAATTTCAGTGCGTAATTTATAGATAACTGCACCAATGTGTTTTTGGTATTGCGCACCGGTGTCGTTTTATAACCCAACGCACCGGTGTGGTTTGATTAAGGGACGCACCGGTAACGAATAACCGCAAATAAAAAAAGCGCAACCCTATTTTCTTTAAGTGACAAAAAGAACGGTAAATTGAAAAATGGACGGAATAATATTTTCGAAAATATAATTTCATAAAACATTTCTTTAAATACTAAACATTTTTCATTATTTCACTATTTTTGCAAAAAAATTCAGCCAGATATTTGCAGGATACATACCTCGAGCAAACAAAGCACAAGAGCACTATGGAGCAAGGAAATACGTTTGAAAAGAAGTATTTAGACAATTCGAATTCCAAACCTCTACTGATTCAAACCTTGTACCATAAAATTTCAAACGATGTGAGTAAAGTTTATTGTTTTTTTTTACTTTCTTCTGCAGTTTTTTTATGCAGTAAAAGAAAAAATCAAAGTTTATTGTTATTTTTCACTTTTTCTGTAGTTTTTTTTATGAAGTAAAATAACAAAATCAAATTTTATTTTATTTTTACTTTTTCTGCAATTTTTTTTACCTTTTCTGCAGTTTTCAGATATTAAAAAAAAAAACATTTTTAGAAACAAAAACCCTAGATTCTTTTTGTTTCTACCCTTTCTTCTCCCTCTTTCTGTAATTTCAGACTTAGGGCTTCTTAGTTTAGATTTATATAGTTTTTATAGTCATAATACATCCAACCCACAAGACAACTTGCATAGTCAGATCCCAATCCATGTTGGCCCTTGCGTGAATCTAAAAAAAAACATATTTTTTTCGTCGGTGCACCCTGCGTAACATATCACACCGGTGTGCTCTTTTATACCAGTCCACCATGAAAGTACAATGATAAAAAATAAAAAAAATAAATTATTTTTTTATCAGTGCGACATATGTAACATATGGCACCCGTGCACTATTTCATTATGATGCGTCGTGAACGTGTTGTTTCGCAAAAAAAAAAATCCATTTTAGAAACAAACCCTACATTCTTTTTGTTTCTGCCCTTTCTTCTCCCTCTTTCTGTGATTTCAGAATTAGGGCTTTTCAATTTATATTTATAGGGTTTGTATTGCTAAATATAAGCCTAAGACATCCAACCCATGGGATGACCTGCATAGTCGGATCCCAATCCATGTCAGCCCTTGCGTAAATAAAAAAAAAAAAAAAAAAAAATCGGTGCGCCCTGTGTACCTGAGCGCACCGGTGCAATAAATTATCCTTGCAAACCGTGCAAGTATTGTGATAAAAAATTAGAAAACAAAATATTTTTTCTTAGTGCGCCATTTGTAAAATATGCAACCAATGCGCTATTTCATTATGGCACACCGCGAACATTCTGTTTCGAAAAAAAAACTTTCAAAAAATACAAACCTTACATTCTTTTTGTTTCTACCCTTTCCTCTCCCTCTTTTTGTGATTTTAGAATTAGGGCTTTTCAATTTATATTTATAGGGTTTGTATTGCTAAATATAGACCTAAGACATCCAAGCGACAGGACGATTACCATAGTTGGAACCCAATCCATGTCGGCCCTTGCGTGAATTTAAAAAAAAATAGATTTTTTTTTATCGGTGCACCTAGCGTAACCTAGCGCACCAGTGCTCTGTATTGTACAATCGCATCGCATAAGTTATGTGATAAAAAATCAATAAACAATTTTTTTTTATCGGTGCGCCATATGTAAAATATGGCACCAGTTTACGCTACAAAAACTAACACTCGACAATTTTTATTATTTTATGATGCTTAACCGGTGTGGTGATTGAAATGTAATGCATTGGTGCTCCTTGTTGACATAGAGCACCGTACGGTCTATTATACTGTTTGTGCGGTGTGTTTTTAAGACACCCATGCATCGGCGTCAGTGCGTACACCATGAATGGCGCATCAGTTTCTTGAGATTTTTTTTTACTTGAAAAGTTGACAATTTATTTATAAATATATTAATGAAAGATATGGTACAGGTTTTATATTGATAAAGAAATGACTGATAAGAGATCAAGTAACAAAAATACTGATAACACATCAAGAAAAGAAAAATAGGCAAGTTCTTTGTAAATTCTTTACAAAAAATATTATTTTTGACTATATGTAAGTTTAACTAATATGTATTATTTACTGTGTATCATGCAGAGCCACAAAATGACAAAGCTTGATAAGATTATTTCTGATCTAGGACCAGAAGAGCGTAAAATCTTGATGGAAAATTCAAAAGGATGAATCAGGTGAATGAAAAAATACTGTCAATCCAATATGAGTTTCTTTTTTTAATTTTCATTAATAATATAATTAAAATTATTAGATAACATGTGTCAAAAAGTCGATTAATTCACATTTTTTTAATGTTCTACAGGGACCAACAACTCAGAAAAGGAATGTAGTTTTGTTGTAGCCTCTACAAAACCCTCCAAAAATCCACACTTTAAAAATTTTTGGAGCCCCTTGAGCATAAAGAAAAGTTAAGTTAAAATCCGGGAGGGTTAAGTTGCTGAGTCGCAGATTTCTGAATTATGGAAAATCGTGACCCCGTGACCTTGCGACCCCGCGAGGTCGCACCTCCCTCAAACCACTGCATAATGCGACCTCGCGACCTCATTAATGTCCTGCATGCACGACGTTTTTATAAATAGAAGGGTCGCTAGGTCACATTATGCATGTTCAACAGATAGAAAGAAAACGCTTCTGACAGGTCGAATGGAGCGTGATTTTCCTGGGTAAGTTTCCATTTTCCTCCTGCTATTTCCTTTTATGATTTTCTTGCCTAATTTTCCCTACCTTAGCCTTTAAATTTCCCTCTTTCTTGGCCCTTTTTTTTCATTTGAGACTTAGCGCTTCCCCTTTTTGCTCGGACATTTACCCTGCTTGTATAACATTGTCACTGTTTCCCATCCAGGCCCTTATGGCCTATGTTCTGCTCCAAAAGCTCTCCCCTTGCTCTCTCTTGGCCCACTTAGCCTTGTAATTTTGAAGTTAGAGGGAAATAGACTTTACGCGGCGCGCGCCAAAACACCAGCAAACCCTAGTGTGACTTGCGACCTGTGTGACCCTGCGACCCCAGCCGCTAAGTCGCCAGGTTGCAAATCGCCCTTCATTCTATTTTCATGCAACTTCGCGACCTAGCGACCCTGCGACCCGATCATAGGTCGCAGAGTCACACTCCCATCGGTTTTCCTAGCATTTGCGACCCAACGACCCCGCGACCTGGTCGCAAGGTCACAAGGTCGCACTTCAGTCAGTTTTCCCACAACTAGCGACCCAGCGACCTGGTCGCAAGGTCGCAAGGTCGCAAAATCACAAAATCTTCGATAATATCAACATCGTGACCTTTGCGACCCTGCGACCCAGTCGCAGGTCACTAATTCAGCCCTTCCTGTGTCCCCAGTTGAAAGAATTAATATTTGCACCTAGGTTTGTATTGTCATGGCATCTTTCTTATCCTAGGAGTCTTTCATGAAGATGACAGGTGAATTCCAAGTAGACTTAGAGTGTGTCCCTATCTCCTTAGATTCAAGCAAAATGGGACCTCCAGTGCCTCAGAAAAAGAACAAGAGCCTGGAAGAAGAGGACATAGAGATGGATATACCAATTTCCCTGCCCCCGATCTACAGAGACACCCTGTGCACATTTGCCAAAGGGGACAGCATGCGTTGGTACCAAATGTACCAGGAGTTTTCTTGAAAGGAATTCCCAAAGTACCTCCCTGACCAGGAAGCATACATACAGGTCAAAAGGTCAAGGCTCCATCTTGCAGGTGCCCACCCGGCTATATTCCCATGCGCGGAGGTTATAGAATGGATTATACAGAACACTAACCCCAAAAAGTGGGTAATCATGGACTACGAAGGCAAGGCTTTCATGACTCTCAAAGGCTTGGATGCTCAAGTTTACTATGCATTGCCTGAACGAGAGGAGGACTTCACAGAATATTGGGCCATCGCCCATGCAGTTCCCATAATAGACACTCTAAAAGGGTGGTGGGAGGAACCCGAGAAATTCAAGGCCAAGAAGGATCAAGAATATCCAGTGGCAGGCCTTAGGAAAGTATATAAACTGGTGGCCGCTATTCTTTGCAAGTTGTACGGGCGCCCTGATCTCTCCACCTTCAGTGGCACGTGGGCAACCCTAATGGAGCATGTCACTACCCATGGCACCCGGTTCAACTGGGCCAACATACTGGTGGTCTCTCTTCAAACAAACATATCCTCAGCACTGGTACCAGATGATGGATATCCTTCTGAATTCTACATGGCCTCCTACTTATTGGATGTTTTTTTTTTGAGGTTCCAATTTGAGAGATGGTGGAATAATTGGGATTCAAAGTAAGCACGCCCAATCCACTTGGAGACAAAGGTATTTTGGGATTCCAAATAAGTAGGACATAGAGCCGATCTCTCAAGTTTTCATCCCATCTCTCTACAGAAATTTTTTCGGCCAGGATGCTCCTTGCATGTCTTGGCGAGCCAAGGAGATGTTAGGCAAGGTGGCGCATTGGTTCCCACTTGCTGAGCACACATTCATTTGAGTCTTTGGTTCATACAAGGCTCCCCATGCTATGCTCCGATATGTTACAGATAAAATGCTCATTCAAGAAGTATGTTTCCAGATGACTTCTGGTTTCTCTAAGCTCCTGACTAAGGGAAAGAAGAAGTCGTGGCCTGTGCTACCCCTCACTATCGGTACATACATGGTCAGAGATTTCAGAGAGGTAGAGGTAGAAGCAGAAGAGATGAAAATTTATCGCCTTGGGTCATTGGACCACCGGACATATGACCCAGAGAGGATAGTCCCTGATCACTGTAAGCGGGCTAAGTTCAAGTGGAACTACCAGCACACGGAATGCCCGGGCAAAGATGAAAAAATAAATTGGTATAATGCCGATAGGACACTCACTCTGGGGGTGTGGTCTGATCAAGAAGACCCAGATGACCAAACATTGGAGGACAAAAGTCATCAATTAGGAGGCACTTCTTCTTCTCAGGCTAAGAGGCCTCGAACTAGTATAGGGCATGACATTGCTTCCCAGTAGAAAGAACTAGAAGCCAAATCCCAGCAAGAAATAGAGAATAATATGAAAGAAGATGAAGAAAAGTGCAAAAGGAGCCTAAAGTCAGAGCAGAAGAAGAAGTAGGCAGAAGAGGCCAGGAGAAAAAATGAGGAACAAGAGGCAGAGGCTGAGGCAGAACGGAAACTCAAGAGAGAGTTAGATCAAGTGGAGGCCGAATGCCAGAAGAAAGCAGAACAAGAAGCGGTAGCAGAGGCTAAACGCAAAAGAAAAGCAAAACAGGTAGTAGCGGCAGCAACCGAACGTAAAAGGAAATCCGAACAAGAAGCAGCGGCAGAATCTGAGTGCAGGCGAAAAATAGAACATGAAAAAGCAGAAGTAGAGCGTATGTGGAAAGAGGAAGAAGAAAAGAGAATAAAAGAAGAGGAGAATAGAATACTAGAGAACATCGAGGCATCTCCCCAAGGCGTAGGATCCCAACAGAGCTAGCACCCCTCGAGGTACATGTAGTCATTACATGCACTACACTCTCTAATGTGAGTTCCTATGAAGGGAAAGAAGAGGAAGTATTCAATCTTACCAAGCTCACATATGATCAGTTCTCTTTCAAGATCCGACAGGAGAAAAGGAGATGCCTGGCACGAAACCCTTCTGCCTCATCTACAGTCACAATGGAGAAAGATATAGTCCTAGACACTAGGACTAACCCAGTAATGATAGCATCGACCAGCACAGCTTTCGTCGTGGCCACGGAGGAGAATGTAAAGAGAATGAGCAAAGAGATCCTCTCTCTACAAAATAAGCTACAAGAAGCAGAGTAGAGGGAGGCAAGGGCAGAGCAGGATAGGGTAGCATTGAGGGAAGAGATTCAGCAACTCCAAGACAAAACTGCCCCTATCAAAGAAGTACCAATCACCATTCGAAAAGAGATGGATGTATTAGAGGCCACCATGAGACAGGTTTATGGGGAAATGTTCACTATAAAAAAAATATTTTCCCCCTTGGTAAGAGCCCAAGAAGAAACCAAATAAAGGAGCGAGCAGCTGAAGGAGGCCTCAACTACTTTGGATAGAATGATAGAATGTATAGGTCGGTACCCCCAGGCTCCTGAAAACCTACCAAAGAGACACTAGATCCACACACAAGATTCCAAGGTCTAGATCCGGATTAAAATGTAGTCTAAAGATAAGCTGTCTAGGGACTTAGATAAGGTGATGGCCGCATACAAGCATCCGATAAACGACATCGATTCAATGCACACTCTACATCACATTCCATCACTAGGTGCATTGGGCAAGGAGAAGACATGGGAACAGGTGGATCAGGAGATCCATTC
Organism: Pinus albicaulis; assembly: GCA_034641835.2. Taxonomy (NCBI): domain Eukaryota; kingdom Viridiplantae; phylum Streptophyta; class Pinopsida; order Pinales; family Pinaceae; genus Pinus; species Pinus albicaulis. The sequence goes on along the minus strand of CM076579.1, from coordinate 72,125,830 downwards.
ATTTTTGCAACACATCAAACAAGCCGTTGCCACTTCCGATCTTGAAGCATCACAGGACAACTTGAGGAAGTTCATTGTCACACAAGTCTAGATCTACACCAAATTGGCCTCCCTATCCAACCTGGTCACTCAGAAAAGAGAAAATTTAATTCCTAATGCTTTGGAGTGTCTGCATCGGTTGAGAGAAGAAGTTCCCTTGATTTCCCCTATAGCGACGGATTATCGTGCATGGCAGAACTTCCTCGGAGAACAACAAGTTGATGCTCCTAACCTCACGATCGGGTGCACCTCCTCATGATCAGATAGCAGTAGGTCGCAGGTCGCACTTGGCAGTAATTCGCAGGTCACATTTGGCAATAGGTCACATGTCACACTTCGCAGCTAGGTCGCAGGTCGCAGGGAGCTCAATAGTTGGGGAGGCGAAACGTCAGGAAGCCCAAAGGGAAAATTTTGGTCTATAAAACTCCCTTCAGGAAGAATGTAAAATGAACTTTTTTTTTGGGACTCAAAGAGTTAGAGAGCATTGTATAGAAGGATAACACTCTTTTTCATATGAATACAGATACTTGTCAAACTCCTTTTGGATCTGATGTGTTTTGTTGTGCGAACACTATGAGTATTTCTTGTACAGTTTCAAACATCTTTTGATTAATGAATATGCGCTTTTGATGGCATCATTCATGCATGATAGTTCTATGTAATTGTGTTAATGATGTTAAGTTTATGTATGCTTCCCCAATTAATGTTAATAACTTTGTTTACTGACATTTGTATTTTCATCGTAAACATTTGAGGAAGTGAAGGTTGTTCCTACCATAAAGAATGTTTTCTTCTGTGGCTAGAACAACATTTAAGCATGACCCTTACGATCTAATGTTGACAGTATTTCTTTTGGCTTCATGTCTTATTATTCGCCTCGCTACGCATAGTGTTATATACGTGTTTAAACTCATCAATCATGTATCTTGTATCATCTGAATAAGTGTGTGTCCGCAGGTTCATTGAGTTCTTTTGAGACCCAAGGAAAGGAGGCTTAAGCGGTAGCCAGACCCACACCCCAGATGGGATCCCTACTCCAAACGGTTTAGAGTCTAGTTGGGACTTTTCACTGGGGAGATCCCCTGTTGTTGGCCAAAAAAACTTTCCTGACAACAGAATTGGCGCTAGAAGGAGGGCCTAAATGGCATCCTCCCAGCACACAAGAAATATTCCGTCACAAAATCCCTAAGGGAAGGTCATAAACGATGATACTATCCTTCCTCCTTTAGAAGATGTTCAAAGGGAAGAGGCTCCATATTATGAGGTCACCAAGGAGCAGTTGAGAACCCTGTGCCCAGTTGCTCGCAATCTCATCAAGGACTTGCAATTCATCCCAATCATGAGTTTCTTGACCCATACTAGGACCCCTGCTGCTAAGATCACTCGCAATGGTGCCCTTGTGAATTCTCTGCCTCAGTTGGTAAATTTTATGGTTGAAGACCTCGCCACCACTGTCCGGAATAATGAACCGATTCCCGAACTCCAAGTCGGCGGAGAGGAGGAACCCAATGTGAATGAACCCCATCCTCACCAGCCCAACCAAGCCCAACATGACAACAATCAATTCCGCCCCCCACCAGTAGGAGGCGAGGGAAATAGAGGCTGAGGGAATGAAGGTGAAGGAAATAGAGTCCGAAGAAATGAAGGCGAGCGTAATAGAGGCCAAAGAAATGGAGGACAGGGTGTTATAGGTAGGGGAGATAGAGGCCGTGGCCAAGGATGCCATGCCACACACCACCGTCAAAACTAGAATAGGCCACCCATCTACAATTGGGGATATCTCAAAAATATGGCCAACCGTGAAGGATATCAGGATGAGCACTCTCGCCATGGGGGGGAAGCATCTGTGTCAGGCACGGGGAGTGAATCTAAATCTGAAATCAGGCACCATGAGCATGCCAGGCGGGTGCAACCACTTGCTTTGATGGCCCAGTCCCGTTAGGTCTTTTAGGCCCCCTCCATCACATGCCCAGGCACCCTGAGAAGCATATCCCAAAGTTCAACCCTGAGAAGGGTACGTTGGCCGAGGATCATATAAGAAAATTCTATCTGTCATTGCAAATCATAAGGGTTCAAACCGATGACGTTGCTTGTCCCCTTTTTCCACACACTCTTGAGAAAAAATCGGCCACCTGGTACCACTCCCTTCCAAGTGCCTCCATAACCTCCTATGACCAATGCCGCCACATTTTCTTGCAAAAATTTTCGAAGGAAAAAACCCCTTCCATGCTCCTTACGGAGTTAAGTACCATTAAATGCCAGAAGAAAGAAAAGTTCAGGGATTTCAATCAGCGCTTTTCTACCATTCTGCAAAAGTTCCCCCCCAACTTGGCATTGGATGACTCCATTACCATAGACTACTATACAAAAGCTCTCCCAGGGATATTTCCGTCTTCGTAAAACGCGAAGCTAGGGCCACCCTTGCAGCAAATTATGCAACCACCCTCGCTGTAGAAAAGGACATGATTTATATAGGAGCCATCGATCATGAAGGGAGAGATGACCACAAACCCACCATGAAGAAAATTCAGTCCTCCACACCCAAGACCGCGGATAAGGATAAGGATGCTTTTGACTTCGAGAGTATAGCAAAGATCCTTAAGCTATTGACAAATGAAGTCTATGACTTGAAGAGAAAGGGCATAGAATCTACTACTAGCACTAAGGCACAAAAGCCCTTTTTCAGAAAGAGTAACCCCAACACCGGTCGACCTCCGTCTAACCCAAACACTGTTCTCAACGTGGAAGAAATAGGAAAAGATAACTTTTGTTATTTCCACCAGGCTTCCCACTCTGAAAAAACATGCCCACAATGGGTTGGCAGCATGACTGCAGTAGTAAATCAGCTTCTGGACGATCAAACCCGAGGGGATGCAGGGGAGGATGATGTTTTTGACAATGAAGAATATTTTCCCCCTAATGAAGAACCGGGATCCTCTATTCTTTCATTTGACATAATCCGCAGGGAAAAAAATCATACCATCACTGATGTCAATATGGCAGACGATCCTAAGGTCAAAATCGTTCGAAATTATAGCCTTAGAAATAAAGGACCGGTCCCCGAACAGTGAATGAACAACAAGTTGTTCCTGAGAAGCCCACGACCAACTACACCCGAGTAAACCAAAAGAGAAAGCTCCTTGTGGGGTCGCCCAAAACCACTACCGAGTCTAGTCCTCATTCTGATTCTGGTTACAACGTTGTTGAGGACATGAAAAAAACCCGAGCCAACATCTCCCTCTACGAGCTTGTCTGCATCACCAATCAACAAGAACTTATTCTCAAAGCCTTTGCCAATACCTCAACTACTAAGCCTGTGAGAAATACATCTGCTCAAGCTAGTTCGAGTGTCCAGTCTATTGTAAATGCCATAAATGCAAATTCTGGGGGATCCACTCCTCCCATCCTCTTATCATTTGAGATTTTCAACTTCAACATCCATAATTGTCTAGTTGACTCCGGCGGATCCACAAACGTCATGCCCCTATCTATTTGTAAGAAGCTGAACATTCGCCCGGAGAAAACTAACGCGAGAATCATCCAACTTAACAAATCACAAGTGCCAGCTATAGGAGAGCTAAATAATGTCATCATCCGCCTTTCTTCTGACTCTAGGGTCCACCAATGTATAGACATTGTAGTTGTAGACATCCCGGAAGCCTACGGCCTATTTCTTAGTAGAGACTGGTCCAGCAAGCTACAAAGGTATTTTTCCACTGACTGGTCCCACCTGTGGCTTCCTTACAAGGGTCGGAACAACCAAATCAGGGTCGAAAGTGAACCTTATATGAAACATACTCTGACTGATTTGGATGCTACTAACAAACCTATCAGCTTTTCCCAGGAAGAGCTTGGCATGTGTTTCTTGGAGGCCATTTTTGGATGTTACCATCCTCATCAGTCCCCGGTGGGCCCAGAGATCCAGTCAGAACTAACACTCATCACAGAAGACCAAGCCACCCCCATCTTACACCAAGCCAAAATCCCTCCTCAACCCACAACTCCGGAGGAGCCAGAAAACGACGTGTGGACCCTGTATTATGATGGTTCCAAGACCCATGACGGAGTTGGCACGAGCTACATCCTGCTGGACCCTCAGAAGAACAAGTTCTTGATTTCATGTCGGCTAGAGTTCCAGTGCACCAACAATACTGCTAAATATGAAGCTTTAGTCCTCGGACTCAAGAAGGCACTGGGCTTAAAGGTAAGATGCTTACAGGTCATCGAAGACTCTGATATCATCACTCGACAGGTGAACAATACCATTCATTATTTGTCTCCGCACTTAAAATCTTATCAACAAGAGGTATGGCGTCTTATTTCTACTTTTGATGCATTTGGAATCAAATATGTCCTTAGAATGCATAATGCAGCGGCTGATACTCTGGCTAATGCTGCTGCTAGATTTACCCCTCTGAGGGATATCTTTTCTATTGAAGTAATGTATAAACCCTCTGTGCCAGATAATATTACTAATTTATGCGTCTTTGATGATGACCAACAGATATTTGAATTCATGCTCAACACCAAAGTATTCAAAGACATGGTAATAGATGAGGCAGATCATGATCAAGCTTTGCAGGAAGAGCATGATAAATGCAAAGAAAACCCCATGCCCAAGGGGATAGTGTCACTTGAAAAGCTCTTTGATCTGCAAATTCATTTCCGCGAGCCCCCAAATACCAAAATACAAAGTTCCACCTTGGCACATTGACAGGTGAACTTAGGATCAGATGAGGATCTGAAGTTCATCAACCTTGGGAAAGACTATTCCAACCAGCAGAGGCAGGGTTTCACCCAGCTATTCTAGAAGTATCGAGACGTCTTTGCTTGGATGTATGATACGCAGATTATTTAGCACGTGATACCTATGAAGGAAGGAGTGAAGCCTTTCCAACAAAAGCTCAGAAAAGTGCATCCTACACTGGAACCGATGATTCAAAAAGAGCTTAAGAAGCTTTTGGATGCACGCATCATCTTCAAAGTTCCCCACTCCACTTCGGTGTCAAATTTGGTCCCGGTATGGAAGAAGTCTCGTGAGATCCGTTTGTGCGTGGACTTCCGAAATTTAAATAGGACCTCAGGAAAAGACAATTACTCAGTGCCTCCTATGGAACAAATATTGCAGGCCGTGTCCAGATCCGAAATTTTCTCCTTATTGGATGGGTTCTCCAGTTACAACCAAGTGCTGGTAGCTGAGCCAGATAGATTGAAAACTACTTTCCGGACCAAATGGGGAACGTTCGATTTCAGGCGCATGCCCTTTGAATTAATAAATGCGGGGGCAACTTTCCAACGGGCCATTGATATAGCTTTCCGTGGTCTAATAGGACGGAGTGTGGTGGTCTATTTGGACAACGTCACCATGTTTTCAAAACACCGGGGCGATCATTTACGCCACCTCAAGAAATTTTTTGAAAGGTGCAGGAAGTACGGGATCTCACTCAACCCGAAGAAGAGTGTTTTCACCGTGTCAGAAGGGAATTTGCTAGGCCACATTATAACTAAGTAGGGCATTGTTGTAGATCTCGAGTGGGCAAAAGCCATTGCCCAGATTCCACCCCCTAGCAACAAAAGGGCCATGCAATATTTCCTTGGGAAAATCAATTTTGTACGTAAATTCATATCAGATTTTGCCCAAATAGTCAGGCCTTTGCAGGGGATGATCAAGAAGAATGTGATTTTGAAATGGAATCTCCCAGAGAAGGAAGCTTTCAACAAAATCAAGCAGGCCATAGCTGAAGCACCATCTCTCCAAAGTCCAGATTTTAGCAGAAGCTTCATCTTGTATACTTTCGCTTTGGATTCATCACTTGCAGCTTTTCTCACACAGGAAGACGCCAACAATGATGAACGACCTATATCCTTCATGAGTACTGGTTTGCAGGGAGATGAACTGAATTACCCTGAGATCGATAAGCAGGCTTATGCAGTCTACAAAGCAGTCAAGCATTTCAGGCCATACATCTTGAAAAACCATGTCACAGTTTTCGTCCCCCACCCAGCTGTCCGCTCACTGTTCGTGCAGCAGGAGCTGGGTGAGAGACGAGGCAACTGGATGGCATGTCTTCAAGAGTATGACCTAGAGTTTAAACCAACACACACTATCAAAGGACAAGGACTTTTCCAAATGGATGTGGAGGCTGCAAGCTCACATGGAGTTGAAAAAGAGTGTTGGGAACAAGAAATCGACATGTATCAGAGTGACCATGCACCTCAGCAGAGAAACCCTTCTTGGTACTCTGACATTTTGGGATATTTAGACCATGGCATCTTGGACCCTATTTTGACTTCCCGACAGAAATGCGCAATAAGGCTTAAGGCTGCATCTTACCAGTTAATCCAAGGTAAGATTTTCAAAAAACATCACGATGGAGTTCTGTTACACTGCTTGGAACATGATGAAGCACAGAACATCCTGACCGAACTACACGACAGACCAGCCGAAGGGAATTTTGCAGGCGATACCACCGCCCACAAAATAATGCGCGCAGGATACTATTGGCCAACCCTTTTCAGAGATGTGCATGCGTATGTCCAAAAGTGTACCCAATGCCAGAAGTTTGCAAATCGGGAAGCACGGCCAGCCACTCCCCTATAGTCAATGGCAGTAGAGGAACCCTTCCAATAGTGGGGTTGGACGTGATTGGTGAAATCCTACCTCACTCCTCCAAGAAACACCGGTATATTCTCACTGCTACCGATTATTTCACCAGGTGGGTCGAAGTAGTACCATTATGCCAAATCAACGATAAAAATTTAATAGAATTTGTCACTCATTCTATCATTACCAGGTTTGGTGTTCCAACTTCCTTAGTTTTTGACAATGCTACTTATTTTTCATCCTTTAAATTGTATGATTTTTCTCTGGAAAATGGTATTGTGCTTAAAAATTCTGCAAATTATTACCCCCAAGGAAATGGATTAGTCGAGTCAACTAATAAAAATCTTATCCGCATCATCAAAAAGACTCTGTTGTCCCAACAGCGAAACTAGCATAACGCCCTCCACAATGCTCTTTGGGCTGACCGTGTCACACCCAAATCCTCACTCGGCACCTCCCTATATTTTCTTGTGTATGGAAAAGAAGTCGTCCTTCCTCCCCACTTATCTCTTCCTGCCCTTCATTTGTCCCAAGAAATCCATGATACCCCATGCCCCACCTTGCAGACCCGGATCGACACACTACTAAAGTTGGAGGAAGAGAGGCAAAAAACCCAGGAAAAATTCGCCATCCACCAAAGTCGGATTAAGAGATGGTTTGATAAAAAATCCACAGGGAGTAAAAATTTTGAAGTAGGAGACCTAGTCCTTAAGTGGGATAAAGATCACGAAGAAAAGGGAAAGCATTCCAAATTCCAAGCCTTGTGGACAGGTCCATTCCAGGTCAAGGAGAAATTCGGTTCCCACATGTTTAGATTGCAAACTCTAGAGGGAAGAGTCGAGGTCCTCTCGGTGAATGGGAATGACCTCAAACATTACTTCACTTAGTAGCCCTAAGAGGGCTATCCTACCCCTGTACCATATTTCATGGTTTTCTGCTCTAGTTTCATTTGAAAAAAAAATATATATATACTCAAAAGGACGGAAGGCCTTGTCGAAGCCACACAATTGGCACATTGCACCAGGTTCTATGCTGATGGGAAGCCTTTCCTAAAAGACACAAAGGTGGCGAAATCTTTCCTGTAATTGACACCCAAAGGTATTACATGACCTAGCTCAAGCCACCAAGCGCGGGTAGCTCACCTAGCGAGTTTGAAAGGGTGTTTGTGAGAAGAAAGTTCGATACAGTAGCAACTAGATCGAAAGAGAACAGAGTTAACTTCGAGTGACATCAGGACATCCGGGAAAAACCAAATTCCTCATATCAGACCAGGAGCAACCTCTCTTGCAAGTAAAATAACTCGGGATCCCTCATCTGCCCAGGCAAAAATTGCCCCTCTCAAATAAGTGCCCTGAGCACACCTAAATAAGTGCCTTAGGAACATTCAAAATAAGTGCAATAGCACACCAATAAAGGGTAAAGGATTTATAAAGGCTTCCTGCGCAGAGAGGAGATGTCACGACTCTGTCGGGGTACTGACTAGGCTCGCAGGCAGCAGAGCAACATTCATGACTCCTATGCAGTGACTCCGCTGGGACCACGATGTTCACAGGCAGCGGAGCAACACGATGAGGAAAAAATAATCTTACCGGACCCTATAGCCACCTAAAGTTCTCCAACCCTTTCAGTTTGGAAACCTGAAGTAATGAAACTCGGTTAACCAGCACCCAAAGAAGCTAGCAGGCCAAGAAACCTCGCAAAGTGCCAAAGGCAAGGTAGTGGGGACCTTAAGGTGAAAAGAATGGCTAGCGAAGGCCCCTCCCTCCCCCCACCAAGGCAAACCATCGGCAGAGACTCTGGATCCGACCAGTGAATCGCCATTTGTTGTAGCCTCTACAAAACCCTCCAAAAATCCACACTTTAAAAATTTTTGGAGCCCCTTGAGCATAAATAAAAGTTAAGTTAAAATCCGGGAGGGTTAAGTCGCTGAGTCGCAGATTTCTGAATTTTGGAAAATCGCGACCCCGAGGTCACAAGGTCGCAAGGTCACACCTCCCTCAGAACACCACATAGTGTGACCCTGCGACATCATTAATGGCCTGTAGGCACAACCTTTTTATAAATATAAGGGTTGCTAGGTCGCATTATGCACGTTCAGCGGATAGAAAGAAAACGCTTCTGACAGGTTGACTGGAGCGCGATTTTCCTGGGTAAGTTGCCATTTTCCTCCTGTTTTTTCCTTTTATGATTTTCTTGCCTAATTTTCCCTACCTTAGCCTTTAAATTTCCCTATTTCTTGGCCCTTGTTTTCATTTGAGACTTAGGGCTTCCCCTTTTTGCTTTGACATTTACCCTGCTTGTATAACATTGTCACTGTTTCCCATCCAAACCCTTATGGCCCGTGTTCTGCTCCAAAATCTCTCCCCTTGCTCTGTCTTGGCCCAATTAGCCTTGTAATTTTGAAGTTAGAGGGAAATATACTGTACACGGCACGCGCCAAAACCCTGGCAAGCCCTAGCATGACTTGCGACCCGTGCGACCCTGCGACCCCAGTCGCTGAGTCGCCAGGTCGCAAATCACCCTTCATTCTATTTTCACGCGACTTCGCGACCTAGAAACCCTGTGACCCAGTCACGTGTCACAGAGTCACACTCCCGTCGATTTTCCTAGAATTTGTGACCCAGCGACCCCACGACCTGGTCGCAAGGTCGCACTTCCGTCGGTTTTCGCACAACTAGCGACCTCGCGACCTGGTCGCAAGGTTGTAAAGTTGCAAAATATTCGAGAATATCAACATCATGATTTTTGCGACCCTACGACCCAGCCACAGGTCACTAATTTAGCCCTTCCTGTGTTGCCAGTTGAAATACTTAATAGTTGCACCTAGGTTTGTATTATCATGGCATCTTTCTTTTCCTGGGACTCTTTCATGAACATGACAAGTGAATTCGAAGCAGACTTAAAGTGTGTCCCTGTCTCCTCAGATTCAAGTGACATGGGACCTCCAGTGGCTCAGAAAAAGAACAAGAGCCTAAAATTAGAGGACATAGAGATGGATATACCAATGTCCCCGCCCCCGATCTACAGAGACACCCTGTGCACATTTTCCAAAGGGGACAACATGCATTGGTACCAAGTGTACCAGGAGTTTTCTCAAAAGGAATTCCCAGAGGACCTCCCTGACCGAGAAGCATACATACAGGTCAAAAGGTCAAGGCTCCATCTTTCAGGTGCCCACCCCGCTATATTCCCATGCGCGGAGGTTGTAGAATGGATTATACAGAGCACTGACCCCAAAAAGTGGGTAATCAAGGACTACGAAGGCAAGGCTTTCACGACTGTCAAAGGCTTGGATGCTTAATTTTACTATGAATTGCCTGAACGAGTGGAGGACTTCACAAAAGACTGGGCCATCGCTCATGCAGTTCCCATAATAGACACTCTAAAACGGTGGTGGGAGGAGCCCGAGAAACTCAAGGCCAAGAAGGATCAAGAATATCCAGTGGCAGGCCTTAGGAAAGTGTATAAACTAGTGGCCACTATGCTTTGCAGGTTGTACGGGCGCCCCGATGCCTCCACCTTCAGTGGTACGTGGGAAACCCCAATGGAGTATGTCACTGCCCATGGCACACGGTTCAACTGGGCCAGCATACTGGTCGTCTCTCTTCAAAAAAACATATCCTCGGCACTAGTACCGGATGATGGACATCCTTCTAAATTCTACATGGCCTCCTACTTGTTGGATGGTGTTTGTTCGAGGTGCCACTTTGAGGGATGGTGGCACAATTGGGATTCAAAGTAGGCATGCCCAATCCACTTGGAGACAAAGGTATTTTGGGATTCTAGATACAAGCAGGACATAGAGCCGATCTCTCAAGTTTTCATCCCAGCTCTCTAGAGAAAGTTGTTCGGCCAGGACATTCCTTGCATGTCTTGGCGAGCCAAGGAGACGTTAGGCAAAGTGGCGCATTGGTTCCCACTTGTCGAGTACACATTCATTCAAGTATTTGGTTCGTACAAGGCTCCCCATGCTATGCCCCGATATGTTACAGATAAAATGCTCATTCAAGAAGTCTGTTTCCAGATGACTTCTGGTTTCTCTAAGGTCCTGAATAAGGGAAAGAAGAAGTCGTGGCCTACGATACCCCTCACTATCAATACATACACGGTCAAATATTTTAGATAGGTAGAGGCAGAAGCAGAAGAGATGAAAATTTATCACCTTGGGTTATTGGACCATCAGACATATGACCCAGAGAGGATAGTCCCTGATCACTGTAAGCGGGCTAGTTCAAGTGGAACTACCAGCACATGGAATGCCTGGGCGAAGATGAAAAAATAAATTGGTATAATGTCGATGGGAAACTTGCTCCAGGGGCATGGTCTGATCAAGAAGACCCAGATGACCAAACATTGGAGGACAGAAGTCATGAATTAGGAGGTGCTTCTTCTTCTCAGGCTAAGAGGCCTCGAACTAGTATAGGGCACAACACTGCTTCCTAGCAGAAAGAACTAGAAGCCAAAGCCTAGCAAGAAATGGAGAAGAAGATGAAATAAGATGAAGAAAAGCGCAAAATGAGCCTAGAGTCAGAGCAGAAGAAGAAGTAGGCAGAAGAGGCCAAGAGAAAAAAGGAGGAAGAGGAGGCAGAGGCCGAGGTGGAACGATAACTCAAGAGAGAGTTAGATCAAGTGGAGGCTGAATGCCAAAAGAAAGTAGAACAAGAAGCGACAGCGGAGGCTGAACACAAAAGAAAAGCAGAATAGGTAGCAGCGGCAGTAGCCGAATGTAAAAGGAAATCCAAATAGGAAGCAGCGGCAGAAGTAGAGTGCAGGCAGAAAATAGAACATGAAAAAGTAGAAGTAGAGTGTTTGCGGAAAGAGGAAGAAGAAAAGAGAAGAAAAGAAAAGGAGGATAGAATACTAGAGACCATCGAGGCATCTCCCCAAGGCGCAAGATCACCAACAGAGCTACCACCCCTCGAGGTACCTGTAGTCAGTACACACGCTACACTCTTCGATGTGAGTTCCTACGAAGGGCAAGAAGAGGAAGTATTCAATCTTACCAGGCTCACATATGATCAGTTCTCTTTCAAGATCCGATAAGAGAAAAGGAAATTCTTGGCACGAAACCCTTCTGCCTCATCTATAGTCGCAATGGAGAAATATATAGTCCTAGACACTAGGACTAACCTAGTAATGATAGCATCAGCTGGCACAGCTTTTGCTACGGCCACGGAGGAGAATGTAAACAGAATGAGCAGAGAGATCCTCTCTCTACAAAATAAGCTACAAGAAGCAGAGTAGAGGGAGGCAAGGGCAGAGCAGGATAGGGTAGCATTGAGGGAAGAAATTTAGCAGCTCCAAGACAAAACTGCCCCTATCAACGAAGTATCGCTCACCGTCCGAAAAGAGCTAAATGTATTAGAGGCCACCATGAGACAAGTTTATGGGGAAATGTTCACTATAAAAGAAATAGTTGCCCCATTGGTAAGAGCCCAATCAAAAACCAAACAGAGGAGCAAGCAGTTGAACAAGGCCTCAGCTACATTGGATAGAAAGATACAATGGATAGGTCAGTACCCCCAGGCTCCTGAAAACCTGCCAAAGAAAGACTGGATCCACACACAAGATGCCAAGGTCCATATCCAGATTAAAATGCAGTCTAAAGATAAGATATCGAGGGACTTAGACAAGGTGATGGCCACATACGAGCATCTGATCAGCGGCATCTATTCAATGCACACTCTACATCACATTCCATCACTAGGTGCGTTGGGCGAGGAAAAGACATGGGAATAGGTGGATCAGGAGATCCATACATTTTTGCAATCCATCAAACAAGCCGCTACCACTTCTGATCTTGCAGCATCACAGGACAACTTCAGGAAGTTCATTGTCACACCAGTTTGGATCTACACCAAACTGGCCTCCCTATCCAACCTGGTCACTCAGAAAAGAGAAACATTGATTCCTAATGCTTTGGAGTGTCTGCATCGGTTGAGAGAAGAAGCTCCCTTGATTTCCCTTATAGCGACGGATTATCGTGCATGCCAGAACTTCCTCAGAGAACAACAAGTTGATGCTCCTAACCTCACGATCGCGCGCACCTCCTCATGATCAGATAGTAGTAGGTCGCAGGTTGCACTTGGCAGTAAGTCGCAGGTCGCATTTGGCAATAGGTTGCAGGTCGCACTTCGCAGCTGGGTTGCAGGTCGCAGCTCTCATTCAGGTCGCATGGCAGCTCAACAGTTGGGGAGGCGAAACGTCAGGAAGCCCAAAGGGAAAATTTTGGTCTATAAAACTCCCTTCAGGAAGAATGTAAAATGACCTTTTTTTGGGACTCAAAGAGTTAGATAGCATTGTATAGAAGGATAACACTCTTTTGCATATGAATACAGATACTTTTGAAACTCCTTTTGGATCTGATGTGTTTTGTTGTGCGAACACTATGAGTATTTCTTGTACAGTTTCAAACATCTTTTGATTAATGAAGTTGCACTTTTGATGGCATCATTCATGCATGATAGTTCTCTGTACTTGTGTTAATGATGTTAATTTTATCTATGCTTCCCCAATGAATGTTAATAACTTTGTTTACTCACATTTGTATTTTCATCGTAAACATTTGAGGAAGTGAACGTTGTTCCTACCATAAACAATTTTTTCTTCTATGGCTAGAACAATGTGCAAGCATGACCCTTACGATCTTCTATTGACAGTATTTCTTTTGGCTTCATGTCTTATTATTTGCCTCGCTACGCATAGTGTTATATACGTGTTTAAACTCATCAATCATGTATCTTGTATCGTTTGAATAAGTGTGTGTCCGCAGGTTCATTGAGTTCTTATGAGACCCAAGGAAAGGAGGCTTAAGCGGTAGCCAGAACCACACCCCAGACGGGATCCCTAATCCAAACGGTTTAGAGTCTAGTTGGGACTTTTCACCGGGGAGATCCCCTGCTGTTGGCTGGACAAACTTCCCCGTCAACAAGTTCTAAGAAAAGAAAAAAAATAGAACATGCAAATGAAAATGAATTTCTCCTTAGCTCATTTGGAGTGATGCTGGAGGTTAATGAAAGGGGGAAAAACTTTTACAAAAATTTGAGGGATCTAATGGAACGAATGTATAGATGTTCTTTCCACTTACAATACAAAAACCAATCCAATGATTCCAAGAACCAAATTTTATCTAAACTACAGGAAGAGTTTCCAAAGAATTGGTCAATGAGACATGTCAGACTTTTAATAGCAAAAATGTACAACAACAAAAAAGAAGGAATGAAAAAGTAATATTCCTTTAAATGGTTGTCTAGAATTATTTATAAATATCACTTTTGTTATATTTACTTTTCATATATCAATATAAAAATTAAATAGTTTATTGTCATGTTAAATTTTCAGGAAGATTATGAAAATCTCAAAAGATGAACGAGCTGATATCAGAAATATGTCAGTAGGAATGTCCAAAAAGGTGTACAAGGAGATGGTCAAAGAAATGGACAAAATTGCATCATGGGAGGAGCCATCTCAACAACAACATGCTTCAATGTAATATGTAATCATTGAATTTTTCGATCATTAGGTACAATAAATAAACAATTTAGCATTAAATATTAATTTTCAAGTATTTTCTTGTAGAAAAGAAAAGAAAATGGAACCCATTCAACACATAAAACAAGATGACAAGGAAGAAAAGGATTGATATCTAAGTTTGAGTAATTGTTAATTCCTTATAACAACTTAACTAGATTTCATTTTTGTATTTTTTAAGTTTTTTTACAAAAATCATCATTGAATGTCTTCAAACAGGTGCTAACATACAAAGAAGAACCATCAGAGGAATTGATTGAAATTGAGTTAAATATGGGTTGTGAGTATATGTTAGCATATCAAAACTTAATTGTGGAATTTGTAAGCATCTATCGATCTTGTTTTACTTAGCTTCGTCATAATTAATAGAAAAAATAAATCTTTTATATTAAATATATGATTTGTTATGGGGTATAAAACTTGCAGGAAACAAAGTATGGAACTGCGCCAACAGATTAAATCTTGAAAGATGGCATGTTACATGGTTTTGAAAGAATGTATATAGTTTATGAGTCAATTGTTGCATTGGTACATCATTTATTTTTTATTTACATTGATGTATATTATTTAATATTGCAATTTTCATTATTCTCACCAATGTATATAGACTCATTACAGTTTATTTGTATGTTTGTAGATGGAAGGTGAAGAAGAAGATAACAATCAACACCGTGAACAAAACATTCATGTAAATAACCCAAGTCATGGAAGTAGCTCTAGCAGTGATAGCAGTTCAAGCAAAGAATGATGATCACTATGTTTGGATATCAAAGCAAGGTGTTGTATTTTTTGAAATATGTCTGTGAAATCAGACATTTTGTTTAATGTAATGGACATAGTATCCCAATTGAAAGATAAAGGGATACCAATAACTGTCCCATTTTGTATGACAAAGAATGTCTTATATATATATATATATATATATATGTGTGTGTGTGTGTGTGTGTGTGTGTGTGTGTGTGTGTGTGTGTGTGTGTGTGTGTGTGTTTTAATTTATTCTATTGTGTTCTCTAGTGTCACTATTGCATTCTCCATTGTCGTTCTCAAATGCACTAATAAAAATTTAATTCATATGAATATTGTTATAAGGTATATATGTGTCAAATTTTGATGAAAAGTGAATTTTAAAAAACCAAAATAATTATGATATGATATAACAAATTAATCCAAACATCAAATTCAAATTCATTAATAAAAATTTAAATAATATGAATATTGTTATAAGATGTGTTGAATTTTGATGAATAATGAATTTAAAACAATCACAATAATTGCACTGTTACAGGTCGACGTTTCTAAACAATACAAAATGAAAACCGGTGTGTGTATTCTTACACCGGTGCGCTTGTATTCTTAAGCGCACCAGTGCGTTTTTACGACCTATGGGCACCGCACAAATACCAAAACTAGTTAAAAATATCGAGGCGTTTGTGCGGTACGATGCACCGGTGTGTTTATGTCTATATATGCACCGGTGTCGTTTTACAACCTATGGGCACCACACGAATACCAATACCAATTATAAATCTTGGTGTGTTTGTGTGATACTATGCACCTGGGTTTTTTTGCGTCTATACGCACAGGTGCATTTGTATGATCTATAGGCACCGCACGAATACCAATACCAATTATAAATCTCAGTGCATTTGTGTGATACTATGCACCGTGGCATTTAAGTGTCTATAAGCATCGGTGCATTTGTATGATACTGTGCATCGGTGCGTTTCTATAAGTCTACGCACCCCGCATTAATACGACCTATGGGCACCACTCAAATCCCAAGACCAATTAGAACAGCCCTATGTGTTGTATCACCAACACTACGCCTAGTGTTGTTTTATACCTTAACGGCCTGGTGCACTCTCCTTCGAACACCCCGAGGCTCCGGATATAGGTACACACCGATGCGTTAAATCCTGATTAATGCACCGATGAAAAAATCATCCGTAATTACCTCCGGTCGCCCTTTTTTTGTGTTGAAATTTCGTTAAAAGTGTTAGAAAATTAAATATTACAGAGCAATGAAACACAAAATATGCAGAAAACACAAGCACACAAAACACATAAAACCAGAGAGACACAGATATACGTGGTTCACCCAGTTTGGGCTACGTCCACCATTGACAGCCAGTCCTTCCTTTCTATTATCCAGCAAAATGAAGAGACACAAGCTACAACAGATCCGCTGTAGTATCCTTTGTTCTCTCTCACAGTCTCCATATCTGTTTCTCGCTTAGAGAATACACATGCCATACACAGCCGCAATACAATACCCTCATATAAGCGAGGGGTTGCCTTCTATGGCAAAAGACCCTAAACTAAACATAACTTCTACCGTCAAATCATCCGCCTAATGAACAACCTAGATTGACTAGAAATTACTATACTTTTACAAGGAAATTTTACATCTGTTCTTAGCTTTGGGGGCGCTGCCCCTGAAACCCCCTGCCAGGGGGGGGCTCCATAAAGTCGCAGCTGCCCTCCGCGCCGCCCCCCCCCCCCCCTTGGACCCCCCAGGCAGCATTTAATTATGGGCGACATTGCCGCCCCATTAAGGTACAGGGGTCCAACGCTGTGATACAAAATAAACAAGATAATTAGGCTCCACACCCAACAAAAAGCTCCGCCAAAACCTCCATAACCATAAACATATGTTGTAGAAAATGTTTTTTTGATAACACTAAAAACCTCCTTTATAACCTCCTCTAGACGGTATTTTCCATGTAGTGTTCTGGACGAGAATTCAAATATCTGACACTTTCTTGTTAATATTTAGTCAAAACACGCATAAAACCAAAATAAAAAGCCACATAAGAGGAACTTACCATGCAAAAGTTGTTTCGTTGGACAAGAAAGGATCCTATATCTCATCCTTATCAACGATCAAGGCTCGTAAACAACCCAGATCTAATGGTTCACTTGCACAAATCAAAACATAAGAGACCAAATAGGGTGATATCAAATACGTCAAAGATGGGAATGTTGGCTAGGGTGAGAATAAATCCGACCGAAGTTTCTTGTATAAAACCCTCGGGCTCACAAGATGCACGACTCTGATACCACTGTAATATCGAGAACAACAAAATAATCAACTAATTTGGCACATTTATTTGTTCTAAAAAATAATTTTAATAAAACACCCACACAATGGGATATGGAACGATAGCAAATTATTTATATTATTAACTGAAAACCAAATACATGCCCATACAATAAGATTGGAGCTCCTACAAATGGCATTCGCACCTGCTCAACAATGATAAATCTAAGAAACTAAAGCCCACTTTTGAATCCTGGATGGATCCACTACACACACATCACCGTGGGGTTTTCATCCCGGGATCAATGCTAGAACTGGCCACACCAAGTTCTCAACCAAAACACAATAAGATAGATAATCCTGAATTCCCTCAATGCCTAGCTCCTACCCCCTTTTATACGCTTGATGGATTTTCTAGAAGCTTTATTTTATTATTTTCCCTTGAAAACAAAGGCGAATACTATGGGTAGATACCATGAGTGAATAAAATGGGTAGTTGCTGTCCCCTTTGACCATATCCAAAAAAATGGAATATTCCTAAATAATTTTCCAAATGATTATTGGGTTGAAATTGTCACTTGTGCAACATATATCATTAATAGGTGTCCAACCAAAAGTGTCAAGAATATGGTTCCTGAAGAGGCATGGAGTAAAATAAAGCATAGTGTCACTCACATGAGATTGTTTGGATGTGTGGCTTATGGACATGTCCGGGATGAGTTAAGGAAGAATTTGGACATCAAGGGGGAGAAATGTATATTTGTTGGATATAGTGATGAATCTGAGGCATACAAGCTCTACAATCCATCAACCAAGAAGGTCATAATCAACAGAGATGTTCAGTTCATAGAAGAGAAAGCATGGGATGGAAGTTTAGAGAATCAAATCAATGTGAAGACACTTATGCCACATGAAGACAAAGAGGAAATGACCACAACATGTAATTCCTCAATGATGACTCCTCCTACTCCTATTCAATCTCTACAAATCAGTCACCAAGTGACACCATCAACAAATTATATGAAAGAGTTACATAGTCAAGAAAGTTCTTCTCCAACCAGATCACAAAGTTTTGCAACACCATCTATTTCAAGTGCAACACCAAGAGACATGTCAAGACCATCTTCTGCAAGCATAAGAAGACAAAAATTCAGAAATTTAAGTGAATTTTATGAGCAAAATGAAGTTGATAGTAGCGTTGGTCTGAATTCTTTATTTGCATTATTTTTCATGTAGATGACCCAATTCATTTTGAGGATGCATTCAAAGAAGAAAAATGGGTTGCGGAAATGGATGAAGAAATATAAGCAATAGAACATAACGACACATGGGAGTTAGTGGAACTTCCTCAAGGAAAAGAATTCATTTTTTGTGAAGTGGGTCTATAAGACCAAGAGAAACATTGAAGGAAATATTGAAAAGCATAAAGCGAGGCTACTTGTCAAATGATACAAGCAACAACATGGAAGAGATTATGTAGATACATTTGTGTGTGTCATGAGGATGAAGACAATGCATACATTGTTGTCGATTGTCATGCAACATAAATGGAAAGTGTATCAACTGGACTTAAAATTAATGTTATTTAATGGAGTGCTAAAAGAGGAAGTATATTTTGCGCAACCAACTGGTTGTGAGGTAGATAGCTAAGAAGACAAGGTGTATAGGATGAGGAAAAATATTTATGGGTTGAAGTAACTACCATGTGCATGGTATAGCAAGATAGATCCTTTCTTGATGGAAAATGGTTTTGGAAAATGTGACGGTGAGCCTACTCCCTACATCAAAGAGGATGAGGTAAGCTTCTTATTGTTGTTTTGTATGTAGATGATTTGATTTTTATAGGGAGTGATGATTTCTTCATCGTTAATTTCAAAGAAGTCATGAAAAGTGAGTTTGAAATAACTCACTTGGGATTGTTAAGGTATTTTTTGGGCATAGAAGTGAAGCAAACAAAAAATGATATTTTTATTTCCCAAGAAAAGTATGTAGCATACATTTTAGAGAGGTTTAATATGAAAAACAGCAAGCCTGCACCAACTCAAACTGTCATGAGGTTGAATTTGAGCAAAGAAAACTACAACAATAATGTCAATTCAACATTATACAAAGTATGGTGGGAAGCTTGATATATTTGACCGCAACTAGGTGTGATATAATATACACAGTGAGTTTGGTTTCAAGTTTCATGGAGACAACCGAGACATATTAGAAACCAACCAAAAGGATTTTAAAGTATGTCGATGGGACGAAGGAATATAGTATTTTGTACACTGCAACATATGATTTTAGGCTGGTTGGTTACACATAAAGTGACTAGGTAGGAAGTGTTGATGACAAAAAGAGCACTTCACGATATGTTTTTCATTTAGGTTTGGGAGCCATTTCACAGGCCTCCAAGAAGTAGCCGATAGTGTCATTGTCAACAACAAAAGCTTAATATGTCGCTGCAACAACCACATGCCAAGCAGTTTAAATGAGGAGAATGTTGAGGGATTTATACCATGAATAAGAGGGAACAACCACTATTTTCTGTGACAACAGTTCAACAATTGCACTATCAAAGAATTTTTTTTTTCACAAGAGGAACAAACACATTGACACTAAATATCATTTTATAAGCGAATTGGTTAACAATGGTGAAATTGTGTTGCAGCATTACAGGTCAGAAGAACAATTTGCAGACATCCTCACAAAATCCATTGGCACGTGAAACTTTGTTTATCTCAGAGATTG
Organism: Pinus albicaulis; assembly: GCA_034641835.2. Taxonomy (NCBI): domain Eukaryota; kingdom Viridiplantae; phylum Streptophyta; class Pinopsida; order Pinales; family Pinaceae; genus Pinus; species Pinus albicaulis. The sequence goes on along the minus strand of CM076579.1, from coordinate 72,105,881 downwards.
TTCCGGAATTGTCAATTGTGACAATTGTGATTAAGGGGTAGCGTTAGAAAATTAATCTCAACCACGACATTAAATGAACTGAAAATAGTTATTGGGTTCGGGAACAAATGAAGGAGAAAGAAATATACCTATAATTGAATGAAAATTGAAATTAAACACACACAGGTAAATGCACAAATATTTACGTGGTAAAACCTTGACAGGGTATCAAGGAAACCTCCACAGGGCAAGGGATTGGAAACTCTATTAATTATTAATGGTTCTCCTCTAGTTACAAGTCTCTCAGGCCATCCAAATTTAACATGGGCTACTTCGTTACATAACTGCCTCTTCGTTATAAAAACGAATGTCTGGTAAATTTCATTAATTACAATTAGTTGTCATTATTTCAACAAATTCCACCTCGAAAAAAAATTTCCTAATCCCTTGCCCATGCCCATTCCTCATCTCTTTTGCAAGCCAATAGAAGCGAGAAACCATTTCAACTTCCCTACTGTAACTGGCTTCGTGAATATATCTGCATGATTTTCTTTTGTACGAACCTTCTTGAGAACTACTCTGCCACCTCGATTACATGTCTCACAAAGTGATACGTTACATCGATGTGCTTGTTCTTGCTGTGATAGGTTCGATTTGTAGCCAAATGAATAGAACTTTGACTATCATAGAATACATTCACTTTCTCCTGTGTCCTTCCAATCTCAACAAGCAGACATTTTAACTAGAATGCCTCTTTACAGGCATCTGAAGCAGCTATATACTCTGCTTCAGTAGTGGACAAAGCAACTTCCTCTTGAAGCATTAACATCCATCTAATTGCTCCACCTGCAAGAGTAAAAACATAACCTATAGTAGATCTCCTTTTGGCCAAATCACCTGCATAATCAACATCCACATATCCACAGACTGAACCTTCATGACCATCAAAGCTAATGCAATGGTCACTTGTGCCTCTCAAATACTGAAGCACCCATTTCACTGCTTGACAATGTTCTTCCCCTGGATTTTCCATGAACCTACTGACAACTCCAACTGCATATGAAGTGTCAGGTCTTGTAGATACCATCGCATACATTAAGTTGCCTACCGAATTTGCATATGGTACATGAGGCATATACTTCTTTTCTTCATTAGTTCTAGGATTTAAATCCGAAGAAAGCTTAAAATGGGAAGATAATGGAACATTAATAGGTTTCACATTGTTCCTACCAAAATTTTCAAGTACTTTCTCCACATACTTCTATTGTGATAACCAAATCTTACCATTCTTCCTGTCTCTGTGTATCTCCATTCCCAAGATATGTTTTGCCGCTCCAAGATCCTTCATATCAAATGTCCTAGAGAGCTGAGCCTTTAACCTGTTGATTTCTTCCATTCTTTTTCTTGCAATAAGCATATCATCAACATACAACACCAAGATAATGAATATGCCATTGAAATTTTTGAATTATACACAATGATCATACTCACTTATGATAAAATTCTAGCTCACCATGAAGGAGTCAAACTTCTTGTACCATTTCATGGGCGACTGCCTTAGGCCATACAATGATTTCTTGAGCTTGCAAACTAATATTTTGTTGCGACCTTGTACAAAACCTTCTCGCTAATCCATATATATCTCTTCATCCAAATCACCATTAATAAAGGTTGTTTTAACATCTAACTGTTCTAACTCAAGGTCAAGTAACGTAGTTAGTGCTAACACAGTATGAATAGAAACAAGTTTAACGACTGGTGAAAACATTTCATGAAATTCAATACCTTCAACCTGAGAATGCCCTTTTTCAACCAGCCTCGCCTTATATCTATCAATATTTTCATCAAATTTTCTCTTCAACTTGAAGACCCATTTGCACCCAACAACACTTCTCCCTTTAGGAAGTTTTACAAGATCCCAGGTATTGTTCTTGGCTAAAGAATCCATTTCTTCGTCCATTGCCTTTTTCCATTTCTCTCTATATACATCATCCACTGCTTCCTAATAACAAGAAGGTTCCCCATATTCAGTAATCAATGCAAAAGATGAAGCAGAATCTACATACCTTTTGGGTGTTTTTCTTTCCCTTGTAGAGTTTCTTAGAGTGACTGGGTGTTGAATTTGTTTTGGAATTTCTCCAGTTTCCTTTGCTTCTTCACCTTCTCCTTCCTTCTGACTTTCTGTAAAAGGTTTAGTCTCCAATTGAATTTTTTGATTTGGCGATACCTGTTCCTATTCAACTTTTCCAACATCTGATTTTAGAAGAGAAGATTCATCAAATGTTACATCTCTAGTAATGACTATCTTCCGTGAAGAAGGATCCCACAACCTATATCCTTTCACTACATAATCATACCCAACAAAGACATAACATTACGCTTCTGGATCTAAATTTGAACGTTGATTTCTAGGAATAACAACATAGGTATCACAACCAAAAATCTTCAAATGTGAATAATCACAAGATTTACTCGACCAAAATTCTTCAGGAATTTTACACTTGCTCGCAACTGAAGGTGATCTGTTAACTAAATAACAAGAAGTAGATATTGCTTCTGACCACAACTGCTTTGGCAGGTTAGCATTGTTGATTATGCTTCTCGCTCTTTCCGTAAGAGTCTGATTCATACTTTCAGCAATGCCATTTTGCTAATGAGTATAAACAACAATTTTATGTCTAACAATCCCTTCACCCTTACAAAATTTTTCAAATTCTAAAGAATTAAGTTCACCGCCATAGTTAGTTCTTAAACATTTAATTGATTTGTTTGTTTGCTTTTCCACCATAGCTTTAAATTGTTTAAAAATGTTAAATACATCAGCTTTCTTGTTCAACATATAGAACCAAAATTTCTGGTAGAAATCATCAATAAATGTTAAGAAATATAATGTACCTCCATAAGACACAGTAGGAGATGGTCCCCAAAGATCAGAATGAATGTAGTCTAAAATCTGTTTACTATTATGATTTCGAGTTTTTAACCTTTGTTTACATTGTTTTCCATACACACAATGTTTACAAAAATCTAACTTCAAGGATTTCAAATCAGGAAACAACCTGCGGTTCATCCATACCTGAAGACCTTTCTTGCTCATGTGACCCAACCACTGATGCCATAGAAGAGAACCTTCTTCTTATTTTTCGGATACAATCGCTACTTCACTAACTTGAGTGAAAAATGATACCATAAGCTTTCTTTTTCAACATATAGACCCAAACTTTATGGGAGAAATCATCAATAAATGTTAAGAAACATAATGCACCTCGATAAGACACAATAGGAGATGGTCCCCAAAGATCAGAATGAATGTAATCTAAAATTTATTTACTATTATGATTTCCAGTTTTGAACCTTTGTTTACATTCTTTTCCATACATGCAATGTTTAAAAAAATCCAACTTCAAGTATTTCAAATCAGGAAACAACTTATGGTTCATCAGTACCTGAAGACCTTTCTTGCTCATGTGACCCAACCGTTGATGCCATAGACGAGAACCTTCTTCTGCTTTTTCTGATACAATCGACGCTTCACTAACTTGAGTGCTTCCTTTCAGTCTGTACTGATTTCCGACCTTTTCTGCCTTCATAACAACCAAGGCTCCTTTTAAGACTTTCAACACTCCATTCTGACCTGTAAATTTATAACCATTCGAATCCAAAACTCCCAAAGAGATCAAGTTTTTCTTTAGTTCATGTACATTCCTAACATCAGATAATTTTTTAACTGTATCATCATACATTTTAATTTTTACATTTCCTATCCTGACAGTATGAAAAGATGCATTATTTCCCATAAACACAGAACTACCACTTACAACTTCATATGAAGTAAACCAACTTCTGTGCGGACTCATGTTATGAGAAGCACCGAAGTCTAACAACCAATTTTCAACATCTTGAGAGACATTACAAATAGGTAGAGCTTCAACAGTTAAAACTTCATCAATCATACCTGAATCAACCTGATTTTCTTCCTTATTCTGGTTTTCTGACTCCTTCCGTTTCCAACAATATTTCTTCAGGTGTCCAATTTTGTTGCAGTACCGGAACTTGGCTTTACACTTCTTGCCTCCCTTTGATTTTGATCTGAAAGAACCCCTTGCTTTCTCCCCTCTTTCTTTTGACCGACCTCTGGCTACCATGGCTTCTAGTGCAGATGTTTCAATACTAAATTTCCTTCATACTTATTCAAATAATAGAGCACTCACAACTGATTCAAATTTCAAAGAATTAGCAGTGCTCAAACTGATTGAAGTTACGAAGTGGCCCCATGACTCGGGTGGAGAACACAACAAGGTTATAGCATTGTCTTCTTCTTGAATTTTAACTTCCATATCTGACAACTGGTAAATAAGTGTATTAAAAACATTTAAATGTTCTACAACTTTTGTACCCTCCTTCATTCGAAGACTATACAATTGTCTTTTCAAATAAATTCTATTGGTCAATGATTTTTTCATATACAAAGTTTCCAGTTTTTCCTACAAACCTGCAGCTGTACTCTCTTCAATGATATTAAATAAAACTTCATTTTCCAGGCATAACCTAATGGTACTGAGAGCTCGGGCATCCAAGTCCTCCCAGTCTGAATCTGTCATGCTTGCAGGTTTTTTCTTCACCCTGTTTAATGCTTTGTGCAACCCTTGTTGCACCAGCAAGTCCCTAACTTTTAGTTTCCAAAATGTGAAATTGTTCTTCCCAGTGAACTTCTCCACCTTGAACTTTTCATTCAATATTTCTACCATTTCTTCCTACAAATCTTGTTTCTAGGGTTTCTTTCCCTCAACTAGGGTCTATTAAAAAAAATATTTCAGGTTCCCCTAGGATTTCTCTTTTTTCTTTAAATCCATTTTTTCAAAGAAATAACTAATTCTTACAAAAAAAAAACTGAGATTTTTCAACAATTTCCGGAATTTTCTTAACTATCTAGAACTCCCACCGAAAAATTCTCCAAAAAAATCCCAAATTTTGTAACTCTCTTCGAAAAATAAAATAAAAAAATTATGTTTTCTTTCCAATAACAACAATTCTGTTTTCTTTAAAAAAACAGATTCAAATAGCATTTCAATTCAATTTTCTTTTAAAAAACCAATTCAAATAACATTGCAACGCAACATTTCTATCCATCGAACAGTCGGACGACAGAGTTTAATCTTCCAAAACAACAAAAACAACGACCCCTCCTCTCCGGTGATAGCAACAAACTTTATTTTTCGACAGCAGTCCAAATCTCCATGATTTGTCGGTGTTTTCTTTTCCACGATCTGTCGTCAACAACTTAACTAGACTTGACTAGCTCTGCGTCTATTTCTCGAGCGACAGCTTTCACCAACAGTCTTGACCAGACTTGACCAGCTCTGCGGCTATTTCTCCAGCGACAACTTTCACCAACAATCACGCTCTGATACCACTTATTGGGTTCGGGAACAAATGAAGGAGAAAGAAATATATATATATATATATATATATATATATATATATATATATATATATATAATTGAATGAAAACTGAAACTAAACACACAGGGAAATACATAAATATTTATGTGGTAAAACCTTGGTGTAAGGAAACCTCCACGGGGTAAGGGATTGGAAACTCTATTAGTCAATAATGATTATCCTCAAGTTACAAGCCTCTCGGGCCATCTCAATTTAACATGGTAAAACCTTAGTGTAAGGAAACCTCCACAGGGCAAGGGATTGAAAACTCTATTAATCAATAATGATTATCCTCAAGTTACATGCCTCTCGGGCCATCTCAATTTAATGGCTACTTAGTTACATAATTGCCTCTTCATTATAAAAACGAATGCTCAAAACATATTCGCCCATCTCATGTTTTAAATGTTAGTCGTGTCATTTATTAATATATTAGGAATGTATGTAAAAAAATTTCTACAGTGGGCTAGTAAAACTGTTTGTTACAAGTTTTACACTGGATCACAATAAGAACTAGATCATCGTTTGAGAGTTGTGAGTGGGTTACAGTGAGTGGGTAACACTAAGAACTAGATCATCCTGTGAGAGTTGTGAAGTATGCATTATCTAGTAATCAATTCCAAATATACAAGTAAGAATTGACGACTTCTCATATATTAAACCGTATTAAAGCGCATGCACTAAAAGAATCATTTACTTATTGCTTTTTCATCCTATCATTAAATAACACTTTACTCTCGTAGATGAAGTGGGCCCAATATAATTTTGTGTTTCGGTAATATGCTTCTAGTAACGGGAATCCATTTTCGTGTTTTGATAATGTTCTTCTAGTAACGGAATCCAAATGTTTAAGTCTACATAACACTTTACTCTCATAGATGAAGTGGGCCCAATATAATTTTGTGTTTCGGTAATATGCTTCTAGTAACGGGAATCCATTTTCGTGTTTTGATAATGTGCTTCTAGTAACGGAATCCCAATGTTTAAGTCTACATCTACGCGTACACGTGACAGCAATTCCGCGGCTTCTGAATTATTTATTATGGTTTTGCAATGTTTCAGAACTTTCTTTTGGAAATACAATGATGGCGGTGGTCAACCTGAATTATTTATTATGGTTTTGCAATGTTTCAGAACTTTCTTTTGAAAATACAATGATGGCGGTGGCCAACCTTTTCGTCGGTAGGACAAGGGTAGTGCGTTACAGTTTGTAAAGTTTCTCAACGAATGTCCCTCCAGTATGAACTGAGGACTGCAAATAGGCTTTGGCTTAACTTATTCAAACTCCTCCGTTTCCTTAACATTTCCGAATCTGGATTTTGCAAACTCTAAACATCGGACCGCGTTATGCTTTCCAATACATACAATCATTGATCGATCTCGACTCGAAATTTCCACCGTCGACGCCGCGTTACAAACGTTAAGTAACTGAGGTCATATTATATATATGTGCGAGTCTGAGAGAGTGAGACACAGCAGTCTACCGATTCAGTGAAGTTAAAAGTAGACAAGTGAATTTGGCAATGGCCTTTAGGTTTAGGCTTACGGCTTTGGTTTTCTTTACTATATGTCTTATGTTCGTTAAAATTGAGAGCGATGAACGGCCGCACTCCATTCCTTTGAAATCTGCCTGCGACGTGACGTTGGATCCAAAATTCTGCGTTTCCACCATGTCGAGCCTGTTACAGGGATCGTTGCAGGCAACTTCCGCAGATCTCGCCAGGACGTCTATCAGGTTGAGCGTTATCGAAGCACAAAAAGTGTTTCAAACAATTTCTCGTCTGGGATCGGGGGCATTCAAGGGAACACAATTTGATGCTCTTGAAGATTGTATGCAGTTAAGCGATCTAACGTTGGATCACCTGAGCAAGTCTCAGACAAATGTTGCTGCTGATACTTTGAAATGGAGGCAGGCAGTTGACATTCAGACTTGGCTTAGCGCAGCTCTTACTAATCAGGCTACCTGCGTCGAAAGTCTCCAGGAGGCCAGCGGAACCCTGCAAAACATATTGAGTAACAGTGTTCTTGATGTGTCACGAGTCGTGAGCAATTCTTTGGCTCTTGTCAAAAATATTCCTGTCATTGGCAAAGATTCCAACAAGCCTCTTGTGCACAACCGACGCCTGTTCTCCAATCCAACGAGTCATGAGCGTCTCAATCAAGTTCATGTAGGTGATGATAAATTTGTTTCACAGAATGGATTCCCTTCATGGTTGCCTGCTTCAGACAGAAGGAGACTTCTTCAGACCTCCGAGGCAGCCGGCAATGTCGTTACGGTTGCTCAGGACGGCAGTGGTAATTATACCACAATTACTGACGCGCTGAATGCTGCTCCAAACAATAGTTTAAATAGATATGTGATACATATTGCAAAGGGAGTCTACCAAGAATATGTTGAAGTGTCCAAACACAAAACAAATATTATGCTGGTGGGAGATGGCATAAATGCCACTGTCATCACCGGCAATAGAAGCGTTGTTGACGGATGGACTACTTACCGATCTGCAACAGTCGGTAAGCTGCTTTACTCCTTTCCTTCTGTAGTTAATTTGTTATTTTTCTTTTGTCGATGAAGGCCTCTTCGTATGACCCTGGTAATCCAATTTTGAATTTCAATTTACCACGGGGATGGGTTATTCTAATTTTGTTTATCTTTCTTGTCTTGTCGTTCTCATACGAAAAATGATTGCTATTACAGCTGTAGTTGGGCAAGGTTTTATCGCTCGGGATATCACTTTCGAGAACACGGCTGGCCCAGAGAAGCATCAGGCTGTCGCTCTCCGCGTTGGCTCGGATCTATCAGCATTCTTCCGCTGCAGCTTCAAAGGTTACCAAGACACTCTTTACGCACACTCTCTTCGACAATTTTACCGGGAATGTGAGATTTACGGCACAGTTGATTTTATCTTCGGCAACGCGGCGGCGGTGTTTCAAAATTGCAATCTGCTAGCCAGGAAGCCGATGGATAATCAAAAGAATTGTTTCACAGCTCAAGGAAGAGACGATCCAAATCAAAATACTGGAATCTCTATTCAAAATTGCACCGTCTCTGCTGCGCCTGATCTCGCTCCGGTGAAGAGCTCTTTCCAAACATACTTAGGAAGGCCATGGAAAAATTACTCTCGCACAGTTTATATGAAGTCCAATATCGATGATGTGGTCGATCCTGCAGGTTGGCTAGAATGGTCGGGGGACTTTGGCTTGACCACGCTATATTATGGCGAATATATGAACTCGGGACCAGGGGCAGGAACTGCAGGGCGAGTTCAATGGCCTGGCTATCATACCATGAACATTTCCGATGCTCAAAATTTCACTGTGGTTAATTTCATCTCTGGTGATGGCCGATACAGGCAGCCTGCGATGGTAAAACAAAAAGCGCGACCAATTGATGCCAGAGAAAGATGAGCGAATTGAGACGGCACAAAGGTCAGGCATAATCGTTTGACTGTTATGTATTTGTTCGCAACCTTAATTACATTATTCTGCATAATGCCGATGGTGCTGATTTGCGAGATGCAGACATGGTTGATCTAAACCTCTGACGGTACACAAGCTCGCCTCATTTCTTTTGCAACACAGGCTGCAGCAATGCAATAAAAATATAAATCTACGTTCTGGGAACATTTGTTAAGGGCCTGAAATTCGGGCTATTCATTCTTTCTTTACCATCTCTGCTTGAGACCTTTTCATCTCTACTTACGACCTTGATCTCAAAACTGATTGAACTCAATAATCGTCTAAATCCATGGAAGATTTTCGTTTAAAAATATTTGGTGAAATGGAATCTTGTGCGTCTATTTCCCTTCGAAATTTCGAATGACTAACTTTAACAATATTTATTTAATTTTATATAAAAAATAATTAAATAAAAAATTCGACATTCTTACTTTTTCGCTATCGATTCAGCAAACCAAACTGAGATATACCTAAAAGTAAGTGATAAGAGGAGAAGAATTTATAACGAGAATGTTTTTTTGGATATTAAAAAATACATGAACCTCACATTGTACCATCAACCTTATATCTTTTTATTAAAGAACGTGTAAGCGACAAATATTCAGTTAAACATAATCTTTTGCTGGTATATCTATTGACTATTAATAAAATAAAAATATAAAATTTTAAGAAAGTAGGGTTGTATATCATTGTCATTACCATTATTAATTAAGCGAAGGTTGATTTGTCCATATCAAAAGCATTCTAAAATGAGATTTATTAAAAATATTAAACTAGTAATTGCATCATCACTAGATGTTGTAAAGGAAGCTCTTGTGAATTTTTTAGTAAGATTTGTAAAAAGACATCCAATGGTTGCTAAAGTAGGGAAAGTTAGTAAGTTCTATAATTTTCTCTCTCTCAAAAAATCTTATGATCCGTGAAGTTGAAAAATGACAAATATTAACTTATACTACATTATTTTCGCATTATTTATCTACAAACTCATATTTACCTGCTGTTCTATTGTTCTGGCTAATGTCCAAATTGTAATAGCATGATTCTGATACTGCAGCAACATCTGTCTGCATTCGGCCTTTGATGACACCACGAATTCAAACCTATTCATTACTTTCGCATTCGATTGCAATGCACTTTGATAGCCAACCATTACGGCCTTTGATAGAGACACAAAATTCAAGCTATTCATTCTTTCATAGTCAGTTAATGCAACAATATGTAATGCATTAGGGCTTTGATGAGACACAAATTCAAGCCTATTCATTCCTTTCTTGCTACCATGTCTGAGACCTTTTCATCTCTTTCCCGACCTTGATGTCAAAACTGATTGGACTCAATAATCGTCTAAAATCCATGGAAAGTTTTTCGTTTAAAAATATTTGGTGAAGTGGAACCTTGTGCCTCTACTTCCTTAGAAATTTCTAATGACTGACTTTAACAATATTTATTTAATTTTATATAAAAAAGAAAATTAATAAAAAATTCTACATTCTTGCTTTCACTATCGATCCGGCAAACCAAACCCCAAAGTCATGATATACCTAAAAAGTAAGTGATAAGAGGAAAAAATTGTAACGAAAGTGGACATTAAAATACATGAACCTCACATTGTACCATCAACACCTTATACCTTTTGTCAAAGAACGTGTAAGCGACTTAATGTTGATTAAAAACATAATCATTTTATTTGATGTATCTTAAATAAAAATATAATAAAATTTAAGAAAGTGGTTTGTGTATCATTAACCATTACCATTATTAATTAAACAAAAGGTTGGGTCCGTCCATGTAAAAGAATTCTATAATAGAGATTTATTAAAAATATTAAATTATGCTAAAATGTTTATATATATAATTATATAAATTATAAGTTCTAGATAATATGTAATAGAGTTTTATGAAATTACAAGATATAGTATATACGTATTTATATTATGAAACATTTAAGTTAAAAATTAGTGAGTCTTTTAGGATTATTGATGAAGGAGCATTGAGTATCATCTCGAAGATTCTTATTTATAAGTTGTTTCATGTTGGTATATCTATCAATATTAATTTATTTTTTCAACTCAAGAAAGGTGGTTGGAGTAGTTCTGAGACATACATAGCTTTATTTTGGTTTGGACAACAAGACATCTCGGGACCAAAACTTCCCACCTAACCAGGACTAAGTTATGATATTTTTGAATTGGGTGGCTTTAGGGTCAAAACCCCCTTTTCATGTATCCTTAAGAAAAATGTGTTACTATACCAACACTCATACCTCTTGGAAATATCTCACTCTATTGGAGGAAAAAATTTGTTTCCACCTCAAAGAAATTGCAATGATTAGATTATAAGGGCTCACTGAATCCCTTCTCCCTTGCAAAGGAACCTTTCATGAAAAGAAAGTAGGGAGGTATTTCCAACAATGTTACCTCTTATTGTTATACTAAGGTGCATGTGGGTTTCCAACAAGGGCCCTTGTAGGTTAACACCAATGTTAAAAACCCCTTCAAAATGGAAAGTTTCACCAAAGGTGCATTGTCAAGATGTTGGATAAGTGGTGAACACTATAAAAGAACACTACCATGTTGCAATGCCATTCTTCCATTAACATTCAATCTACATTTATTGGTCACTTTTTCCTTTTTTAGGAAAAGGTTAATGTTGAATGTAATTATCTGGGGAAATCAAGGATTACCTTCCTTTTTTTCATAGAGGTGATACTCCTCTTTGTTAGATAGTAGATATTATTTCTTCTTAAACATATTGAATAGGATTGGAGAATGTTATGAAGCAAAGCATTAAATGATATTGAACATAAAAAAAGAAAAATTAGGTTATGGGATAGCCAAATATTCGTTAAGCACATCCCTAGATGTGAAAGTACTATATAGTGTCAAACTCATAAGATATAGGAAAAAAAATTATTATTAGTCTTGTTGTCTTGTTGGTCTTTCCGAATGATGCATTTTCCAAAGAGCCAACTATTGTGAGTTGCAAGCTCATGTAGCTTCTTATCTACCCAATTGTCATAATTATATTTAGCTCACTATGGGTATCCTCATTTTTTATATAAGGAGGACCTTTTGGTGTATATTTCATATAATATGAGTAACACGTGATAATCTTTCATGGTATTAGAGCATGCATCTCTTATGTTATAGCTATAGATTTGACAATATATCGATGTGCAAAAAGGGGTTCAATTTTAGATCATGGTCGAGCATACATTTTTCAAGTCATTGGAGATCATGGAATGGTACCATAATTTGATTATGTAGACCTATATATGCATATAAGTGATTTTCTTTGTTTGGCCTTTCTTATTGTGACTACACACGCACATTGCAGATCAATAATTATTTCGTGTTACACAAAATTCAAATATGAAAACCCAACATAGATATTTTTTTTCATCACTCACCTTTTGGACTGTCTCTTATTATTGTCCTATTCTTCCTAGGTTAACATCCTTGAACCAAACATCATAGCTATTGTTGCTACGTCTTGATCTTGGGCATGAAAAGAAAATATCCAAACAAACCATAAGCTCCCAAATCCCAAGCTTTGAGTTTTCAGAGTGCATGAAGCTAGATCTAAAAGTGAATTGATTTTTCCATTTGGTGGTGATATCCGCTCGAAATGTTTAACATTTTGAACTAATCACATTTGCTAGCTTCATCCATCTGCAAAAAGTCTCCAAAGGTTGTTGGATATGGATAGCTCCTATGTTGGTGGGTAGCATAAGACCCTTCATTACAATCATTTTACCATTTCTACTCATATTCAACTAGATTTGTGTTAGTAGTCTGGGTCCCACGACCTCTGAGTTACCTTGGGATAATGTTTAAGGGACAATATTTGTTTGTTGGAAAATTCCATCCTCTTATTGCACCATATCATTTCCATATTGTCATAATGAACTATTGTAGTTAATGTAATAACCCTCTTGAAATTCCTCTTAGTACCTCATGCTTGAGGAAATTGAGGATCCCACCTAATCAAATAGCTCGTAATTCACCTTACGATCTTGATAGGTTGTTACTTGGATGAGATCAATTTTTTGTTGGCCCTAATACCTTTGAGGAAGATTTAAAACCTAATATATGAATGTTTCCCATCCCAACAATATAGTGGACTAGTGAGGCCTAACCCATTGATACAAGGGAACTTTATTTCTCAATCCATAGATATGGCCACTTAGCAGCTCCTAAGCCCATAATAGCTCCTTAGCCCAATCAAATGATTCTTAGTGGAAGGGATTTTACTCAGGTTTTCCTTGCAAATTCACTTTATTCATTGAGTGTAACACTCCACTAAGCATCAATCGAGTGATACATTACTTCTTTGAGCCTTTGAGCAATGACACTTCCTTAAAATTTCTTTGCAAGCTTACTATATGACACCTTTCATTGAGTGTATCACACTCATTAGTGTTATTAAAGCATTGTATCTCCCAATTAAGAATTAAGAAATTAATGTAGGGACAAAATTTGGGTTTCTAGCTCATCTTCGTTCTCTTTTCAAACTTGTATTGCATCAATAAGCAATATTGGAGTGACACAACCCATTATTGGGCCTTTACCCAATGATATAACACTCCTCTAACCATCAACTCAATAATACACTCTGGTCTTGGTGAGTTAACACTTTTCTTATGGCCTTGTCACCTCACTATCGAGAGACAATGGAGCAATATATTGCTTCATTGAGAATTAAGGAAATTATAATAAAATCGTGTCTCACTCTTTACCTTATCCTCTAGCCTTGTCACCTCGCTACATCTCCCCACTGATGGATAATGGAGCGACACATCATATGATCTAGATGGATATTGGTGGCAACCCACCATTGTTTCTTTTAGTCTTGTAGTTTCATTAATTGTAGCATAACATACTATTTTTGGCATTTTTTCAGATTGAGAACTATTAGAGCTGTTTTGAGGCCCTAAACAACTCTTTTTTTTGGAAAACAAGAAAACATGGGTCTTTAACTCATATTCATAGTCTAAAGTTGTAGTACTCAGGAAAATATTTCTAACAACGTATTGTGCACGTCAAACAGAGATCGTATGTCAAAGTTATGACCCCGAGAAGTTGATGTACCAATTTACCCCAACGGGGCCAACAGTTTTGGTGATTAATCTCCTAGGGTTATGTTTTTGGATGTTTAGGGTTTCCCATTGTTTCTCAATAACAAATAGGCCTTTGAGCCTCATTGTAACACAGTTCATAGGCATGTAGCTGCCACATCTCTTCTCTTAGATAAGCTACCATAGCCCAAGCTGGTTTATTTCCATTTTGTATGTAAGCATATTTCATATCTTTGATATTAATGAAATGAAGTTTTAATTCTATTGCCTTTCTGTGTTTATGTTTATATATATATATATATATATATATATTTTATTTTTTTTATGCACAAGCCCAGATCATCATCTCACTAAAGCCTAAGAAAATGATGCATCACCTAAATGATAGTCAAGCCAATGACATAACATTCATATTTATTTTTTATTTCAGTCATGATAATTTTTGCTAATATTTTCTATTTTATTATTGAATTAAATACTAGTTAAAGTAATTTTAAAATAAGAATTTATTGATGAAACTAATCCACTGAAGCTCATGTCACTCTTTGAAAGGGCCCCATGGCTTATTTACCACATAGCTTGGATTTGGAGGGTAAACAATTTCATTTATGGAGTAATACACCTTGGATATCCTCATCACTACAAGATTAAGCCATATCAAATCATGTATGTGATTAAATTAATTCAAGTTCATTTTTGTCTTGTATGGTTATTATTATGAATAGTTATGTTGTAGTTGCTACAACCCCACTAATTTTTTTTCCTATACCAAACTTTCAGATCCTTCCTTGGTCTTTTTTATCATTTTCACAAACTTTGAAGTTCACCTTATTGGGTTTATCACAATTTTGTGATCCCTTTCGTAGGATAGGCAAAGTGTCTTATTTTGGCATGTTGGTTGTCCTATCATATGTATGAGATTGTTCTGATGGTTCCAAGAGGTCACCTTTGTGAAAATAAGTTTCTCTAACCTTGTAAGAATTTGTCACACTCATTTCAAAAATTTTGAGCATTGTCACACAAGTGTCATCACTGTCGTAGTAAATTCTATCTTTGGTGTCGCACTTGTCATAACCAGTCGTAACGCTGCCACATGAAGGAAAATAATTTTTTTGCTTGTCATGGATGTTTTATGTTGTTATATTCATCAAAATATACTAAGTGTGTGATCACATTAAAAGTTCATCACTAATCACTGATCTCACCAGTCCCGCACTTAGTCATTTTTGAGAGAAATTCCCCACCAAGAAACTTTGCTCCACCCTACCTCCCCTATGTTGAACAGTGCACAGTGTCAGTCCTCTAGATATGACCTTGTTTCTTGGCACTACGTAATATGCATTACTAGCCTCCCAAGACTACTTCATTTCAAATTTTTTGTAGCCAAGACTCGACCTTAACCTCTGGAATTTCATAGCTATTGTCTCTAGCTAGGCTTGAACTGCGCACTTCACAACTTCAAGACTAAAAATTATCCCCTGATACTTAGAACTGTGCACTATACAATCACCCATGCCTCCTTGACCTCCTGAATTGTGCAGTAACCTTTACCAGCTCTTGTCCCTGCAACTTGTCCCCACTGAATCCAAAAACTGCAAAGTCATTGTTACACAGTAATTTGTCACCATGCTCATTTTACCTTCCCTAATCCTGAAATTAACGGTGACGAATCCTGTGCAATGTTTCCATCATCAAGAAATACGCTAACATATCCCCTTGAATATGCAAAGAAGACTTCCTCAAATTCCTAGTTTCCTGGGTTAGCGCCCTTCCTGGTGTCATGACCATGCTAATTTTGTTATCCCAGTTCTGGCTCAGTGCTATCAGCACCCTAATTTCTTATAAAACCACACTGATCCCCTTTCTGGCATTGCTTCCTCAAACAGAGGAGAAGCTTCGACCTCTAGAATCTTAAGGGCAATGAGTTGGTTTTTGAACGTAGATGATAAGGTCGAGCTCTCTCATTTTAGAGCCTTTATCTCATCCATGGGGGATCATCCATTAGAAAGTGGGACTTCCTTCTCATTTCATGGGCTCCCAACCTCCTTATCCTTGCGATAAATTCACATCCTTCATTCCCCCATGTTTAGATCTTGGTTGATCATTTTCAAACTCGTTTGAACTATCATCCCTTCACATGCTTGCATCGTGATTAAGCCTAAGTGCATGGGAGAAGGAAAGCTTTTTAGTTGGGTGAAGGACTCAGATTTTCACCTAAGGATGCCTCCAACATCAAGGCTTGGTTATAAGCTCTCCTTTTCTATTTTATCAATAAAAATATCTGATGTTTTCTTTCTATATTTTTCTACATGATTATGCAAATATTATGGTACTCCTTGATCTGCTAGATACCTAGTGTTTACGTTTATTTTATATTGTATCATGTTTTTCGTTGTCTCGTGAACAACCACAAGTATTTGCATGCCATTGGTGGCAGGAAGCGAGCCTACAAGGATCATGGATTGAGGTCACCATCAATGGATCCAAAGATAGCGATTGGAAGAAGGTATTTATGTCTCTTTCCTCTTTACATTGTAAGCATTAGTTCATAAATCTTATGTTAGAAATAATCTCATGTTGCTAGACCCACTCTAGGGCTAGAGAGATCACCTCTATCCGCAGAGGGGATTTATCTTGACAACAGAACTGGCGACTCCACTGGGGAGCTTTATACTTTTAAGTCCTCCTTCCCCGAACTAATCTTGGATCAGTTTCTCCAATTTATGAAATTTAAATTTGCTTAGGTCTCTGTCAGCTTATGTAAAGGTTTCTTTACACTTCACTATGTCAGGTCTGGTGTGTGTGTGAGACTCTTTTTTTTCCTTTTTTTAGAGACCAACACCATTTTTATCCTCACAATAGTGCTGGAAACATTTTTCTATATAGTATAAATGCGTTGATTGACCTTTCATCACCCTTCCTTAGCACAAAAGCGTTGATCTCACCCTTGGGAAAATTCGAGTTTCCCTTCTAATTATCCAATGTGTCCTGACCCTTGAAGGAACCTGTGGAATCTCAATGATCTCCTTGCTGTGTGTTTGAATTACCTATCTTCTCTGAGCAAGTTTGTTTCATCTCTTTGAGTTGTTGTAAGTTTTGGAAATTTTTTCCATTTCAAACACTCTTCGCCAAATTTTTATTTTCTTTTTTCAAAGATAGTTGGTGTATTATTTGGTCATCTTTGCATTTTTTACTGTTTCCCCTTTAGTTCAATTTCAAGCACAAGATTACGGTTTGTTTGGCGCACAATTATAGAAGAGTGTGTTTTATCTAAATTCAAAAGAAATTGGAAGTGATTTTATTTTTTGTTCTCTTATTTAGATTATTGTTTTCATTTTAAGAAGAGTGAAAATAATTTAATTCTTGTATTCTTTAAAGTGAATTTTGTTTGGTTCGATTGAAATAAAAGTAAAGGATTTTTCATTTCTTCCTTCGTTCATTCGTTTTTCTTTCATTTTAAAGTGAATAAAAAAAAATATTGTTCATCTTTGTGAAAGGGAAGGTATTTTCGTTTTCAATAAGTTGCATTGGTTGGGAAAGTGAATTCAATTCTAAAAGCATTTCATTTTCGAAACTTTGAACTAGTTTGGGGTCATTATCATTGTTGCATTGAATGCATTCTTATTTGTCTCTCTTTCTAAGTAGTTTAGAATTCATCGAAATTGAAAGCTTATTTCTTGAATTTAGTCTGCATCATAAGGATTCAGGTGACATTCGTTTTGAGCCTTCAAACTAAAAATTTAATCAAGATCAACTTAAAATGAACCTAATTTACCTTAAGGAGCATTGGAATTAATGAGAATATTTAGTGGTCTAGGTTAGAGACGTGTTCTGATGTCGTTAAATGTATGAGTTGTCACTAACTATATGCGTTAGAACCCGGGAGTGATATCCCATCCCACTTATGGAAGTATATTAATGTATGATAATTATATTTGGGGCGCTCTCATCGAACAATTATGCATTAGAAATCACTACTATGGACTGGAATACTACGTACTATCAAGTATATTTGGAGAGACACCACTAGGTTGCAAGCCTTCCATAGGTAACTTAGTTGTTTTCCTTATAGATGTTATACACTGAACACAACATTCAGGGAGACTAACTTCCGTACATTAGGTCCTTGGTCATTTATCTTTCATTTGATCACCAAGGTTTATATTGTAGTTCATGGATACTTGGTAAACCTATAAGATCCCTTTTTATTTATTTATTTTTGTCAATTCCAAAAGAAACTGCCACGAAAACATCTCACCCGTGCAATTATCCAACATTTATTGCTTGGTAAGTTGTGATTTTTTTCATCTCTTTCATTTTTGATATTCTTCTCAAAGGTCATCGTGGATGAATCATGAAATTCACCTACTCTCTCCTTTGATAGATCTCAACAACCTCCTTCAGAGTTTCCTTGTTTTCCGGTTGGACCCCTCAAAGCGCAAGGTGAAGAGCTTGTAATTTTCATCACTGTTCAACCCATATCGTCTCGAGAACCTCCTGATGATTCTCCTTGGAATACATTGGAAGAATTTGAGCTGGAAAGCCTCAAACAAGCTGCAAAGTTCTATGTCTTTCCTTCGAATACGGTCTTTTTTCTAATTATAGTCTCTCCTGAGAAACTGTACAGTGCTCTCGATCGACCTGGAATCCCTTTTCGAGCTTCTCTAGTAGCATCTCTCTCTATCATTTGTCTGTTGTCTCTTGAAAAAATGGCATCAAATTTTTATGACGTTCTATTCATTGGTGCTCCTCAGAGCACTCTTCAGGAAACCTCTAGCTCGTATATCCCAAAAGCCTCTTCGCTGGTTTTTCCCTCTAAGGGAGAATTGTTCGAATCCACACCTCATGATTCAAGTAGTATAGCTGAAACATCGTCTAGTTATGTTACATCTAAACTCCCCCATGGTTATACCTCTTTGGGAAACCCCATTTTTTGAGCTTCCAGTGGTACACCCTTATTTCTGGATTCTATTTAGTTAACATGTATTCCTCTATCTTCTGACCCACTTATTTTGTATGTGGCTGTGGTGTCTCAACATTTTGTTCAATCGATGGTCACCATTGGTCAAATGATCGTGTCATTCAGATCCTCTATCCCCTTTTCACCATCTACAATTCCTGCAGACCCCCCATTGAGTGGGCAAGACACGGTTTCGTCCGTGCCTAGGGGATAGCCTAACCCTCTCTATGTGCCTCCCTTTTAGGCTGGGTGAAACCGAGTGATGTATTGTAATGTTACTAATTTAGCTTCAGCTAATGGGAACATTAATTTTTCTCTTAAAACTTAGATTGATGAATAAATGGGCAAGGAGGCTCATAATTTGCTCAAATATGAATAAAAATCCTTCCTAATTTGAAAGGGGATCATGTAAAAACCAGTTCAAGCATCCACATGTGTGAACAAGGTCAAGTTTGACCAAGTCAACACAATTTATCTTTAATAAAAGTGGATCCTCAAATAAATCTACTCAATGTGAATGGAGATCAATTCAACAGGCTAAATTGAAGACCCCTTGAGTGTGAAAGGTGAAAAGGCATGAAGACTCAATCAAGGATGATCCCAAGAAGATTTACTTAGTCAAGCTTGATTAACTCCAAATGCGTTGTATCAAGATGATCTTCACTTGATGGGGCAGCGTAATTTTTGATGAGGAAGCTTGGTGAGGAAGCAACCCCTTGGTGGAGTGGGACCCTTAGAGAAGAAGCTACTCATCTATATAATGAAGGAATGGAAACCATTTGAGGACATATTGGAGATCATATTTTCATATGGTATTTTTATACTTCTGGCATTCTCAGCTGTTTAGTTGAGTTTCTCCACTATTTAGTGCAAGGATTTTTCCCAAGTGGGAATACCCTGCTCTTTCTTGGAGAACTTGTAGCAAGAGATATAAGGAGAGCCTCTGATCTTAAAATTCCACTATCCGGTGCTGGTCCAAGCACTTTTACACTTCATCTACACATTCCACTTAGAAAACTGCATTATTTCCTAGGAGGTGCAGTGGAATGGGGTAAATTCCTCGTTGTTTTGAGCTAGTTTCCCAAGAGGAGAACCGTTGTCTCTCCTGGTAAGCTAGCCAATGGGTATACAACCATTTCTTTGTATTCTTATTCATTTTAGAGCAGGGTTTCATTAATAAAATTCATTTCCAGATATAGATCTGCAGCTGCTACTCTTGTATATCATTTTCAGTTGAGAAAGCCTTGCCAAGTGATCTTAAGATCTATGTAAAAGAGATTAGTTCTCTGTTTTCATGCCTATTTTAGTACATTAATGAAATATAATATTTTTCTTTGTAATTTCTGAAGCATGGCCTCCATTGACTGCACAGTTCCTTTATGCAGTCATTTTATTATTATTGCAGCTCCTCAATCTTCAGGGTTTTTCATGTAAATATTTTGTTTATCATTGCTTATTTCTCCAGCCCTATTCTAAATATGATTTCCTGATTATTAATACTATTTTCCATCTAAAACCTTCATAAAATCACGCTGCTACAGCTTTATAACTTTCTGCATACTTTAAGTCATGGGAAACTATGGTTTTCTAGCCTAGTTTGGGAAGGAGAAGCTATTTAACTGAGCTAGAACACTTTTTTTGAGCTGAAATTCGGATCATAAGTCCCTCATGGCCTAATATAACAGCTCCAACCGTCCCCATCCTTTTTTCCTCGCATATTTCTGAATACACCCATTTTAGGGCTGAATTAGCTGCTTTTCCCCAACGTTTTCATCATAAATCTGAATCAATGTTGCTGTTGTGGTTTCCAAAGATATATTTTAGTCTATTACATCTATTTTAAGCTTATTCATCACATCAGGAACATTATACAGTTGGTTCATTGCTGAATCCTGAAAAAGGATCATTACAGTGGTATCAGAGCAACAATCTTGGCTTAGCCTGTGAGCCCAAGAATTATGGAATATTATCATGGGGATAATGAGATTTGCAAGAGAAATCAGAGCAAAACCTTGTTTTATGGAGATAAGAGGTTCTCGAAATTTCTCTTTTCAAAGCTGCAGGACCAAAGCAAGGGCATCAAAGAAATGAGGAGGGAAACGCATCAAGTTCCCTCACATAGATCTATATAGGAGGAATGTTCTAAGTCCTCATCTTATGGATATGAGCACTCAGCCATATCATCATATTTATCACGTTCTATCAGCAATTTCTTCATGAAGAAGAGAAAAGGAGGTGTGCCAAAGCAAGAGACTCTTTGAGACTATTTGCAAGAATACGAAGCTAAATCTAAGGAGTTCAAATATCACTTGAAATTCCAAGGGTTTTGAAATATTAAGGAAGGAAGAAGCACAAGGATAAATTAGCATGATGTAGGTAGATTCTTTCTATCTACTTTTGATGGATCACCTAAATGTCCAGTTAGGGTTTGGGTGAAGGAGATAGACACCCTTGTACATCAACATCAAGTTTCAGAAACTAAAGCCATCAAAGTAGCAGCGCTGCATTTTGATGGTAAGGCCTATGCTTGGTGGTTGTTTGAAACATTTTTCTTAAAGAATGCAAATACATCTACTTATGCAAAGTTCATTGAAAGTTTAGTAGAGAGGTTTGATGATATTTCTTGTGAAACATATTCTATTGCAACTATCAAACCACAAATTTTGCATGGGTTGGGAGGATCTATAAATCCAACTCCATTTATGAAAACCAATGAAGATGAGGTGAGCTTGTTTGATGCTTTGCCAAGGTCAAGATATCATTTTGATGAAGGGCTTTCTTCTCAAAGGGAAGACATGAAGATTCCTTCTTCAAAAGAAGACCAAGATTTGAGGTCTCTTGTTGAAGATAAGGCAACTTCAACTATTGAAGAAGAGAAAGGGAAGGCATGGGATAATAACACAGTCATTACAAGAGCACCTTAAGCACCTCATGGAGAAGAGGATGGAGCACTTGCTCCAAGAAAACCAACTCTTTTACTCTTGCAAAGAGCTTCAAAAGGCCCCACACATAGAGCTCTTGGCATAACACATGAGAAACATGCACTTTCATTGCCAAGTGACGGGATCTTGAAGATAGGAGGAGGAAAAGAGAAGGAATGGCATCATGAGATAAAGAGGATGAACCCTTCTCTATTTCAAGGCTTGAAAAAACAAAGAAGGCAAGGGGACACATGCAACAAAGATAGGGGCAAATCTGTCCACTTACATTCACATCCTACTCTATGCCTTGATGCCTCTTTGCAAGGAGGCATTTCAGTAGGAAGACCTCCTGATTGGAGGGAAAATAAAGTGTTCTCTCAACTATATACAACAGAAACATATTTTTTTAAAGAGGGAACCTTGGAAGGAGCCACTACAATGCTAAAAACCATTAATGAGAGGCTAGGCAAATTTCTGAAATTGGCCTTGCTTTCTTCCATTCATGTATTTGCGTTGGAGGGGATAGATTCAGAAATTTGTGCTGATATGAGCAAAGTATCAAGAGGCTACTCCATATCTTTGGGGAAGAAAAGGACACTCCAATATATAATGAATATTTCTGAACATAACAAAGAAATAATTTCATTTTTGGATGCAGGAGCAAAGAGTTGGATGTTTTTGAGAAAGAGAACCTTTCAAGGGAAGGGTGACTTTCCTAAAATTCAATCTTGTCTTAGGCAAGATTTGCTTCAAGAAGGGCAGCAAAAGAAAGTTGGGAATACTCCAACATGTGAATTTGACATCAAGAATGTCAAGGAGGAGAGCCATCATATGGCAAATGCATCATTTCAGATTTCTATAGCACTATCAATGTTGGGAAGCCTAGACCCTTATTGGGAGTCCCAACTCTTGATGGAATATTCTAAGGACATATTCACATGTAAGGTTCTTGATGGGCAAGCCATGGATGAAGAGTATGAGGTATTTAATGGAATCATTTATGTTCATAATCAGATCTACTTAACCAAATATTCCAAGCTCAAGAATAAAATACTTGATACAACTTATGAGGTCTTGCTTTCAAATCCCACTAGTTTCATTAAAACATGTCATACTATATTATATGGATTCATGTGGGAAAATTTCAGAGAAGAGATGCACTCTCATATGAGTAAGTGCATGGATCATTTTCCGGTTGAGGAGGGACTTAGCCCTTGGGAAGAGTTATCATTATCACCTACTATTTATTGAGTGTGAGAGGGAGCTCATCCATGAGCTACCTTGCTGATTTTAGACAAGTGTATGACAAACGTTGTATTGTTGAATCTCATGATGTATTCATTATATACTTGTATCTTTTTAACACTCATGTGCAGGTCTTGGCTCCAAGAGGGGGCACTTTTGTTGATGGGCTTCATAAGCCACTTTGGACCATGAACAATGGTGATGTTGGCCATTCTTTGGGAGATCTTGGAGAGATGATGTACTCTTCATGGTGTGGTTCCATAACACCCACCCTCATACACCTTCTCCAAGCATGCAAGAAGGATGGGGCAACAAGCAAGTGTTGGGGAGAACACTTGTCCTATCATATCCTATGGCAGTTAGGAGGAAAACTGCATTGGTTGTACATGAGGGACCATTGTCCTTCTCCCTTATTGTATATGGCAGCTAGCATGATATTACTTATACTCCCACATGTTGAAGATGTTCTTATGTTTGTTGGAGACATGGTTAGAAGAAAGACACATTTTTTGGACATGTCTTTGGGGGAAGGGAGTCCCTACTTTTTTTGCACTGCATGTTCCAAGGGGAGCATGAGCAACTATATGGCCACCGTTGCATATCACTTGTTTCTTTATGATGTGGACAATATGTTTTGTTGGAGCAATTGGGGCATTCCTCTCATGAGCAATTCGGAGGAGATTTTATGTGAATTACCCAGCTGGAGGGTGATTCATTTTTTTTGGATGATAGCATGGAGGAAGGAGACCTCCATTGATGATGAAATTCCCCATGATTGTCATCACTTATTTCTTGAGAAGGCCATGAATCAACAAGAAGGTTTCCATAACAACCTTCCATTTTTTCATGATGAGGGCCATTGGGTTTATTCACCAAAGGCCAACTTGCACACTTGGGAGGAGCCATTGGGAGATGGAATTTTTGCATAAATTTTGAAGCAATGGAGGAGACTATGGGATGAGAGGGCCACAAGAGGAAGAGGGGATATTTTGTAGCACCCTTGCAGTTTCTTGAGGAAAAAAAACATTTGGGAGGGGGAGACTGTAATGTTCCTAATTTAGCTTCAGCTAACAGGAACATTAATTTTTCTCTTAAAACTTAGATTGATGAATAAATGGGCAAGGAGGCTCATAATTTGCTCAAATATGAATAAAAATCCTTCCTAATGTGAAAGGGGATTATCTAATAACCAATTCAAGCATCCACATGTGTGAACAAGGTCAATTTTGACCAATTCAACACAATTTATCTTTAATAAAAGTGGATCCTCAAATAAATCTATTCAATGTGAATGGAGATCAATTCAGCAGGTTAAATTGAAGACCCCTTGAGTGTGAAAGGGGAAAAGGCATGAAGACTCAGTCAAGGATGATCCCAAGAAGATTTACTTATTCAAGCTTGAATAACTCCAACGGCGTTGTATCAAGATGATCTTCACTTAATGGGGCAGCGTAATTTTAGATGAGGAAGCTTGGTGAGGAAGCAACCCCTTGGTGGAGTGGGACCCTTAGAGAAGAAGCTACTCATATATATAATGAAGGAATGGAAACCATTTGAGGGCAGATTGAAATTCATATTTTCATATGGTATTTTCAGACTTCTGGCATTCTCAGTTGTTTAGTTGATTTTTTGCACTGTTTAGTGCAAGGGTTTTTACCAAGCGGGAATACCCTGCTCTTTCTTGGAGAACTTGTAGCAAGAGATCTAAGGAGGGCCTCTGATCTAAAAATTCCACTATCCAGTGTTGGGCCAAGCACTTTTACACTTAATATATTCATTCCACTCAGAAAACTGCATTATTTTCCAGGAGGTGCAGTGGAAGGGGGTAAATTCCCCATTGTTTTGAGCTAGTTTCCCAAGAGGAGAACCATTATCTCTCCCGGTAAGCTAGCCAATGAGTATACAACCATTTATTTGTATTATTATTTATTTTGGAGCAGGGTTTCAGTAATAAAATTCATTTCCAGATATAGATCTGCAACTGCTACTCTTGTATATCATTTTCTGTTGAGAAAGCCTTGCCGAGTGATCTTAAGATCTATGTAAAAGAGATTAGATCTCTATTTTCATGCCTATTTGAGTAAATTAATTAAATATCAGATTTTTCTCTACAATTTCTGAAGCATGTCCTCCATTGATTGTGTAGTTCCTTTATACAGTCATTTTATTATTATTGCAACTCTTCAATCTTGAGGGTTTTTCATGTAAATCTTCTATTTATCATTGCTTATTTCTCCAGCCATGTTATAAATCTGATTTATTGATGATTAATACTATTTTACATCTAACACCTTCAGAAAATCACGCTACTACAGCTTCAGAACTTTTTTCATAATTTAAGTCATGGGAAACTAGGGTTTTCTAGCCTAGTTTGGGAAGGAGAAGCTGTTTAACTGAGCTAGAATGATTTTTTTGAGCTGAAATTCGGAGAATAGGTCCCTCATGACCTAAGATAACAGCTAAAACCATCCCCATACCCTGTTTCCACGCATATTTCTGAATACACCCATTTTAGGGCTGAATTAGCTACTTTTCCCAAACTTTTGCATCATAAATCTGAATCAATGTTGCTGATGTGGTTTCTAAAGATATATTTTAGTCTATTACAGCTATTTTAAGCCTATTCATCACATCAAGACCTTTATACAGTTGGTTCATTACTGAATCCTGAAAAAGGATCATTACATGGATCTATTGTTGGGGTGAGTTAGCCTCATGTTTAATATTCCCAGGTTCAACAGCCTTTTACGTAGCTGAACATAGTATACTCGTATGTTCAGCAACCTAGCATTCCTTATGTTCAAAGGCTAAACGAACAATATCATTAGTATGTCCAACAACCCCAACCTTTGGTTAGTGCTGTTGTGGCCAATCCTCAGTTTGGTTATTACACCCAAGTTGGTTTGAATCTCTTTCTGGATAAATATGGTCCTTTCCCTCATTAGTGTGGTACTCAGTACCAACATTGTTCTCAAGTTCAGTACTAGCAACCTGAAACTGGGCCTCAACCTGGTGCTTCATATTATAAAATTTCTCAGTACTAGAAGGCTCATCCAGGACCTCAAGATGGAAAATATGTTTATCAAGGACCATAGGATGGAAATCATGTTCATTAGGGACTACAGGATGGACCTCATGTTCAGCAGGGACCGCAAATTGGACCCTACTTTCAGCAGGGGCGCAAACTAGACCTTATGTTCAGTAGGGACCTTATCCTGGACCCCATGTCCTTCAAGGTCCACATCCTTAGTTCCTGCAAGGGCAATATCAACAACCCCAACTAGGTCCCTATCAGAAATATATTCAATAAGGTCCTTACCAAATATGGGGGAAAAATTCATATTTGGGTCAGAATATGCCTTATTGGGGCTAGAATCCTCATCAATAAGGTTGAAACCGCCAACCTTTGTTGCCTCATCATCCTCCTTTACCATTCTTGGCTACATTATAATTGCTGGATGTGCCAAAGCTCACAAATGACTGTTGGAAATATTGTCATTGATGGCAAAGTAGCAGAAAGGAGCAGCACCAGAATTATCATTAAGGACAAAGGTGCAGATCAGAATCAGTTGGTGTATAAAGGATCAATAAGGCAAAGAAGGAAAAAGCTAAGTGGAGAAGCACAAAAGAGAGGTAGAGGAGCAACAAAGTGGCATGGATCAACACCAGAATTATCATTAAGGCAAAGGAGTAGAGAGGAGCATTAAAAAGGCAAGGAGAAAAAGCAACAAAAATACAATGGCAGCAAAGGCAACAAAGGTAGCAAGCTTGGGTCAAGTTGTGAACGTATTGAATAAATTTGTGAAAGCGTGGGTCAAGTTGGACTGTTTTTCATTTAGAATAGTGCACGAGGGCATGCACAATTCAACGGGTTGAGTCGGGTTGCGTGCATATAATGTGAAGACTATGTTGTATGAATACGAATAGTGAACGAAGTTCTGATGAAATTTGCTTGAGATCAATGTATGGTAGAACAAGTTTTATTATAGACTCAATTCAATTGACATAAATTAGTGTGCAGGTGGTACGGACGGTGAAGATCAAGTCGCAGAAATTATAGCAAGCGATGGATGGACCAGATCACAGAAGACAGTTGGCGCACATCGCAATCAGCGAATTTATATTTTACGAGTTAAGACAACTTAATATGCCAAAGTGTGAATCATGTTAAAATGCCAAAGTGCGAAATGCGATAAAAATGTCGGACACGATATGCTTCAAAGCTAAATTCTAGAGGATTTAAAGTTCGTCGTGGGACCCATTCACATACCGCACATCGCTATCAGAGATTCTTATATTTATATGTTAATTCATCACAAGTTAAATGTTTTAATTTTCAATTCGATAAGAAGTGCGCTTTACGATGTGATGCGATCTCATAACGCATATGATAAGAGGAAACTAGTTATTTCTATAAGCTAAATCATGCGAAGAGTGATAAGAGCCTGTATGCGATGTGGTTTCAAAGGTGAACTCCAAAGGATTTCAAATATGGATGTAAAGAATTTCTGATGTTCAATCGCATCGGAGGAGGAAAAGGAGGATTATAGCATAAAACCTATGGAACATTGAAGTGCAATAATGAAAGGACGTGACGCATTTTCAAAAGGTAAATTCTAATATGTTTTAGGTCTAGGGTTCGGTGTATTTTCTTAAGAAATTGCATCGAGAGAATGAAAGGAATTTATAACATATAATACACAAGAGAAATATCTGAAATGCCGAAATGCGATAAAGGATATCGAATGTGATTTTATTTAGATTTCCATGGTAATATATTTGAGGTCCTGGTCTTACGGTGGTTTATAAAGAAAATTATGAACGTGGCAGGAGACTCAAGTGAAACAATACAAAACTACGTGTAGAGATAAACAACAATTACTCTTTGATAAATAGAACAAATGTCTGAACACGGGAAGTAGACTTTGGTAAGTGACCCGACACAGAGAAAAATGAAAAATTTAAACGTTGTGTTAATAAGAAGACATGTACCATGGGTCGAGTCAGGCTCAAAAATACCTCTGGGCAGAGTCGGGTGTTGAGAAAAGCAGAAGGCTGAATGCTGTGGGCAAGAGAAGGAAGGTAGCTAGGTCGAGTCAGGAAAAAAGGCGATTATGCATCACAGTTAGAATACAACAATAGAAACATAAAATAAAGATGGGCAGTAAGCAGTAGAGGAAAAATGCACAACAAAAATAAGATGCTGAAAGGGTTGATTTGAAATATTTTGTGAATGTAAATTTATTGATATATTTTATATTGTTTGTGATGCAAAGGCAAGTCTCCAAGGCAAAGAAAAACTCCATTTGATACTGAAATACATGTATATATTCTTGTAAAATTATGAATATGATGAGTGAGGAAATGAGTGGGTGGAAGGCAAAGAGTCATGCCTGTTCAATTCATATTCCCATATAGAATGCAAACAACCATGAAGTTATCTATATAAATGATGTTATTGCAATGTGCACAGGGCTAAAAGAGTGGAAGAATGAGAGTGAGAAGATAGAGATGTTGTGCACATACAAAGCTGATATGAAGCAAATATGAAGGTTGAAAAGGCAGCAATGAAGAAGGAGTAAAACAGAGCTAACATCTAGGTAAATCAGTATATGATTTTATTGTAGTGTGAGGGATTTGGAGCTTCCATATCAAGTTGTAGCTTGATAGATGTCAGGTTGTAGCTGGTTGAGGTAGGAGCCTCCTGTGGGTTGTAGCCTATGGAAAATAGATGGGAGTTGGAGCTTCCGTGCAAGTTGTAGCTTGCAAAAATTGAGGTAGTAGCCTTTTGTAGGTTGGAACCTATAGAAAATAAGTTGTGATAGGGAGTTGGAGCTTTCCTTTGCATCACAACAATAATAAGATGTGGTTTTCTCCCTTATGGGTTTCCACTTTTATCTGTTGTCTATGTGCATGATGATTATGTGTTGATGTAGTGTGTTTAATCTTCTTATCACTTACTGCCCACATATTACATTTTTTTATTCATTATATATTAATTTGCTTATGAAATGGAGGTGTTTAAATGTCCATGAATGTACTAAACTGATTCACCCCACCTCCCTCCCCTCAGTTTAACTAAGGGTTCATCAATTTGTATTGGAGCTAGGTTCCTTCAGTAACAGTTTAACAACTACAAGGAGGTCTTAGGTCCCCAAAATGGCTAGCCTAGAAGGATAATTGAAAAATGAAGCCCCATTGTTTACTAGCACAAACTATGCTTTTTAGAAAATAAGAATGAGGACATACTTAATGTCTCTAGGAATAGAAGTTTGGGCTACCGTGGAAGAAAAATATGCCCCAAAGGATACTGACACTGAGGAAGAAGCCAAAAAAAAATTCAGAGCTAATGAAAAAGCAATGAATGCACCCTTAAGTAGTATAAGTGAGTCATAATTTATCAAAGTAATGCACAATAATATTGTCAAAGATATCTCGGTTACTTTAGGAAACGTTCATGAGGGAGATACAAAGGTAAAGATGGCCAAACTACAAGCACAAAGAACTTAGTTTGAAAACTTAAAAATGAATGAAGATGAAGATATAGCTTCATTCTTCTTAAGATTTGTAGAAGTTGTGAATATCATGATAGGCCTAGGAGAACAAATTAAAGAAAGTGTTGTAGTACAAAAATTATTGATATCTCTACCACCCAGGTTTAATCCTAAGGTTTCTACCATAGAAGAAACATCAAACTGGAAAACCTTAACCAGAAACCATTTACTTGGGAACCTAATAACATATGAGATGAGACTTCCTAAAGGAAATTCAACATGAGGGAGGTTTCCTTTAAGGAAGACAAGAGAATAGAAGAAAAGGAAGGTACATGCTCATGCTCTGACAGAGAAGAAGCCAAATTTCTCAAAATATTGGGTAGAGGCACAAGTAAGTATAAAGGTAAACTTCCATTTAAGTGCTTTAATTGTGGAAGAGTGGGGCACCATGCTTCAAACTTTCCTCATAAGAAAATAGAGAATCAGTCAAAAGGGAAAGAGAAAAGAAATTTTAGAAATAGGCAGAAAGGAAACAAATTTAATAGAAGAACATTCTATGCTTAACAAGACAGTAGTGCATCTAAGAGCTCAGATGAATCCCCCAATGAAGAAGGAACATCAGAATTCATTTTGATGGCCAAGGAAGAGCTTGAGAAAGATCTCCTGGAATTTGAAGAAGAAGGTTAGGTAAATCTTGAGGGGGAGTGGTCAGTACCCTAAAGGAAATAGATAGTCTCAAGCTCAATATTAGAAAACAGAAGGCAATCCTTTTGAAACATGTAAAGGAAGAACCAAACTCTGAATATTTTATCAAGTCGAAAATTGAACTAGAAGAAGCAAGGAAAGTAGAAGACATTCTGTTGTAGCAAATGAGAGAGAAAAGTAAGGAATGTGGAATATTGGAAGAAGAGGTGGTGAGTTTTAGGAAGAAATTGGAAAAGGCTCAAACTGATTTAACAATGAACATTCAACTGGTAAAAGGTGGTTAATAATTGGACTGGATATTGAATGCACAAAGATCTCCTCTTGTAAAGACTAGGATAGGATATGAAGGAGAATCCAGCAAGTTGAAGGTAGAGGATAAGAAAGCTATTACATTTGTGAAAGTTTTCCTAAACGAAAATGTTGACTCCCATCAATTTAAGAACAAAATCATGGGAAACCCTTGAAATCCTCATGAGTTGCAGCAAAAATCCACCACAAGGAAAGCCCTAGAAAAAAAAGGAGTGAACAAACAAGCAACATTCCAGCACATATCAAATGGCTTCCAAAGACATAATTTTCATATGAACAGATGGCTATATCCCGAAACAACCTTATCCGCCAGATATAGATATTATTTCCACGATTATTTCTTTTTCTTTAAAAGGTTCGGTCATAAATCCATGGAGTGTAGAGCGTATAAAAGTAGAATGGAGTATGGAAACTCAAATGGAATCAATAACAATGGTGGATTCACTCGTGTACATAATGCATTCCGAAATACAATCAATTGTTTTTTCTACCATAAAAATGGGCACAAGTCTAACGAATGTCCTCTCAAAGACTGTGATACATCTCCTCAGAAAATTTATAGAACAAATAGTTGCATGCAATGGAAAAGGAAGCTAAACAAATGCGATCTGGTTCTTATTGCTCAATATCAGAATAATCAATGGTATGTGGACAGTGGGTGCTTAAAACATATGACTGTAGACCGAAACAAGTTTGTAACTTTTGATGAAAATAAATTTTGGAATGTAACATTTGGTAATGATAGAGCAGGGAAAATCAAGGGAAAAGGCACAGTCAGCCTGAATAATGGAAGAGGAGAGGCTCAGGATGTACGATTTGTAGGTGGTCTAAAAGCCAATCTGCTAAGTGTTAATGAAATGTGTGATAAAGGTTTTGAGGTCCTTTTTAGAGCCCAAGATTGTGAAGTAAGGTCAATCACCACAGGAAATACCTTCGCTAAAGGTGTTCGAATACAGAGTAATGTTTATATAGTGGAAGAGGAGAATGAAGCATGCCACATCAGCAAACTTGACAAATCTTGGCTATGGCATAGAAGATTGGGACATCAAAATTTTGACCACACCATCAAACTGAGAAAAAGGAAAGTTGTTAGAGATTTCCTGCAATAAAGAAGCCACCAAATACCATATGTAAGTCCTTCCAACTGGGAAAACAAAATCACACATCGTTCAAAGCTAAATACCAACTATCTATAAGTAATCCTCCTCAACTTGTACACATGACCTATGCGGACCTTCAAGAACAAATGTACCAGGTGGAGAATCTTATTTCATGTTGATAATCGATGATTTTTCCAGATTAACATGGGTGGAATTTCTTAGATACAAATCCGAAGTGTTTGAGAAATTTAAGATATTCAAGCCACTGGCAGAAAAGAAAACTGGATGTAAACTAAAATGCATTAGATCAGATAGAGGAGGTGACTTCAAAGGTGATGAGTTTTCAAACCTGTGCAATTATTGTGGGATAAAGAAACAGTTTACAGTTGCAGATACACCTCAACACAATGGAGTGGCAGAGAGGAAAAATAGGTCTGTACAATAGATTGTCAGAGCCATGATGCAAGAAAGAAACATTCCCAAAACCTACCAAGTAGAATCAGTACACAGAGTTGTTCATATTCTCAACAAAGCTCATCTCAAACCAAATTGTGACAAGAATCCATATGAATTGTGGCGTGGGAAACCGGGATCGATTAAGCACTTTAGAGTCTTTGGCAGCAATTGCTTCATAAAAAATAATGATGAGAAATTGGGCAAGTATGATGCAATATCTGATGAAGGAATATTTTTGGGATATGCATAAAAGAGTAAGGGTTACAGGTGCTATAATAAAATACTGCATAAAATTGTGGAAATAATTGATGTGAGATTCAATGAAGTACTACAATACAAAACCAGAAGTACAAACTGTGTAAATCTTTTGAATAATCATCAAGATGAGAATCAAGAAAATAAATAATAGAATAAGACAACAGAAGATAAAGAAATAACCTCAAAAGGACCCTCAAGACACACTCATAAGAACCATCCAGAAGATCAAATCATTGGAGACAAGAGTGCAAGAGTCCAAATGAGAAGATAACTAGCTGAACAAACCAAGTGTATCTAGTCATGTTGTCACAGATACAACTGAAGAATTTTGATGAAGCTAGCAAAGACAAGAATTGGATAAATGTTATGAATAAATAATTAGATCAGATTGAGAAGAACAAGACCTTGGAGTTAATACCAAGACCTGTTGGGAAAAATGTCATTGGCAGAAAGTGGATATTCAAGAATAAGATGAATGAAAAAGGCCAAGTAATCAGAAATAAAGCCAAACTTGTATGTAAGGGATACTCTCAAATCGAAGGACTTGAATATGATGAAAATTTTTCCCCTGTAGCAATAATTGAAGCAATTAGAATGTTTCTGGCTTTTGCATGCTATCATGATTTCAAGGTATATCAAATGGATGTAAAGTCTTCCTTCTTAAATGGAAATATAGAGGTAGAAGTCTACATGGAACAACCTGAAGTATTTTCTTTAGTAGATAAACACAAATATGTTTGCAGATTAAAGAAAGCCCTATATGGTCTCAAACAAGCACCACGTGCATGGTATTCTAGGCTGGACAAGTAATTTCAAGAAGGGAGGAGTAGACAACAATCTATATATAAAGGCTAATGAAAATGAAATCTTAATTGTAGTAGTATATGTAGATGACATCATGTTTGGTAGCAACAAGGATGAGTTAGTAAAAGGATTTGCAGAAGATATGAAGTAAAAATTTGAGATGTCTATGATTAGAGAGCTTACCTTCTACCTATGACTTCAAATTATACAGAAGAATAAAGGCATATTCATTTCACAATAAAAATACTTAAGAGACATGTTAAAAGGATTCCAAATGGAAGACTGCAAACCTATGTCAACTCCCATGATCACTAGATGCAAGTTATGTGCTGATGATGGATCTACAGATGTAGATCAAATACTTTATAGATCTATGATAGGAAGTCTGCTATACCTAATAGCCTTTAGACCAGACATTATGTTGGTAGTAGGACTCGTGGCAAGAAATCAAGCAACACAAACTAAATCACTTGCTAGAAATCAAGAGGATATTTAGATACCTGCGAGGAACTACACATTATGGCCTATGGTATCCGAAAGGCTAAGATTTCACATTGAAAACATATACAGATGCATATTGGGCCAGTTGTGTGGATGACAGGAAAATCACAAGTGGAGGTGCATTCTATTTGGGAGAAATTATGGTGGCATGGTTCAGCAAGAATCAAACACCCGTCTCTCTATCTACAACAGAAGCGGAATACATAGCAGCAGTAGCTTGTTGCACACAAGTAATGTGGATGAAACAAACTCTTCAAGACATGAAGGTAAGCATCATTGAACCTATTTCTATCAAATGTGACAATACAAGTGCAATAAGAATGTCAAAAAATCATGTGCTTCATTCAAAAACCAAGCACATCCCAATAAAGTACCACTTCCTCAGAGAACAAGTAGCAAAGAAAATAATAAATATGGAATATGTCCCAACAAAGGAACAGACAATGTACATATTTACAAAACCTCTTGCTAGAGAACAATTTGAATATCTAAGAGAGAAACTAGGGATAATGTCTGTAGATGATATGCTCTGATATGATAAAAGAAAATAATAAAAAATGGAGCAGCAAAGGCTGAAATATTAGGAACAGAAAAAATGCATCATCCAAGGGGGAGATTAGCCATCAGCCATAAACATAGAAGTAAAGAGGAACCTCAAATGTTGCTGGATATAACTACTGATGAATAAATTCTCCTGATTTTAGCCAAAGAGTTCAACAGTCTAGCACACTTTAGCACTATACATGCAAATGCAATGAATCCCAAAGTATTCTCACAACGTTACTTACACACCAAATGGAGCAGTAGTCCCAGCCAGGTATGTGGACAAAATGTAGAATGCTTATGCAGAACTCTAAGTAATGAAATGATGGAAAATACACTAGGAAAAGGTGTAACCCTTTGCCAATAATGTCAAAGGGGAAGGAAAAGCAAGCAGAAGAAGATGGACACTTCTCAGAATGAAAAGGGGAGGAAGTGTTGGAGGAAGTGTTGCAATCAATGCCAAAGGCAGAGACTGTTGAAAATATTATCATTGATGGAAAAGGAGCAGAAAGGAGCAACACTAGAATTATCATTAAGGACAAAGGTGCAAATCAGGATCAACTAGAGTATAAAGGAGCAATAAGGCAAAGAAGGAAAAATGTAAGTGGAGAAGCATAAAAGAGAGGTAGAAGAGCAATAAAGAGGCATGAATCAACACTTGAATTATCATTTAGGTAAAGGAGTAGAGAGGAGAAGTAAAAGGAAAGGAGAAAAGGCAACAAAGGAGAAAAGGCAGCAAAGGCCGCAAAGGCAGCAAGCTTGGGTCAAGTCGTGAATGCGCAGGTCAATTCAGACTGTTTTACGTTCATAACAGTGCACGAGGGCATGTGCAGTTCAACGGGTCGAGTTGGGTCATGTGCATATAATGTGAATACTATGTTGTATGAGTATGAATAATGAACGAAGTTCATATGAACTTTGTTGGAGATCAAACTATGGCAGAACGAGTTTTATTATAGACGCGATTCTATTGACAGAAATCAGTGTGCAGGTGGTATGGATGGTGAAGATCAAATCACAGAAATGATAGTGAGGGATGGACACACTAGATCACAGAAGACGGTTGGCAGACATTGCAATCGGCGACTTTTATATTTTACGAGTCAATACATCACAAGTTATATTGTTTAAGTTGTGATGCGATGAGGATCCAACGCGTCGGGTAGAGGTCCATGCGCATATCACACATCGCATGCAATATGATATAATTGTTAACGACGTAGAGGTAAATGTGAAAAATGTAGATTTGCGATGGGTTAAATTCCGCGACGTGCTATAAGGTTTTCGGGTCGATTGGCCGATGAGTTAAAATGTCCGATTTGAGATAAGATAAAGAATTTGCAAAATGCGAAGTACGGGAGATGACATGGAAAGATGATGTGGCAGTGACATGGTGATAATGTGGAAGTGACATGGAGATGATGTGTCAAAGTGATGTGGCATTATGATGTAGAGATGACGTGGACCTGGCCTACATATCGCACGTCGCAAGCTCAGGAGGATAAGCACTCGAGAATCATCTTAAAATGTCGAAGTGCAAAATGCGATAAGAGTATCAGATGAGATATGCTTCAAAGTTAAAGCCTAGAGGATTTAAAGTCCCGCATCAGACGCATTTTCATACCACACATTGCTATCAGCGATTCTTATATTTATATGTTAAGTCATCACAAGTTAAACTTATTACGTTGCGATGGGATAAGAAGTACGGTTTGCGATGCAATGCAATCACATATCGCATATGATAAGAGGAAAAAATTTATTGCTATGAGCTAAATCATGTGAAGAGTGACAAGAGCTCATATGCGATGTAGTTTCAAAGGTGAACTCCAAAGTATTTCAAATTTGGATGTAAAGCATTTCGTGCGTTAAATCGCATCGGAGGAGGAAAAGGAGGATTATAACATAAAACCTATGGAACACCAAAGTGAAATAATTAAACAACAAGATGAATTTTCAAAGGTATATTCTAATATATTTCAGGTCCGGGGTTCGGTATATTTATTTAATAAATCACATCGGGAGAATGGAAGGCATCTATAACATATATAGTACACAAGAGAAATAGTCGAAACGCCAAAATGTGATAAAGGATGTCGGATGTGATTTTATACAGAGTTCCATGGTAATATATTTGAGGTCCAGGTCTTACGGTGGTTTATAAAGAAAATTCTGAATGCAGCAGGAGACTCAGGTGAAACAACCCAACCCTATGTGCAGATATAAACAATAGATATGCTTTAATAAAGAACAAAATTTTGAATGCAGGTAGTAGACTCGGGTAAGTGACCTGACACAAAGAAAAAATAAATTGTGGTAATAAGCAGACATGTACCATGGGTCGAGTCAGGCTCAGAAATACCTCCGGGCAGAGTTGGGTGTTGAGAAAAGTAGAAGGTTGAATGTTGCGGGCAAGAGAAGGAAAGTAGCTAGGTCGAGTTGGGAAAAAAGGCGGTTATGCAGCAAAGTTAGAATATAATAGCATAAACATAAAAGACAAAGGGACAACAAGTAGAAGAGGAGAAATGCATGGTAAAGCTAAGAAGCTGAAAGGGATGAGTTGAAATATTTTGTATGAATGTAAATTTATTGATATATTTTATATTGTTTGTGATGGAAAGGAAAGTCTCCAAGGAAAAGAAAAACTCCATTTGATACTGAAATAAATGTATATATTGTTGTAACATTCTGAATATGTTGAGTGAGGAAATGAGTGGGTGGAAGGCAAAGAGTCATGCATGTTCACTTCATATTCCCATATAAAATGCAAACAACCATGAATTTATCTCTATAAATGATGTTATTTCAATTTTCATATGGGTAAGAGAGTGGAATAATGAGAGTGAGTAGATAGATATGTTGTGCACATCCAAAGATGATATGAAGTAGATATGAAGGCTGAAAAGGCAACAGTGAAGGAGTAAAACAGAGCTAACATTTAGGTAAATTAGTATATGATTTTATTGTAGTGTGAGGGAGTTGGAGCTTCCATATCAAGTTTTAGCTTGATAGATGTCCAGTTGTAGCTGGTTTAGGTAGGAGCCTACTATGGGTTGTAGCCTGTAGAAAGTAGATAGGAGTTGGAGCTTCCGTGCAAGTTGTAGCTTTCAAAAATTGAGGTAGTAGCCTCCTGTAGGTTGGAGCCTAGAGAAAATCAGTTGTGAGAGGGAGTTGGAGCATGCCTTTGCATCACAACAATAAAAATATGTGTTTTTATCCCTTATGGATTTCCACTGATATCTATTGTCTATGTGCATGACGATTATGTGTTCATGTATTGTGTTTAATTTGCTTATCAATTTCTACCCACATATTATGTTTATTGATTCAATATATATTAAGTTACTGATGAAATGGAGGTGTAAATAAGTTTAAAGAAAATACTTTTAAATGTCCATGAATGTAATAAACTGATTCACCCCCTCAATTTAACTAAGGGTTCATCAATTACCCCATCCAGCATCAATTGCGTTGGCCGCTGATTCTAACTAAGATTCCAAGGGATTGCCCAAAGTTTGAAGGAAAATCTTGGGAAGACCCCCAAACCCATGTTATGACATATAATTTGTGGTGTTCCTTTAATTCATGGGTGGATGATTCCATTCATCTTTTTATTTTCCAGCGCACTTTGACCAGTGCTGCGGCTAGATGGTACATTGATCTTCCTTGTGGAATTTTATTCGATTTCAATTCCTTGGATGTGGCCTTCATCACTCACTTCCAGCTACATATCCGGTATGAAACTGACACCCATTTGCTCATTTCATTGAAGTAGTCGACAGCTACGCTTATCTCGGATCACATCCATGAATGGTGGTGTCATCGTTGCCTCATCAAATTTGAGATCCTTGATCAATTGTTGACTGAATGGTTCACAAAATCATTTGTTCCCAAACTTGAAAAATATCTTGCAATGGGAGGGCGTGTCACAAAAGAGGAGGTTATCGCTAGAGCTCAATACCTTGACTTGGTTTATTCCCGGTCCGGGACTCCATATGAGTTATTACCTAATGCATCACATCCTTCGACTAATCCTTCATCATCTCAGTCTCCTGTGACGCCTCCGGTGGATGGTGTTATTGGGACAGTGGCTCATACTGATGGTAGTGTGCTTAAAGCTTCTTTGAAGTCCAAATCCACTACTACTGATGTGCCCCCTCCTTCTCAGAATCAGAAGAAGGGTAATAAAAAGGATAAAGTCAAGTCCAAATCAAAGAACCCTAAACAGGATTCAAAGAATTCATTTTTTGGTGATTCTCCATCACGTAAGCCCAAATATCCTTGTCTATTATGTGATGATGACCATTACACCAATGATTTTCCTCGATGTGCTGAACTTTCTCATATTATAAAGGGCGCACCCGAGACTCCGGAAGTTTTGAATGGATTATTCCCTTCCCAATAGACGCAAATGGTAGACCATGCTCAATCATATGGTAGCTCTTTGGTGTTCATGGATGGAACAAAATCCATTTCCATCACCATGATAATGAAAGATTATCCCAATCCATCCAAGACTCCTGTGGAACTAGAGGCCCTAGATCACTCTTCCTCTTCCACTCCTACTACATCTAGTCCTCTCCATATCGAGAGACCAAGTAGTGACGCCATCATATGACCACCCCCAAAAGGTTTTCTTCAGAAATTATCTTACAATATGAATGCGAGAGCAACACAACACTATCATATTGTGGAATATATGGCTCAGGTGCCTTTGACGATGTTAGCTTTGGGGGTCCTTTAGTCATGCCCTTCATAATGGAAGGTACTACTCATTTCCATTGGAGGGATTGATCCTTTAGATTCTAATCTGATTATTTTTTATCTTGAGAATTGTGTTCCTCGCCTCCCATCTCAGGTATCTTTTCTTATTCAAGTTAACATTAGTGGAAAATGCTATTCATTGAATTTTCATTGATGAAGGTGATTCAACCTGCATCATGCTTGTCGCATGCTAGAAAGCCATCAACTCTCCCCAATTGAGTCAGTCCTGAAATACGTTAGGAGCTTTCAACCATCGAGGTTCTTGGTTGTACGAAATTATCAAGGCATTTCCCATCCTATTGGAGAGGAAAACAATGAACATGGAAGTTGAGGTGGTAGACACCAACTTGAACTACAATCTCCTTCTTGGACGTAGTTAGAAAAATGTTATGGTTTGTGTGGTGTCCACCATCTTTCGTCTCCTCCGTTTCCCTCATAAATGGAAGATAGTGATTGTGGATCAATTGGATTTATTCTCCTCTGAGTCTTCAGCAGGAAACATTCCATATGTTGAAAAGGTCGTTACTCCTTATGAGAACATTGGGCCGAGTCTTTTCAAAGACTTGTCTCTTATGGGAGTTTTTCCATATCTGCCTCCGAATGTCGCCTTTGGCAATATGATTTCGTGTGCTCATGATCCATGGATTGTTCCCAATACCAACCAGATTGAGAGTTTTGGTGATGCTATGCCTCTTAGCCCAGCTGAGGAGATGTATCAAGATATCCTCATAGCTTTTGAGGTTACATCAAAGACTAATACTTATTTGGTCTCATCCCTAGACACTTATGCTTAGCCTCCCTGGTCTGGTTCTTGGGACTCTAATGATCCCTTGAATGGGACTTTCCCCACCGACGAGAGTATCGTGGAGGTCATGTCTCTTGAACAGACTCCATGGAATGATTGACATCATCATTCCTTGTTTCTCCCAATCCCAAGTGACATTTCCTCCTGTCTAGGATCCCATGCTTTGCTGAAGTTTGCAACAAGAAACAATGAAATTTGCATCCAGAAACAACATGACAAAACCTACACTAGTGTGGGACCATAGGTCGTGTAGTGATGGGTCCTAGTGATACATTTGTGTGAAATTAAATTTATTTAACAAATTGGATATGTTTCAAATTTAATTATCCCTTAATTAAATTGGACAATAAAATGAAATCTTATCTCATAATCACTTGTAATAGTTAACTAAGTGTGATAAACTCAATTAGCCCATGAATTTAAAGTTGAAGGTAGTTGGTGAGGCATGCAGTTTTATTCTATGTGTTTTAGAGTTCAATTTGAAGTTAAGTGTATGCTATTAATGCATGAGTAATCAATTAACTCGGTTACATGAGTTAAAGTCAGTTGAACTAGTTTTAACTGTTTGTTGCCCTAGTGAGAGATCAAGTGAATTAAATCATATTTAATTCACAATCAACGATATTAAATGCAACTGAATATTTACTATAAATAATTACATTCATGTTAGTTCCAGTGGAGACCCAGTTGAGACAAAGGTTAAAGGGAAGTTAACTATCAATTGCGATATTAGTAGGATTCCCGGATGTAGTTAAAACACCATAGGATGCCCATGATACTCATATTCAAGGAAGGATGAAATTACTAAAGAATAGGATTGCATGAGCAAGGCAGGCTGAAGACAGGATGAGAATTGGCTAAGTGTTGGTCAATTTTTCCTAGATCAATGCGAGACAGTTGTGAGAGTGCAAGAGACTCTTATGAGAAGAGTGCATTGTAATTGTTTCATGATTCCTTGTAGAATATACAATATATGTTTGAGCAGTAATATTTACCCAGGAAAATATCTGTGTTGTGGATTGATTTACTTCTTTCTTTACTTGTTCGGACTGGAGATTGTGTTTATTTTCCGCAATTGATTTGTAGAAGGATTCAGTTTTTAGATTTAGTACATTTCTTGATCGGATTGAATCCATTGATATACATATGTTTGTTTAATTTATACGTGGTATTAGAGTAGAAAAAATCACTATAGTGGAGGAGAAGTGGAGTTTGTGACTGAATATAATTCGAATTTGCAAAAGTATTCTTAGTGCGACAGGTGAATCAAGATCGAGATGGGTTTTAATGGCTTGAGATTGGAGTATGCACTCGAGGGAAGTTCCAATTATATTGTGTGGAAAGACAATATGGAGGTAGTAGTGGAGGAAAATGGGTTGAAATAATTCATTGGTAATGACATTCCCAAACCTGCTATAGTAGATGTCGCTCTTCTTGATGCCTAGAAAAAGACAATTGCAAGGGCGAGGAGGATCTTACTTGAGGGAGTACGAGACCAAATTTTCTCAAGTATTCATGGAAAAGTGACTACATATGCAATGTGGAAGGTTGTGACAGCTCTATTTCAGAGTAGAAGTGATCATAGAAAATTGGCACTGAAGGAAAAGCTCAGGAAAATAAAAATGGAGAAAAGAGACATTATTCTGGTATACTTAACAAAATTTTTCCAATCTCGGGATGAGCTTGGGAGTGTAGGAATTATTGTCCTGGATGATGACTTGGTGAGCCTAGCTCTTTTCAGCCTTCCCAAAATTTGGCATAGTTATCAGGACTCTGTCAATGGGAGGGAGAAGCTGCCAGATTTGGAACGAATTTGGTCGGATTTGGTGCAAGAAGAATCCAGGTGGAATACCAGGGATGGATCTTCATCTAAGGAAGATGATGAAGAAAATTGTGCTTTGGTTGGTAAGGAAAATAAGGCGAAGGGAAATAAATACTATTCCAAATCTAAGACAGATGAAGAAGGCAAGGAGCACGACATGTCCAGAGTGAAGTGTTTTCAGTGTCATGAGCATGGACATTATGCCACTAATTGTCCACAAAAGAATAAGAACAAGAAGGCTTCAGGATCTGCAGTTGGTGAGTCTTTAGGCTCGCAATTTGAGTTGGACTTCTTGTTGATCACATGCATGGTGTCAAGCGCGATGGGATCAGAGTGATACTTGGACAATGGTGCATATTTCCACATGATGGGAGACAAAGAACTTTTTAGTAGCTTGGAGGAGAAGGACTTCCATATGCATATCAAAATGGGTGACGATGGAAGGTATAACATTACTGAGATTGGTACAGTTACTTTGCAAAGATAGTCAGGCAAACCATTTTTATTAAAATATGTAATGCATCTACCAGGCTTGAAGAAAAAATGAGTTTCATTTGCAATGTTGTAGGATAGAGGCTATGATGTTGTTTTTCAGTGAAGGAATAACTTTCCTTCGACATAAAGAAAGAAGACAAGCCAAGAATATTGGGATTCATGTGAAGAA
Source organism: Pinus albicaulis (assembly GCA_034641835.2). NCBI lineage: Eukaryota > Viridiplantae > Streptophyta > Pinopsida > Pinales > Pinaceae > Pinus > Pinus albicaulis. The sequence goes on along the minus strand of CM076579.1, from coordinate 72,063,573 downwards.
TCTTTATAAACTTGAGGTAGATGTGATTTCTACAGAGCTTCCAAAGCGTACTCTTACGTAGATAGACACATGAAAGGGATGTACCATTGGGAAGTGTGAGGAAGCCATGCCATTGTCCCTTGAGAGGGAGATTGATTTGCATGGAAATGAGGAACTCTTGGTTCCCAAGAATGAACCCCAATATGTGGAGCATCCACATGTGGAGGATCATCGAGTGCCAGAAACCACTCAACAGAGAAATTTTAAGCTAGAAGGGAAGAGGGAGTACATGCAACTATACCTCCAAATGTGAGGTGGGGTGATATGCAATATTAATCCCAAGAATATATTTGGGCATGGTCCTAAATATGGTGCATCTCATGGATCGAACCTGGCTACGAGGAGCCCATAGTACAGAAGTAGCAGGATCAGTTATACTCATGTCATTAGATGTCAAGAGGACAGAAATCAGAGTGACAGGTGCCAGACACTGGAGTGTAGATCAATGTTGGCAGCAGTGGAGAGTGCATGGATGTAGATGTCAACAACATAGAGAGTCCAGTAGACATGTGCAATAAGTACCAGTAGTCAGAAGACTATTATAATAGGTGCATTATACTGATTCAGCTGCTTGGAGGATATTCAGTTTCGGAAGTGTTGCATGTGCGAGAAACACTAAAGTGTTGCATGCAAGGACATTCCTTTCTTGTTGAGAGGGAGTAGTGAAGTTTGCAACAAGAAACAGTGGAATTGGCATCCAGAAACAACATGAAAGCACGTACACTAGTGTGGGACCACAGGTCATGTAGTGATGGGTCCTAGTGATACATTAGTGTGAAATTCAATTGATTTAATAAATTGGATATGTGTCAAATTTAATTATCCCCTAATTAAATTGGACAATAAAATGTAATCTTATCTCCTAATCACTTGTAATAGTTAACTGAGAGTGATAAACTCAGTTAGCTCATGAATTTCAAGTTCAGGGTAGTTAGTGAGGCATGTAGAGTGATTCTATGTGTTTTAGAGTTTAAATTGCAGTTAAGTGCATGAGTAATCAGTTAACTCAATTAGGTTAGTTAAAGTGAGTTGAGCTAGTTGTAACTATTTCTTGACTAGTGAGAGATCAAGTGAATTAAATCATATTTAATTCACAATTAGTGATATTCCATGCAACTAATGATTTATTATTAATGGTTGCATTCATTTCAGTTCCAGTGGAGATCCAGTTGATACAAAGGTTAAAGGGAAGTTAACTATCAGTTGTGATATTAGCAGGTTGCTCAGATGTAGTTAAAACACCACAGGATTCCCATGATACTCATCAAAATCAAGGAAGGCTGAGATTACTAAAGAATAGGGATTGAATTCCACAGGGATTACATGAGAAAGGCAGGCTGAAGAGAAGCTGAGAATTGGATAAGTGTTGGTCATTTTTTCCTAGATCAGTGTGAGACAGTTGTGAGAGTGCATGAGACTCTTGTGAGAAGAGTGCAATGTAATTGTTTCATGATTCCTTGTGTAATATACAATATATGCTAGAGGGGTTTTTAGTAGTATGCTTTCCCTGGGAAAATATTTGTGTTGTGGATTTATTTACTTCTTTCTTTAATTGATGTGATTGGCGATCGTTTTTATTTTCTGTAATTTATTTGTAGAAGGATTCAGTATCTAGCTTTAGTAAAATTCTTGATTGGATTGAATCCATTTATATACATATGTTTGTATAATTTCTTCATGCTTTTCCAGTACCGATTAACCCACTTCAGAATTGGGGTTTGATTCATGAAGTTTTGTCCGAGGGAAACATGGGAAATATCACTCCTACCACTCCGATCAACATCTCTGGTAAACCAGGGATTGTCGAGAATGTGCATATCAGTACATCTTGTTATCCCGATCTGATCAAGATCTATAAGGAAATTTTTTAGGAGCTTTGTGATTTCTTCATCTGGTCCTATGAAGAAATTCTTGGCATTGATCCAAGTATTGTGGTGGATGAAATTCCCACATATCTAGAGTCAAAGCCCATTCACCTACGAATTAGTCTTGTGCATCCGAGAAAGGTTGTCGCCATAAAGGGTGAAGTTGAAAAACTTCTTAAATCTGCTTTTATATACCCCATACCATTGATAGATTGGGTCTAAAATTTTCTTCCCGTCAATAAGAAGCAAGGGACCATTAGAGTTTGTGGTGATTACCATGATACCAATCGAGCTTGTCCTAAGGACGATTACCCCACTCTATTTATCAATTAGATCATTGATGAATGTGTCGAGGATGAGATATTTCTTTATGGACGGTTTCTCTGGGTACAACTAGATTAACATCGCTCTTGTTGATCAACAAAATATTTCTTTTATCTGTCCATGGTGAAATTTCACCTATAAGAAGCTCCCTTTCATCTTGAAGAATGCCGAAGCAACCTTCCTGCGAGCTATGTCTTATGCATTCCATGACAACAAGCACATAGTTCAGCCATATCTCGATGACCTTCCTAAATCAGAATCACTGCACTATTGAAACAATCATTGAAACACATACTGGACTCATTACATATTTTTAAATCACATACAAATCATCACATAGAAACAACATATTTAGTCAAAATATCATTCCATAAACCACTCAACTCAACCAAAATTCCCACACATAGAATATCATGAAATATACATCATTAAGAGATAACAATAAACATAAGAAAATCAATAAACCATAATCTCATACTACAAAACACTAGCATATGTATGTGGCCCTTATAAATCACTTACGTGTATGTATGTGCATTCCATACTTGAGACCTGTGTACATATCTATCCATAATGCACAATATATACGTCACTACCAAGAAGTAGATCCGCGTATTTAAGTGATATTTCTAAAACAAACATTCATACATATATGCAACTAATGAATCATACCTTTGTTGCACAACAAAACATCATTTAAACCCAAAACTCGACATATACTGTAATAGCACACATCATAACATCATCATCATAGATATATCATCCCATAAGAATATTATTCAATGTGTTTTCATTTTATATCTATTGTATGTGATCCATCATGATACTCCCCAATGCACACTTATTTCAGATCAAACAATTCCTCAATAACCCATTCCATGCACACTAAACACTTTTATCTCCACCTCCTTATATAGCTTAGGCCTTAGCCAATACCTTGGGTTTAACCCTTAGTAATGTTGATGGCATTCTTTTGACGGGATCAAATATCCATTGTCACACTAAATACTATGGGGAAATATCACGGTAAAGACCCCTGGTATTTAAAATACAATGGTGCATAGACTGTACTTGACTTTGCTTCACCATACCCACATATGTATGCGACTTTGCTTCACAGAACCTCTATATATTTCCTCAAAATTTACCTTCATCATTCCTTTGTCTCTAAACTGATATTTATTTGTATGATATCTCTATCATATTTGTACTCATCTTGCTACCATCATGTTAACATCTTTATCAAGTAGTTTTCCATCAAGTAACACACATACTCATCCTACTACAGGTAGGATTACATCAAGGACAACCCATTAGTCATAATTCCAACAAGATAATAAATGTAAATTCCTACCAAAAACCCCCACCCCTTCAAGAAACCAACCTTCATTATTCTCGGGTCACTGTGAATTTCCCTCTCTGTTTGTAGGAGAATTAGAAAACTCTCTAGGTGAGGAACCTGGAATTAATAAGGAACCCATACTAGAAGAAGAGCTTGCGTTTCCTACACACACCATGGTTGAAAATAGAAAAAATGAGATTTTTCCTATAAGAGAAACCAATGGGGAGACCAGAATGAAGAATATAAGTCCTTTTTCCCTTCCAAATTTCCATGTCCTAACCTCTAAAGACCCTGACACTTTTATGTTTGAATTTTATATTTTTTGTAGTACCTATGACTATAATTCTAACGAACATAAGCTAAAGTTGTTCCCATATACCCTCAAATATGCAACCATGCACTGGTTCATGGGTTTATGTGGAGGCAGCATCACTACTCGGGCCCAAATGCATTAAGCCTTTAATGAGATGTACAGGGATTACTATAGGTCCAAAGAAAAAAAGGAGGAAATATTTAGGATTACCCTATGACCACATGAATCTTTAGAGGACTATGAGGAAATGTTCCAACTTAATTATAAGAGAGCTAACTATACCCTTGACCATGAGTCACTCAAGTTGGCTATTCTTCGAGGGATTGGGGAAGATGTAATGGATATCATCAACGTGTTGTCTAGGGGATGCATCTATCAATTTCCTTATGATGACATCAAGACAACATTCAGAAATAAATCTAGGGATATTACAAAAATGGGTAGGTCTAGCCAAGGCTTGGATAGTTCTTCTCCCTCTACATCAGCCATAAAACATGAGATAGGAAGTATGATGGAGGATTTCAAGAGTGAAATGTTGCATACCTTTTCCCTATAGATGGATATTATGTGGATCTAAAGGAAGCAAGAGGAAGAAGAAGGATAATTATCTATCGTCATCCCTATATGCACTATGATACATCCTAGGAGTGAGTTTCCATTGAATGTCATAATTCTGCTCTTTCTATGATTAAAACCATGCAACATACAAATTTCCTTCTATGTCAGGCATGAAATTTGTATACCAATGGGCAGAAGGTGGTTCAGAGAAAATTTGCTTCATTAACCAAAGGAGGCCTCAACACCCTCAACTATATCAACTGGGCATGTAAGGTGCACCTTATCCTCCTTACAATCCAAATTATAATGCACCTTTCTAGTTTGTTACCCTTCCACACATCCATCATGGCCCATACCTCCTCCCTGACCTTATCCTTTCAATATCCTCATCAACCTATCAACCCTCCTTTCCAACCATATCCACCTCAACCTCCTCAGTGAAGAAACTCCTCACATGGGTGGAGACCTCAAACAACCAAACATCCTTCTTTACTTCCTCCACTTCAACCTCAACCTCAGCTCCCTCACCATAACCCACCTAAGTAGCCTCAACTCCTTGCTCAACCTAATTCGAACCCAAAAAATAAGCAGACACAATAGGTGTACAGTGGGGAGACATCCTATTGTGCTTATGTTGTGGAAATCCAAGGGATCAAATTTCAATCTGGGAAGGTACTTCTATATGTTCACCCACTTTCTCCACGTGAAGATCTAGAAGGAGAAAAAGGGGAAATTTCCCCTAAATCCAATGCACCCTCTTACCCTGAGAGGTTCATCCAATATAAACAACACACCCCATCAGAGGAAAAACTTCTGGGGGAATTGAATAAATTGTGTCTAAAAATACCCCTTCCCCATGTCATCCGATATGTCCCCATTTACAACAAGCTTATCAAGGAAGAGTGTTTCAAAATTCCTGGGAGGAGAAGAAGATATCCCCCAACTATAAATGTTATTGGGCAGTGATCTGATCTGATGCTTGGGAGGGTAATCTCCCCAAAGCATTTGGACCCTGGTAGCCCAATGTTGGATGTGTACATTAATGGCATTATGGTCCCTAATACCCTAATTGACCTTGGTATTGCAATCAATGTGATGACTAAGGAAACCATTCTCAAGCTCAATATCCAATGGGCCTCGAGGAAGACCACTATAGTACTAAAACTTACAGATAGATCCATAGTAGTTCCTGTTATAGAATCATTTGTCACCATCATATACTTGATGACTTATGAATTGGACTTGGGAAACCCTCCCATTCAGACTTGATCATATTTATCTAAAAACCAGTTTATCAAAACCCATACGTGACTTTGCCCAAACTTTTCCACGTATACACGTGAGTCCTTTCATAAAGAATTGCGTATGATATTTAAAATATTAAAAAATATATAATTTCCCTATTTTAGAGGCGGGGTTTACGATTGTTCCTGTAACTTAACTACCCCAACCCATGGCCTAACTGTTCCCTAACTGAAAAAACTAATTTGAGGGAGTAGAAAAACCCCTCAAGGGAATGGCCTAAGGGAGGAAGAGAGAGAATTATAGATATTATACTCTGTTGTAGCCCTATCCAAGTCTGATATATTCCGTGTGCCTCCTGCACTTCCCATATATTTTCAAGAAACCCTTATTTCCTTGATATTTTCACTCATCCTATGTACCATCCATTGTGCATTATTCTTGGAAGAAGTTTTGTGAGGCTAGGGCTAGACAGATCCAGAAGATGGTATGCTTGAGGCCATGAAAAATTTCATGTGATCTCTCCACATTTGTTTATTGTACATGTCATTAATAAAAGAAGTACCATATTGTTCTTGATGTTCACATGTCATTTATCTCTTATACATGTGTAATGATATTAAATAGTTCATTTATTGTTATTTTTATGAGATTATGCATGCTTTTTGCTAACATCTAGAACTTTGTATATGTTGTACAAATAGGTTTTTGTGCTTGTTTTTTGTTGGTTTGCAGGTTTTGGAGCACAAAGTATCGCAGGGGTTTTGAAACCCAAGGGATCTACTACAACCGAAGGCTAAACGGATAAGGTTTGCAACCTTTAGTTTCTATTTCAGAGCATAGAAGCTGGTTAATTGAGTCCTTCTTGTGATGACATGCCCTGATCTATGAAGGTTTATCAACCCAAGACCTTAGGGTAACATTGCCCATAACAGAACTGGTGACTCCACTGGGGATTACCTTCATGTAGTTCCTAGTTTGGGTTGTTTTATCTACCTTGTAGGTTCCCTGACAGGTTTATCACTTTTTACAGTCTAGTACGTCTTTTTTCAATCAGATAGAAGACTTGATCTCTTGATCAGGCTTGATTTTTTCTTTTTTATTTATTTCTATTTTGATACATAACTTAGTCTTTGCACAGTCACATATACCTCCTGCATTTTCCAAAGGAACCCATGTATACACGAGTTTCCTTAGTTACAGTCGCATATACACGCTTGTTGCATACTGAAAAACTGCGTATGCCTGGAAAAATTTGAAAATTTGAGTTTTTAGCCTCTACTGTCTTTTATGTCTATGGAGAACCATTCCTGTGGTGTATTTAAGGTGTCTGGACTATGTTTATGGAGGTTTCATATATGTTTCTCTCTTGTTCTTGTGAAAACCTAGCCATTTTGTGACTTGCTTATTTTGTGTGATTGCAATTGCGGCTGTAGCACCAAGATCTCTTCCGGGAGTTGTTGGTTGTCATGACCATTCAGAATAACAAGACTTTTCTTGTTTTCTCTTCTTAGCCTTATGATTTGCTTCGCTTTTGGTTTTTTCCCTTTTGGACTATCTTGGTTTTCTTGATTTCTTGGACTAGCTTTGTAGTGAATCTTGAAGAATCCCTTTTTGGTTTTTTGAGTTTTGTTCGCTAAACGTTTGTGCTACTGTACTGAATCAATTTCTTGAGTTGTTTACTTCTTCTTTCTCATTTGGGTCCCACTACGAAAGTATCATAGTTGGCTTGAGCACTTTGAAGCCTTGTTGAGACTCATTTTTCTTGATTCTAGTTCTTGGGTAGTTTATGCTTGTCTTCTTGAAATCTTTTTCCTTTCATTATAAGTGAAAAACCCAAAAACATTTTTGTTTTCTATAGCTTTTACTTTGAGTTCATTTTTACAGTTTCTTCATATCTTTTGAAGTTTCTTATTGTTTTCTTGTCTTTGGTTCTTGGCTTCGTTTTGAAGGAAGTATTTTCTTGATTTCTCTCTTTTGCATCAAGTACATTTTAGAATTTTTATGCATAGGATTTTTGTTTGGAACTAGCCTTGTTTTTCTGTCAAAAGTGATCGAACCATTGTCTTTCTTGAGACTCTTCTTTTTTCTTCTTCAAAGTTAGCATCTTAGAATTTGCATATCATTGGTAGTTTGAATTAATTTCGTTAAAGAATTTTAGTCTTTTTCATAGTTTTCTAGATTATGTGAAGTGTGAGTAACTGAAAAGAAAAGAAAATTGCTTACTTAGTTTTGTAGAACCCATACAGAGATCTTTTTTCATTGAAAGGAAATCATTGCATTTACATGGAGTTAGGTTTTCATTAATTTCTTTTGCGTCGAAAAACACCATCAGATTCACTTTCATATACCTTTGACTTAAGTAACAACCAATTTAAACTCAAGTGCTATAATTAAAAGCAACTAGAAGTTTTTGTATCATTGTCATTCATCATACACCAACTAGCTAGGTTTTAGGGCCTTGGAATAGGTGAGTGGAGAGTTAACTCTCCAAGGCCGCACAAAATGTTAAACATAGAAATTTTATTAAAGAGCTAAATCCAACACCGTTAAGTGGATCGGGAAAGCTCTCCTCCAAAGAGTCAAGCGCGAGGGATAGTGTAGGCAGAGAAGAGAGATACCCCCTCTCTTATTTGCTGAATCTTGAACTAAGACCGTTCCACCTGGCTGTCGATACGGATTGGTGCCCTTAATTTCCTCTCCTAGGGACCACACAGCTGACTGCGGGGGGGAATACCCATGGTACCTGAGACAGACGTTGCATAAATTCCATCAGTACTTCTGGAGGGTGCCCTTGCGAAGCTTGGGGACTTGCACCGGAAAATTTTGTTTTTAGGAGGTCAGCATAACAGTTTCTATTACCTTCGCTAGTAGGCTTGGGGTGTAATTACCCCAGACTATTTTCGAAAGGTCCTGTTATTTCGATTTCTTGTATTTTGGTGTCTGGTCCTCATCACTCGGAGCAGAAATACCAGAGAGCTGCTTATCTATCTATACCTTAGGAACTTTTTAGAGTGTGCTCTTTGCTCCTAGATTTCTTAGCTTCTTATATTTTTTGAGTCTAAAATTAATCTCATAAAGTGGCTAACCGATCGCTTCGTCGATCAAGGAAGCTTCATGGGCTTTCTCTCGTGAGTGCCAAGCCTTCTTCAAGAAGGAGTAGGAGTAATTCAGAGGGTGGATTTCACCCAGTGGTTTCAAATGCAGTGGAGAGTGATCCTTTGTCAGGGCTTGTTGTTTCTATGGGTGGTTTTGGTGTTAGTGTTAGTTTAGAGAGGAGTGCTCTCCTCATCTCTAGAGTTTTATTTCCAGCAAAAGAAGTTTAAGTAGAGGAAGTTCCTCAGCCAACTGAGTCTCTTCCATCTCCTCTTCATGTTATTTTTCCTGACGTTCTTCGGTACATCGGGCCCAAGTCTCAGAGATCGGCTAGTAATTTTCCATCATATCCCTTTCTTTCAATGGCCACAACTGAGAACATAGTTTCGGCTATGAGCACTGCAAGTGTTCAGACTCCTATTTTAGTTGAGGGAGAAGGAACTATTGCAATATCGATAATCACTTATAGTGTTGTTTTTCTTGGCTCTAGAAGCACCCTAGCACATGCTTCTCAATCTGGTCCCTTTTCTTGTAGAATTCCCACTAGTGTAATTCCTTCTTTCTCCTTTTCTGTTGCTTCAGCTGTCTCTGCACCCATACCTTTTATGGCTAGTGGATCAACTTCATTTCAAGGGTTTCCCTTTGGAAGTGGGCATATCCCTCATTCAAACCCTTCCTTAGGATCCATGCCTTTCACCTCTCAGAATCAAGGTTTTAATCGTCTTTATGGAGGTCAAAGCTCTAATGTCTTTTCAGGATGGAACCCTACTTTTACAACATTGGGAGTAGGGAGTCAGTTTTTCGCTGGTCAGCAAGGGAATGTTCCATTCCCTTCATCGATTACTTCTTAGGATTTTTCTCTATTTGTAAATGCTTGGAACCCTTACCAAGGGGTTTCTTCTTCATTCAATACCTCGGTTGGAGGGAATGTTCTTGTGTATAGTAACTCTATGTTGGGAGTGGGTCCTTCTCTAAATGTTGGGTCGCAAGGATTTTATTATGGCCTAGCATTTTCTATGAAAAACATCTGGCAACCTAGTGCCTCAACAAACCCAGGTTATTCTTTTGAGAATGTGGGGAATCCTTCCTATGGGGGATGGAATTCCCAGGCTCCTCCACGCTTACCAATTCTGGAAATGTTAAACTTTCCAGACCTATCAAAATTGACTAATGATCCTATTTGATATGGTCTGGTTTGGCCTCTAGTCCCCACCAAACTGCCCTCAAACATTCCAAAGTTTGAAGGGAATACTAGTGAGGATCCGGCAGATCATGTCACCACTTTTCATTTATGGTGTTCGTCAAAATCACTTATCGATGATTCGATTAGGATGATATTATTTCAACAAAACTTAATTGAAATGCGGAAAAATGGTACATCGAGCTAACTAGGGGATTTTTTGCTACTTTTGGAGAGTTGGCTACCATTTTCTTGAATAATTTTCAGTTACCTGTCCATTATGACGTTGGGACTAAACTCCTCGCCAATTTTCAATAGGACAAGGTAAATCACAATTCTGATCATATTCAGGAAAATGGTGAAAAAGGAAGAGGCTTATAGAAGCCCAGATCCTAAATGAATTCCTTCTTGAGTGATTTTTGAAATATTTACAGCCAGAAAATTCTAAGGATGTATCCCTTTCAGGGGTATTTTCTAAAGAGCAAGCTATTTTTAGGGCTCAACAACTAGAACTGATTTATTTTCAGTCTGGGGTCCTTAATAAAAAAAATTCAGATGCTCCTCACTCCAAATTAGATTTAGCCAAAACTAAACCTCTTCCTCATGGTGACGGGCTTATTGGTTCGATTAATAGTGGTACATCTAACCTGCTAAGTCAATTGAAACAATTGTCTATACAATCTACTCCTTTTGGTCAGGATGTGCCTTCAGTGTCAACTTCTTCTCAACCCTTACCAATTAATGTTTTCCAAACTTCTAAACCCAAAGGAGATAAACAATCTAATACGAAGAAGAAGGGACGGAATAATAGAAAAAAGGACAACGATGGGGAGGGGAATGCAAACAAATCCAACGATTATGTTGGAGAGGGTAAGAAGGATAATAAAAATAAAGTGAAGTTTCCATGCAATTTGTGCATTGGAGAACATCTTGCGCACCTCTGCCCTAAAATTCAATATGTGCAACACTTTTTTAGCTCAGTAGGGTTCTTCCAGTTCCTAGGTTGTGCTAACAAACCCTTTTCCGCAATGGAAAAAATTACTTGCTGGCGCGAATGAAAGTACTGGGGAAAATACATCAAACATATACATGATGTGTGCTCATGCAGATATCACTACGAGATATCGTGATTATGGTGAAGCTGAGTCTTCGAAAGCTAAGGGTAATCCTAATAGTGCTGAGCTGCTCCATATTGAGAGGCTTGCAGTTGAGCCTATACCTTGGTTGTCGAAAGGGTCTACAAAGCATACGACGATCAATCATAATTCCGAAGCTACCGAGAACTACTCGATTGTAGAAGATCTGGCTCAGATTCCTTGTGCCATGTCTATGTTAGAGGTACTCCAGTCATGTCCTGCACAAAAGATTCTATTGCTCACTGTTAATGGGGCGGTTGATCCGGAGAATTCTCTGATGATCACATTTGACATGTTGACTTTTAAAAAGAGACTTCCTCATCATATGGCTTTTCGTATTAGGATAACATATTGGAAATTTAATATTTTTCGAGCAGTTGTTGATGAGGGAGCTTCCACGTGTGCAATGTCCCTTGCATGCTAGAAGGGTATTGGATCTCCCGCAGATGTCCCTTCAGCAACTCTTCTGACTAGTTTTGATGGTCATTCTCATAGGCCACATGGTATTGTTCCAGCTTTACCCATCTGTGTTAGGGGTAAAACTGTAAATATCGAAGTTGAGATAGTTGATGCAAGCTTAGACTATAACCTTCTATTAGAGTGAAACTGGATGTATGAGATGGATGCTATTGCACCCTTATTATTTCGTATTGTATGTTTCCCTCACGAAGGTAGAACTCTCATAGTTGATCAAGTGGATTGTTATCCTATAGATCTGAATGCATCTTCTAACTCAATCATTACTTTGGTGAAGGATACCAAGAAACCTATTGAGAATATAGAGGTTGGAATGTATACATCCTTGATGGGTACTTTTGATATTCTTCCTCCTTCGGTTCATATCAATGCTATTTCATCCTCTAGGGTTCCTATTCGGAGAGAGTTCTTCAAAACTCATTATTTTTTAGACCCTTGGACTTTACCTTCTCCTACCTTGACATTAGAAGAAGGGAATGGAATTTCCTATGTTTACAACTGAGATTGCTTATAGATCTATTGTTGACTCTACAGATTCCATTCTTCTGCTCAGGATTTCCTTGATATCACTCTTCCATATGAAGAGGCCATCCTTGAAGCAATGACTAGTGTAGAGAGGTTGTGGGATGATTTTCATCTTCGGTCTTACTTTCTACCATACTTGCAAGAAGTCGAATCAAGTTTCCCTAGCCTTCAATCTTTTGGTCCTGTTCACCCAGTCCTGAACCCTTTAGCACCAGCAGAGGTTTTTGCTGAAGGTAACATGGTTGTTATTTCTACTAATACCCCGGTGAAAATCTCTAGAGATCCCAACAATATAGAGAATTTCTTCATTGGAGCCAAGTGTTCCCCTGGATAAATTCAGACTTACACCGATCTCTTTCGAGAATTTTGGGATGTGTTTGCCTGGTATTATGAGGAAATTCCTGGTATTGATCCATCTATTTTCCAGCATGAGATCAAGAAATATGAAAATGCTAAGCCTATCAAGAAGAAGCTTCATCCAATCAACCCTACGAAGGCAACAGATGTCAAAGCTGAGGTGGAGAAGCTGCTTAAGGTGGGTTTCATTTACCCCGTTCCTTTAACTGAGTGTGTTTCAAATCGAGTTCCTGTGGACAAGAAACAATGAACGATTCGAGTTTGCATTGATTTTAGGGACCTAAATAAAGCATTTCATAAATATAATTACCCCACATCCTTTATAGATCATATTATCAATGAGTGTGTAGGGAATGAGATTTTCTCCTTCATGGACAGTTTCTTAGGATATAATCAAATCAATATTAGTCTTGAAGATCATCATAAGACTGTGTTTATTTGTCCCTGGGGTACCCTTGATTACAAGAAGATGCCTTTTGGCCTTAAAAATGTTGGAGCTACCTTTCAGCGGGCCATGTCTTATGCCTTCCACGAAATCCAACATACTATCGAGGCATATTTGGGTGATTTAGCTGCTCGTTCTCGTAAGAGAATTGATCATCCTTCTCACATGTGTCAATTTTTTGAACGATGTCGGTATTACAAAATACGGTTGAACCCTAATAAGTGTGTTTTCATTGTCATATCCAGTCAATTGTTGGTATTCATCATGTCTACGGAAGGGATTCGGGTAGATCCCTTCAAGGTTGAGGCAATACTATAGTTTCCTCCCCCGTCTTCAATTCGTCAAATTCAAAGTCTGTAAGGAAAAGATAATTTCCTGCAAAGATTCATTGTAAATTATGTTGAGATTACAAAGGGATTTATGAGATTATTAAAGAAAAGAGTTCCATTCCTTTGGGATGATTTTACTCAATGCTCATTCGATGCTTTGAAAAAAGCATTGACCTCTGCTCCTTTACTGAGTCCACCCGATTATAGCAAGGATTTCCTCTTGTATCTCGCTCCAGCAGAATCTACCATTGGTATGGTTATGGTTCAGGAAGATGGTGCTCTTTCAGAGCATGTTATATAATACCTCAGTCGAGGCTTGGTAGGTCCTGAACTTTGGTATTCTCCGATAGAGAAAATTTCTTTAGCAGTTTTCCATGCTACTCAGTGGCTCAGACATTACATTCTCCTTCACAAAACATATATTTTGGCAATGGTCAATCCATTTCAATTTTTTCTCAGTAGGCGAGTGATTAGGGGCAAATACAATCGATGGATTTTTATTTTGCAGGAATTTGATGTTGAATTTTTGTCTACCAAGTCTAAGAAATCATTAGTATTTTCAGAGATGATTTCTGAGTTGCCCTATGGAGAAGAGATTGTTTATGAAGAGTCATTTCCGAATGAACATCTTTTTCTCATTTCTTCAAAGGATCCTTGGTATGGTGATCTCATAGTATATCTTCATATTGCAAAGTTTCCCTTAGCTTTTTTGAAAGATGAGCGTCGAAAGTTACGTCACTTAGCCTAAAGTTATTTGATTATTAGTGACACTTTATATCGTTGCGGGGTTGATTCGATCCTTATACACTGCTTAGATCTTGAAGAATTTGAGGTTGTGTTAAATGATTGCCATAGTGGATCTTGTGGTGGTCATTTATCTGGGCTTGCCACAACTCCAAAAATATTGCATGTAGGATACCTTTGGCCTTCGATTTTCAAATATTGTATTGAATCGGTCAAAAAGTGTCATCTATGTCAGGTTTATACACGAAAGACGCGCACACACCCAACTCTGCTCTTTCCTGTGATCACTGTCAGTCCCTTCACAAAGTGGGGTATTAATTAACTACTTGTAACCCGCCTTCAGCTAAAGGTCACAAGTAAATTATTGTAGTTGTAAACTACTTCACGAAGTGGGTTGAGGCTATGCCTACTTTTGGGAATGACGATGAAACAATAGATATTTTCTTCTTCAATCAAGTCATTTCTTGATTTCGTATTCCCAAAGAGATTGTCACTGACCATGGCAGTCATTTTCAGAATGGCATGATGGCCGAATTGGCTCTGAGATTAAGTTTTCGGCAGGAGCATTCACCTCCTTATTATCCTCAAGCCAATGGGCAAGTTGAAGTTGTTAACAAATCCTTGAAGACAATTATTCAATGGACGATTGATAAATCCATATCCAATTTTTGTATCATGTTATATCCCGCATTTTGGGCATACTGGATCTCAGTCAAAACTGCAACCAGTTTTACTCCGTTTCAACTAGATTATGGCTTGGAATCTATTTTTCCTATTGAATGTGAAATTCCCTCTCTTAAGTTAGCTATTGAGCTTTTTCCTGACACCTCCAGTCTTGAAGAAATCCTTCTCCATCTAGAACATCTCCATGAGCAACTTCAAGATGCAGTTATGATGAATGAGGCACATAAGAAACGGATAAAGGTTCAGTACGATAAGGTGATCAAACCTAGGGTTTTCTCTCAAGGTGGCCTTGTCTTGGTTTATGCCCAAGAGAAGGATGCCTTGGGGGTAGGCAAGTTCAAATCTATGTGGTATGGCCACTTTATCATCAAAAAGGTCCTAAAGAAAGGAGCCTATGCCTTGGTTGACTTTGATAGGAACGAGTTGGTGGAGCCCAAAAATGGGCTCTATTTGAAAAATTACTATGCTTAGGATTAGTCCTAGCATCTGCTTTATTGTATATATTGTATTTTGGTACATATCTGTGTTTTGATTTTTGGTGTGGTTTTGATGAGTTTGATCTGCTTTAGTACGTAATATTGGATGAAATTATTTACTTTGGTTTCGCCAATGGTGCTAGTAGACATACCCGGAACTTGGCTTCTGCAGCTTGGGTAATCCATTATCCATCTGGCCAGTTATTAGTTTCAAGATGTGTCTGCATTGGTCCTGCTGTGAACAATGTAGCAGAATACACTGCAATGGTCAACCTACTCTCGGAGGAAATATCTTTGGGTGTTGATTCGTTACTAGTTTACTTGGATTCATAGCTGGTGGTTTCACAGTTGAAAAACACCTATCGTGTTAGGGACCCATTTTTGCATTGATTTTTTTTTGGGTACATTTGTTACAATGATCATTTCAATTTATTATGTTCATTCATATTACTCGATCTAATAATTAGTTGGAGGAATCATTAGCTAATCAAGCACTTGACTGGAATATTCATCATTCAATACTTTAAAATATATCAAAAACATCATTCATTATTGTACATTTGATACATCACATCATATAAAATTGTTGTGTATATAAATATATATCATATTGTTCAAAAATATACAAAATATGGAATATCATGTCCTACAAAATTGGGGCTTATGCCCAATCATGTCTATCATCAAAAAATATTACAGTCATCTGATCATGTAATATTCCAAAAATTTGCACACAGCAATTTGGAATATTAGATTTTGTTTTTTTCACTTAGGAGAGGAATAAATGGGTAAGGAGGTCCATGAACAATAAAATATGAATAAATTCCACCTTAATGAGGAAGAATATTACCTTAGGAGCTGGATTTTACACTTTTAGGTGTGAACAAGGGAAAAATAGATGTGGACAAAGTCAAGTTTGACTAAATCAACATGCATTCTTTAGGAGGAAGAGATCACGCAAGTAAACTAGCTCAATGTGAACAAGGATCAGCTAGACACACATAAGAAGAGCTAGATTGAAGACCCCTCAGTATGAAAGGAAGAAATACAGGTGAAATAGTTCTAGTTGACCAAGTTAACAACACTGCTAGAAGAGGAGGGAAGCCAACAAGGACAACGCAATTTTGAAGGAGGAATCTTCACTAGGAAGTCACCTCAACAATGTGTGGGGTCTGGGGTGAGGAGGCTCACCAAGGATAAAAAGGAGGGTATAGAAGCAAGGATATCATTGAGTATTCAGCTATCTTGGGTCTTTTGACGACTTTCATGCTTCATCTGTTTAGCTGTGGTTGCAGCACTGCTTAGTGTAAAGGATGCCCGTGCGAGAATTCCATCCTATTCTTGGGATTAGCCTGCTTAAGGGATCTAAAGGGAAGGTTATGAGATTCAATTCCATCATCTAGATTAGGGCCATTTAGATAGCAACTTATAAAGTGCAGTCATCTTCAGAAACTACATCTTTTATGCAGGTGCAGTAGTAGCAGGGTTGCACCCCTAGATTTTGTGCTAGTGTTTGAGGAGGAGGTGTTTATTTCCCTTTGGTAGATCTAATAAAGAGGGCCTAGGGACATTTTTATATATTGATAAGCTATCTCATGTCATATTCAGCCATTTTTAATACAGAGATGCAGTAACTGTGTTATTTTCTGCAGTGCTACCTTTTATACATGTATAATGCCGGAAACCCTTGCTGGGTGTCTCAATCTTTCTGTAAAAGAGGTTAAACCTCCATTTATAAGCTATTTGATTAATATAATCTCCATATCAGTCTTATTTCATAATTTTATATAGAAAACCTCATGGGAATTACGCTCTCACAATATTTAGAAATTTTGTTGTAGAGAAGTCATGGGATCAGGGTGTTTTTAAGTTATCTTGAGCTGGGGAGATCTGTTTAGTGTAGCTAGATTCATTTGTTTCACCTCAAATTCTGCAAGTGGGTTTTATATTGTCTAAATTAAGGGATCCAAGTCCCAGTATCCAATTTTATTGCATTATTTGCTGAAGACAGTTGTTTTATGCCCTATATCACTTCATTTCCCCACTTGGGAAGGAGGATATAGGCCATATTCTTGCTTAGGTCTTTACATATTCTAGTGAGATGTTATTTTTAATCTAATTAGCTGCTCTAAATTTCCATGCTTATGATTAAATTAAGCTCCAACTTTTGAATATATTAAGATATTCCATTTGTTGTAGAAAATCCAAATTTTGGGATATTACAGTGGTATCAAAGCTGCCAACTTGGCTCATCCTGTGGATTTCAGATCTAATTATAAGATAAGAAGAAGAGGAGAACAAAATTATGGAGAGGATGATATTACAATCATCTATTTTTAGATATAAGAAGAGCCTCTCCAAGGAGGTTCAACCGATGGAAGAAGGAAGATGCAATGAAACTCCAAGAGGGTTTCAAGAAGGAGAAAGCTACAGTGAGACCTCTAGAAGGTTTCAAGAGGAAGGAGAAGATCCATGCACTTATTTTTATCATAGAGGAAGTGGAGAGCAAGAAGACCACTTAGAACATGAGATCCTGAGTGGGTATTTGGCAGAATACAAGTGCCAACCTAGGGCTTCCAAAGAGACCCTAGATTTTCCTCAATTTATTCAACTGAGAGAAGAAAGAAGAACATGCAATAAGAGGATGATAAGAGGCAACAAATTCCTGTTTTCTACATTTGATGGATCACTCGAGTGTGAAGCAAAGACTTGGGTGATGAAACTAGAAGCATTTTTCCTAATACACCTAGTAGTGGAAAAAGAGGCTATGGAGATCTCAGCGCTACACTTGAAGGGCAAGGTAAGCTCTTGGTGGTTTAGCTATGGAATTCATGCAAGAGTACCTAATTTTTCTGATTTCACTCATCAATTAATCAGGATATTTGGCAGTAGAAGATCAGAGGAGGAGGAGACCTCTTCTCCATTGAGGAGCCTTGTACCAGCGCTGTCACCATCATGGAGGCGCAGCCATCTGTAGCAGTAGTTGGATCAGCCAACACATTGAAGAGAGGAACTCTTTCAACCCTACAAGAGGTTCCCAAGACTTACCAAGGTATGCATGTATTTCCATTTCTGATCATTTCATAAATTCTTATGGGAAACCTTGGAAAATTTTCCTCACATCGTCCAGGATCAAAACACATTGCTGTGGTGACGCAACAAGCTTGCATAGCACTGTGCAACTGGAGATTTATCCAAGAGGGTATGAACACTCATTCCTTTGCACCTTTATTGATTTGCATGCAGCATAATGGTTTAGGGTGCAAGATTGGGGGAGGCATGATGAATGTTGAGTCACTTTCCATTGGTGTTTGGTTTTCAACACACTTGGATTCTTTTGGATTCAAGAGATTGATTGATGAGAGGTATTTTCTGAGGGATCTCCAATGGATTACATCTCAAATTCCCATGAGGTGAAAGGAGGGAGAATTGCTTTGGGAGATTAGTAGTCTTCATTGGCGAGATACCAAAGGGGGAAATGATTGGAGGCATCCACTCTTGGATGAATGGAGGTGGATGGAGGGCAAGTGGGTGGTGAGCCACTTGCAGATCTATGACACAAGGCAACAAGAATAAAATTTGCGCTGGATACTCTTGAGAGATTTTGGCCATCTTGGATCATACTCTTTGTCAAAGGGTATGTGGTGGATGGAGGCATGGCATGGCACATATGATGGAACAACAGAAAACTTGTTTGTATGGGGCATCATACAAGATAACCATCATGCTCTTGTTCTATGGCTTGTATGAGGGAGAGATGAGGGAGCATCAAGATGTGTTGTTGCTATGGTTACACTTGGGAGAGTATGGGCAGAAATTTTCCCATACTTTTCATGATATTTCTGGAGATAAGGGAGGCACATTCATGATGCAAGGAGGCTACGCTTCAACATTGGAGGATTATGAGAGGAAGAATATCTTCTCACATAGCAGCATGATGGTGGATGGCTTTGGCATGTGGAATTTCAAGAGAAGAATTAATGGAGTGACAAAAGCCTTGTTACTAAGGCCTACAATGTTGTCACTTGAGAGCATGTTTCTATTGATGGAGTGTTCCAAAGGGTGTGTGCACCCACTCCTTTTGCAAATTTTTATGAGAGGATTCTCATGGGAGGAATAACTCATGGATCTCACCTTCAATGCACACATGATGCATGGTAAGAAATAAATTAATGTGATTTTTGATTACTCTATTGAGAATTTGTATTTTCTCACCATATGTAAACAGTGCATTACTCCATAAGAGAGAAATATTATTTATGGGTTTCATGGTCACTTTAGGGCCAAATTTTGTAAGGTTGGTAACCCATTTCCACATGACTTTGGGCAAGTTTATTGTTGTTTTGTTTATGTACAGCTGATATACAGTGCTGCTTGATATCTTATAGTAGATGAGCAAACATATACATATAGTAGCTCTTTGGAAAACAACTTGCCACATGATGTTCCAAATCAACAGTTGGAAATACTGCATTGTATCTGCCAAGGAGACCATGTGTATCATCCCCACTTGCACATAACCTTCAACAACTTTCTGATTTGGATGACATACGGTAATGATGTGCCATTCACTTTGAATGGAATGGTTTGGGCCAGCATGATCCATAGTTTTGGAGAGGGGATCTTTGAAGATTCAATCTTTCTATTGCCACTTGAGGGCAACTTGTTTATAGCCCATGATCAGCATGCACTCTACACTTACCATGAGTGGAGAGGAAGACAACATGTTGTAGGCTATCCTATCTACCATGTTCATATTTTCAGCCCACCTATTCTACATGAGCCCGAGGTGGAAGAGATCCTTCATGAGTTGCCATCCGGGAGGGTGACTCATTTTGTTTGGTTAATAGCTTGGGGAGGGGAGATTCAAATGGGGATGATGAATCCCAATCTATATCAGCCATCATGCCTCAAGAGGACCTTGAAATAGCCCATTTTTTCCCCCTGGATGTTTCACTATCACATGATGTTAGCTATTTGGAGTGTTCACCAGAAGACAACCTATACACTTGGGAGGGGCAACTTGGAGATGTGTTGATGGAACAACACCTTGATCTTTGGGGAGTCTTATCATATGAGGATGCTACTGGGGGAGAAGAGGAGGTTTTTCAGTCCTACCTTTTCAGTTGCTTGAGGACAAGCAACATTTGAGAGGGGAGGACTGTAATGTTCCAAAAATTTGCACACGACAATTTGGAATATTAGATTTTCTTGTTTTCACTTAGGAGAGGAATAAATGGGTAAGGAGGCCCATAAATAATAAAATATAAATAAATTCCACCTTAATGAGGAAGGAGATTACCTTAGGAGCTATATTTTTCACTTTCAGGTGTGAACAAGAGAAAAATAGATGTGGACAGAGTCAAGTTTGACTAAGTCAACATGCATTCTTGAGGAGGAAGAGATCACCCAAGTAAACTAGCTCAATGTGAACAAGGATCAGCTAGACACACATAAGGAGAGATAGATTGAAGACCCCTAAGTGTGAAAGGACACAATATAGGTGAACTAGTTCCAGTTGACCAAGTGAACAATGTTGCTAGAAGAGGAGGGAAGCCAAAACGGACAACGCAGTTTTGAAGGAGGAATCTTCACTAGGAAGTCACATCAACAATGTGTGGGGTCCAAGGTGAGGAGGCTCACCAAGGATAAAGAGGAGGGCATAGCAGCAAGGATATCATTGAGTATTCAACTATATTGGTTCTTTTGACTACTTGCATGCTTTAGTTATTTAGCTGTGGTTGCAGCACTACTTAGTGCAAAGGATTCCCGTGTGGGAATTCCATCCTATTCTTGGGATCAACTTGCTTAAGGGATCTAAAGGGAAGGTTATGAGCTTCAATTCCATTATCTGGCTTAGGGAAATTCAAAAAGAAACTTATAAAGTATAGTCATCTTCAGAAAATACGTCTTTTATGCAGGTGCAGTAGTAGCAGGGTTACACCCCTAGATTTTGTGCTAGTGTTTGAGGAGGAGGTGTTTATTTCCCTCCGAGAGATCTAACAAAGAGGGCCTAGGGAAATTTTTCTGTATTGATAAGCTATCTCATGTCATATTCAGCCATTTTTAATATAGAGATGTAGTAACTATGTTATTTTCTATAGTGCTGCTTTTTATACATGTATAATGCTGGAAACCCTTGCCGGGTGTCTCATTCTTTGTGTAAAAGAGGTTAAACGTCCATTTCTATGCTATTTGATTAATATAATATCTATATCAATATTATTTCATAATTTTCTATAGAAAAAATCATGGGAATTAATCTCTCACAGTCTTCATAAATTTTATTGTAGAGAAGTCATGGGATCGAGGTGTTTTTAAGCTACCTTGAGCTGGGGAGATCTGTTTAGTGTAGCTAGATTCATTTGTTTCACCTCCAATTATGAAAGTGGATTTTATATTGTCTAAAAGAAGGGATCCAAGTCACATTATCCACTGTTATTGCGTTATTTGCTGAAGACATTTGTTTTATGCCCTATATCATTGCATTTCCCCACTTGGGAAGGAGGATATAGGCTATATTCTTGTTGAGGTCCTTACATCTGCTGGTGAGATTTTATTTTACATATAATGAGCTACTCTACATTTCCATGCTCATGATTAACTGAAGCTCCAACTTTGGAATATCTTAATATATTCCATTTGTTGTAGAAAATCCTAATTTTGGGATATTACAGATCATATCTATAATCTACTCCTAAGGTACCTGCCCAACATTTGTGTTCCCATAGAACACAATGGAAGTTTCTACATGGTGGAATAACCACACCTAGTCTCATGGTACTCCTACCATCCGCCTCTGGATAGCCTCTAGTAGGTCCTCTATAGCGACCATAGGCACTTGGCGAGTCGAAATCTCCAAGTTTCTCTGTACTGCATGGAGCATCATGCCAAGGTCTTCTGCATCTGCCTCACCTCTGTAGAACTTATGCCTTAGGTACCCCTTGGGCCTAACTAGTCCCATGTCTGCATCATAATCATTAAATTTTGTAAAGTCATTTTGTCCAATCAGAAACATTTTTTCATTTTCCATATAATTTGAAAAAAAAATAAAAAAAATCATATAATCAAAAATAAAAAAATGCAATCTCACCGATTACGCCCCATGCTGTATTAGGTGGAAGGACTAGATCTGGATCTACACGAAAGTCCATCCCAGCATAGGGATAATCCTCTACTGCGATAAATTTTTCTTCTCGCCATTGGAAGAACTCATCATCCTAGGTGGTTCGAGGAACCTTACTTCCCCCAAAATCTCTTCATCAAATCTACCCATTGGGCTATTCTTGGATCTCTCGGGCTATTGATAGTGGAGATGACCTTGGCCCGAAGCCCTAGGACCCTCGTGAAGAAGAATGTCAGCAAGATTGTACCGTATCCAAAGTGTTTAGTCTTTTTCTTTCGGATTTAAGTCAATTTTTTTTCATATTTCTCAGCAAGGTTGTGCACCAATCAAAAAGGTGAAACAAGCATTCCACTACTATGCTCATTTCTGTCCGAGAATCTTGATGCAGACAAGTTGATCATGCTACTCTTCCAATGGTAAAGATAAGGATCTTCATGTATAAATCCTTCATATCTCTGATGCGAATCTGAGTTCCCACCTTTGCATCGTCCACGTAGTAGAACTGGACATAATATTCCATGTTAAGCCCTCCCATAGGCTTTCCGTGAAAATCTACTGGGTCTCCCCTTCGAGAGAGTCCAGTAATGATGTATATGTCTTCCAATTCTATTCATAGTGGCATCTGATCAATTATGAAACAATATTTTTTCGGTTCCCAATGATCAACCAGCATTTGAAGCAAATGAACATTGCTTTTCATATTCGAAATTTTGAAAATTTTGAGCAATCCACAATTCTTGAGAATATCTAAGGAATTTTGGTCCTCCATCACTTCATTATCAATTGCACTATGCTTACGCTCTCTCCATTTGATCGACATCCTGGGAAAAATCATCAATTGACTGATTAGATACATATTTTAAATTTTCAATCTGTGCATACACGACCTCACTTTTACACAGTCACATATCATACGTAGGTTCCTCCACACGAACCTGTGTATGCATAGAGGGTTTTAATGAAATCTCTTTCCTACAGTCAAAAATCCAAAATTTTTCTTTAAACAGGAATGAAATTTATGAATAGGATGAGTTTAAGGCTTCCCTGACTGATTTGGCATGATTTGGTGGCCAGTTGCTCCATATTTGAGAAGAGGAATTTTTGCCCCAAAGCTCTTTCTCCACTTCTCCAATGTAAAAATGATCAAAATGTGAGTCAAATTTTGTATTTATGCCCAGAATTTGAAATTTTTTCACAAATTTTGTTTGTGATTATTATTTGAATTTGATTAAGGTTGCTCAACCGTTTGGCTTGTAAGCATTGGGAAAATGATTTTTCAGGTACATTTTGCTAAATTTGAGATCTTCCTAATTTTCCTTCAGATCCATGACCACTAACCTGTCATGGTAGGTATTTTATTTCGAATTGGCATATAGGTTAGGGAATTCACTTTCCATTGCACTTTTTCATACTAGCCTCCATTCTGATCACTTTCCATAGGGTCGATCCGATAATGCCATGAGTACTTAACCCATTTCACTCGCTGATTTTTTAATCATGAATTGGTGGTAAAGCCATCCTTTACATGGGCTTCCTAGTTAGTTCCTCGCCAGCATTTGTCGCCCATGCTGCAATTTATGTAGGCTTGGGAGTCCTCTTTAGTCCTGCCATGAATTATGCATTGAAGCTTCATTCTCCTTCTTCTTTGCTATCTTTATTCTGGCCATTTACCCTAGAGGATCCCATATGTTGTCGAGTTGTATTACTACATTGCATATTGACTACTTGTTTATCTTAGTCTTTAGCCGGCTTCATTTGGACTCATGTTAAGCCCTCTTTTGACAATGTATTTTTGTACAATTTAACCATGCTATCACTTAGCTTCTGTGACTTGAAACCTTTACCCATGGATGGAACATTCCTTTGAGTGTCACTTACCAGTTTTCGCCGACTTGCATTGAGCATAGGATTGTTCCTATCCCTAGAAATAATGCATCTGTTTTTTGACACTTGTTCTATCCATTGTACTATAGGCATTATTTTATTCTTTTTCAAGCTTTGAAATATTAAAAAGAAAAATAAATAAATATTTTTAAAAAGAGTGAGAATGGGATATTACTTCCATACTTGATGGCAGCTACAGTGGCAGTTGTCTCACCCTTGAACAACGCACAAAAAAGATAAGTATTTTCTCCATTTGGGATGGTTTTAGTTTTTTACTTAGGAGAAGCCATAACCTTATTTTTTGAGTCAGTACTCCCCCAGTTGGTTATCTCATCCAATCATATGGAGGTTTTTTTTATGCCTCTTTCATGACAAACTTATACAAAGTTATCATTTGCTGCCATAGTCAACAAGAGTCATGTTTTTTTTCAAGGGAAATTAACCTGAGTCGGCGTTTATGCGGTGTCTCTTGACTCATTTTTCAGTCAGCCTTTCTGGTCTTGTCAGTATGTTGTTCTATCACATCAAGTATTTGGTCCTTTTCTCATGCCAGTTTGAGAAGGTCTCCATTGAATTCTTACTGGTGGGTTTGTCTCTTATCGACTACGACATATTGCTCTGAGAGTAAACCTAGAGCCGCACCCTGGCCATAATTACATCATTGATAGGTTACCTTGTGATCAACATTTGATCAACGCCATGGGTCTTTGATTGAGTGGTTTCCCTTGTGTTGGACTTCAGCTTAAATTATCACACCTGGGATTCGTGCAGTACCTTGATTTCCATTTGACCCTATGAGTGGATATCTTGCCTCTTTGTTATATTTCATTATTGGTTGGTTCAGAGGGTTTCTATTGTTCACTAGCTTCATCTTCTACATGCCATAAATGTACTTCAGGTTGGTTACTTCACTCTACTTTATCTGATTCCTTCCAAATCTTGGCTTGCGAGTTACACTCGTGTTGGGTTGATGTGTGATGCCTTAAAGCCATCCTTCCAACAGATCTTTTCCCATCAACTCTGACTCATTGCTCTAGGAATAAGGTCTAGAGTCCTTTTGTCAATACCGAAGGTTTTACAATCATCAGTGGTAGACTCTTTACTATCGAAAGTGAGGATACATCATTGCAACCTGATTGATAGATTCTTTCAAGTGTTCGACTTCAACTATTTCATTCGCACTTGCTAGATTGTACTGGGGCACCTTGACACTCATTATCATTATCGGTGGGTTGACTCGTGTTTGTTAACGGTATACATCAATGAACAGTAATCAAAGGATTTATCACATGGTCAACCTCAGCTCATTTATTCCCATTGTGTAGAATTATGCCATGGTTATCAATGAAGACCTCAAGTTTGCATCAACATGCTTTGGTTCACTTTGAAAACTCCTCTAGTTTTCTTCTAGTGACACCATCCACCTTTATATGTTGCAGTTTCATCATAGCAGCATCCTATATGTTGGCTCCTAAGTTGCTTTTTGTACCATTTGTTCCACCACTTATGATTTGGTACTTGGAGATTCAATTGTGACTTTTGTGATCAGAGATTTTTTGCAAAATCATCGATCAGTCTTTTATATGTGATACTTGGACCTGATTTTGAATTATACTTCCGGGTAGTGATCAGATGATTCACTATGTACTTTACATTTCAGCTATACTTGTATACATATTGGATTCGCTCCATACTTCATATGCAGACATCCTTTTCCTTCACTGAGCATGGGTATGGCCTCCTCAGACATGAGCTATCTTTCTGATTTCTATCACTGGTTTTTTGGCAGGTGGAAATCTGGTGAAGTCCTCTCTAGTCCTTGGCCTTCATGTACCCCTTCTGACCTCATATATTAGGGGGCATTTGTTATAGCATTATTTGTCACCATCATATACTTGATGACTTATGCATTGGCCTTGGGCAACCTTTCCATTTAGATTTGATCATATTTCTCTAAAAAATAGTTTATCAAAACCCATACACAACTTTGCACAAAGTTTTCCTCATATACAGGGAGTCAATTCATAGAGAACCACGTATGCTATTTAAAATATTAAAAAATATATAATTCCCCTATTTTAGAGGCAGGTTTTATGGTTTTTCTTGTAACTTAACTACCCCAGCCTCTGGCCTAACTTTTCCCCAACTGAAAAAACTAATTTGAGGGAGTATAAAAACCCCTCAAGGGAATGGCCTAAGGGAGGAAGAGAGAGAATTATAGATATTATACTCTATTAAAGCCCTATCCAAGTCTGATATATTCCCTATGCTTCCTGCACTTCCCAGATATTTTCAGGAAACCCTTGTTTCCTTGAGATGTTCACTCATCCTCTGTGACATCCATTGTGCACTATTCTTGGAAGAAGTTTTGCGAGGCTAGAGTTGGACGGATCTAGAGGATGGTATGCTCGAGGTTGTGGCAGATTTCAAATGATCTCTCCACATTTTTTTACTATACATGTCATTAATAAAATAAGTACCATCTTGTTTCTGATGTTCATGTGTCATTTATCTCTTATACATGTGTAATGATCTTAAATAGTTCATTTATTGTTATTTTTATGAGATTATGCATGATTTTTGCTAACATCTAGACCTTATATATGTTGTATAACTAGGTTTTTGTGCCTGTTCTTTTCTGGTTTGTAGGTTCTAGAGCACAAGGTGTTGGAGTGGGTTTGAACCCCGTGGGATCTACTACAACCGAAGGATAAATGGGTAAGGTCTGCAACCCTTAGTTTCTAGTTTAGAGAATATAAGTTGGTTAATTGAGTCCTTCTTGTGATGACATGCCCCTGATCTGTGAACGTTTATCAACCCAAGACCTTAGGGTAACATTGCCCATAACAGTTCTTGAGGAATTTATTGATGATGTAATGGTCTTCATTGACTCCTTGGAGTACCCCACTGATTTCCTTGTCCTCTAGCCCAAAACCAAGTTTAATGGCTAACCTCGCATCCTAGGAAGGCCTTGTTTGGCCACTTTTGATGTTTAAATTAGCTCCAGGATAGGGAACATGACCATCAACAATGGGAATCTATAAAAACAACATGTGTTGTATATTCCTACTCAACCTTCTAGTGAGAACAACTTTCCCTTGTGGTCAGAGAACAAGGAAGAGGAAGAGGCATCCCTTTACTCATTCTACACACTAGACACTGTTATAGGGGGGGAATTGTTTGATGAAGATAACCTTATTGACCATATCCTACAAAAATAGCCTCCCACTGCAATGCCATTTGATGAATTGATAAAGGAATCAAAGCTTAACCTTGAGAATTGTTTGTGCTCTGTTGACCCTAACTTAGAACATGTTAAGGTTGTAGAGATTATCCCATCCATAACTCTAAATATCAACACCTCCCTCTCATTCAAGTAGGAAGGACAATTATGCAGTGTGTTGAGGCAACACTTGGATTCTTTTGCTTGCGACTATAAAGAGATGAAAGGTGTGCATCCATCAGTTTTTACCAATCATTATACATTAAAGAGGGGTGAAGTCTTATGCACCAACCCCAAAGAAGGATGATCCCATTACTTAAGGATATTTTGAAAGAGGAACAACAAAATCTACTGGATGCAGGGTTCATATACACCATTTCTAATAGTGAGTGGCTGTCCCCCCATCTTAGTACCCAAGAAAAATGGGAAGTGGAGGATTTGTGTTTATTATAGAGAACTTAAAAAAGCTACAAAGAAGGACCAATTCCCTTTTTATTTTATTACCAGGGCTTGGATGGGCTTGCAAAAAAAAGATTATTTTCCTTTCTAGATTGGCTGAGTGGGTACAATCAGATATAGATCAGCCCTGAAGACCAAGTGTTATGGTGGATTCGACACATGGGTGTATGAAATCACACACATTTAGAGAATTTGGTCTTTTCTCTAAACCATAAGTAACAGGTAGTATCTGGGGGGAGCTCAGAAGTATAAGACTTAAAATGAAGTAATACACTTAAGTATTCTCTGTTGAAAAATTAAAACTGAAAACATAAAAAGAATCTAAATAGAGAGTTCCAAACAATAACAAGGTAAACAACGGCTCGATGGCCTTCTTCTCATTGAATGCTTGGAATGAATACAAATATTACCCACTTGCCAAAGGGCCTAGGTAGAGGCCATGGACCTGACGCAAGGATGTTTTTCCTTCAAGTTCTACCTTTTGACACAGTTCAACTCTCTGTCTTTGCTGCAATTGACTAAAATTGTTGAGCGGTCAAAAATTGAGTCCCCTTCTTCATCTCCTACTCCTTGTTTCACACAAATAGCCGGTGTTGCTTGGGAAACTTTAGCTAACATATCCTTGTGCTCACCCATTATTCATCTCTTTGAGGGTTTATATAGGTGAGCTTTCAAACCTTCTTCCCACCCTTGGTACATGGTGGATAGTGACCCAAGGGAGGGGAAATATTCCATTGTGGGCTGAAATATGCTTTTTTGTGCTCACACAAGGCCTAATGAGGCATTGGTGTTGTCCTTAGGCGGCTTTCACATAAGGATAAATTGTCATTTGCTTGCTTGTGGTCCCGGAAAGGGACTTTTTTCCATTTCTAGGAATGCGCACTTATCGGGTTCCAGTGCGCACAGAAGGCACTCTTCTCGAAGGAAAAAGTGCGCATTCGGGCATTTATGACTAGTTCAATCTTGAATTTCTCAAAACCTTAGAGATTCTCAACATTTTTGATTCCATAATGTATCTCTGTCCTGTAAATCCTTAGGCTTGACATTACTTGATATTTTTTTTCGCTGAATGATTTTCGAGTGTCAACAGATGTCCCTTAATGTGTGAGGTCTAGGAAGAGCTGTATAGCTGAAATACTTTATAGTTTCTTTTCTGTATCATACACACAGAGAGAGAGAGAGAGAGCAAGGAATGAGTGTAGAAGGACAACATCTTGCACCGGTTCCGAGGTAACCACTGCTTAGGGGACCCCCTACAAGTAGACAAAATATACAACATATTTGAAAAATTTCAACGAGGCGGGCATGTCCCATGCTCGTGATGCTATGGCTAATTAAACAAAATTGACAGATACATGTGTTTTCTGTGTCACTATTGTGGTAGTGATGTTGGTGGTTGTTGACGATGATTGTTGACGCCCTCAGGGGTGTTTTTTCTTTGATGATAGGTGGAATATGGTACCCATATGCGTAATCTTGGCATGGCAGATCACTACGCAATGTATGCATGTGTACTGGCTGGGACCTTCCCATGTAAGCATTGTTGTCAGGGATGCTTATAAAGGCACGGGTCTTCGACAGATCTTGATCAAAGTGCAATGGTTGTAAGGTATGATACCATCGTGACATGAAAGCTTTTGCTATAGTCGAATGTCAGGAGGATCGATGGCATCTATGTACAATGATGTCTCCCATAGTGCCACCCAAGGATACCCCTGTACATGAGGGGGGGTCATCTAAGGTACTGCTTCCTTTTTGGAAAAGAGGTGTTGATGTCGATAAAAAGGAAGCCTTAACCAAACCATAATGGGTTTAACATAGGCATATTGGGGAGCGGTTGCTGAAAACTGATGATGGGGATTTAGTGGCCCGAGGTCGAAGTATATTTGAGCAGTTTGGTAGTAGTCATAAGTATTTTATGAAGGGAAAAAAAATCCCTGGAGTCGGTAGGACTTCCAGGGCGGGTATGAATCGGCTATGATTGTCGTAATGGTGTGTGTATGGATGGTATGAAATACTTCGACCAAGGGAGATGGGGGACCACTGCCATGGGAGGAAAAAAGTTCAATATGAGGGTGAAGAGGCAAAGGGCGTTGCTTGTGCTATTTTTAAAAAAAGAATAAAATAATGGGGTTTGTTTTGTACAAAACATAGAGACGGGTACCCCAAAACATAAAAGAGGGTCACTCACTTGATGGTTTGAGGACAGTGTTTTGCTGGGGGTAGGGGTCCCATTGGCTAGTCACATTTGTGGGGTTGATGAAGCGGAAGATGTCGTAGATGGATTAATGCTGATGGAGGTATGGTGGGACAAATGCGGTGTGTGGAGGAGCACTTTCATTCTACTTGTACAACTCGGTCATCCCAGAAAGGGGTTAAGTTGGAATGGTGAACTTGGCCTTATGCATGGCATATGGATGGGCATGAGGTGCTTCCCGGACTAAAATGGTATGGCCATGGCGTCACTTTGTGGAGTGATATGTGGTCTACTTGAGATGAAGATCGCCATGGAGGGGAGGTTCTACCGACCATCAAGGAAGTTTATCATATGCAGGGTGAGGTGATGATAAACATGGTTGGGTATGAGGACCCTAGGTTTTATTTCTAATGGAGAAATGATGTCAGGATATGCAAAGTTTTTGTGACTCTATCATGCTGAGAGTAGAATGATACCTGCTCCGGAACTTTCGGTGGTGATTTTTGTGAATGGTTTGTGGGTTCTTCCTACAAAAGCAACTACCTCAAGTGAAAACATCTTCTTTTCATTCAATATTATTTGAAAAACATGAATTTTGGAAAGGAATATGGGAAGGTGCATACCTGCCGATGCTTGAAAAAATATTTCTTTGGAAAGTGAATGTGGGGCATCGCTTTTGTTCGTCATGGTATACTGATTATGGTGCAACTTACGGTTTGCAGAATGGACCTTCTGATCTCCTGTTATTGACCTCTTAAGTTCTGGAAAAGGGAGATAAATAAGGGATTATGACCCTAATCCTATTCATTTTTACTTGCTGAGTTTGGGAGATCAGAGGTGGTAGCAGAGCCTTTCTTACCATTGTGGTCAGCCTGTGTACCGGGGATTAGCGATACTATGCCGAGGTAACTCTCATGATGTCCTGAATTTTGATTTTTTCAGTTTGGTGATGTCGGGGGTTGTACAAATTGTAGAAATTATATAAATTATGTGTTATATATCCAAGATTATCCTGATCGAACACTATTTGACTTCATGCATAATACAAAATCTATTCCACTATTGATCATCACATGCGGAAATTAAATCAATTACAATGCACACATGAAACCATTAAAATTCACACATATGAACACAGTGTTTTAACGGGAAAGCCTGAAGCTAAAAACCCCAACTATATGTATATAATATATGTCATAGAGATAATTTAACAATCCTCATAAAAAGCTAAACATGTCAAGCTCTCAGTACAATACAATCGCTACACACTAATCAGGTCTGATCTGGCAAATTCATGCACCGATCTCTGCCACCTGCTAGCCTGCCTCTACTGCGCAATCCCTGCTAAAGAATGGCTCTAAATGAACTCGAATCAACCTATCTTGCACTATGAAATCCTCATTGGCATCTCCACTAAGCTTTGGATGCAATCAATGCATCACTATAGTCACAAATGATAGTCTATCTTGCTCTTTCACCTATCTCTCCACTCGTATCCACTGAAACTGTCCATGCACTGTAGTTAATTGATATATTCTTCAGTTGATTAATGAGTTAATATTTAGTGAATTAATTAATAATTAATTCACACCACTCTCACTAGTGTATCAATCAGTTAGACTAGATACAACTAGCTCAACTGTGTCTAATTGAGTTAAACTGAACACAACTCCACCAAAATCTGTCACATGAGTTCTAACTGTAGTCCTCATGCATTAGCTCCAATAAACCCTCAGGAATAGTGTAATTCCTTCTGTCAGCTACTGTGCCACATCTGTGCACTTAACTAAAGTGCTCCAAGAGAATAAGATAATTTTTAGAGTCCAAATATTATTAAGAGCTAATAATATTTGACATATCTATTTTTAGACTAGCAATATAAAAATAGATTCCGCCCAATATGTCTAAAAATAGAAGTCCATCTATTTTTCCAACTTGACCAACCATCCACAAATAGCATCCTACAACTCATAGAATATGATCGACATGTCTAAAAATAAAAAAAAATAGACCTTGCGCCAAAATAGCCCTGCGGGGCCCACTTAGTGAAGGCGACTCTTTTCACTAAGCTCATCATCTTGTTGAATCTCAACACTCCCTCTCAACAAGATAGGGATTATCTGCCACCTTGATCCTGTCTCTATGGTATTCGAATTTTCTCCTGGTGAGCACCTTTGTTAGAATATCTGCATCCTGATCCTCTGTAGGAATGTAAGAAAGCAACATGATCTTTTGCTACACACAATCTCTAATATGATGATACCGGATGTAAATATGTTTAGATATATCATGAAATACTGGATTAACCGAGAGTTTAATGCAACTTTGATTATCACAATATATCACAGTAGGATCCAAGTGTGAACCAAACAACCCGACTAGGATCTTCCTCATCCATATAGCCTCACATGCAGCCAAACTTGCTGCCATGTACTCGGCCTCCGCTGAACTGGGTGCCATGGATCTCTGTTTCCTGCTATACCAAGAAACTGTTGTAGACCTGATACTGAATATCCCTCCAGATGTGCTCTTTCTGTCCGTTGGGCTCCCTACCCAATCTGCATCCATGAATCCATGCAGATTCAACTCATCTGACTATCTATACCACAATCCATATCCAGATGTGCCCCTGAGATACCTCAATACATGCTTTCCTGCCTTCCAAAAGAGCTTGGTAGGCTTAACCATAGCTTGTGAAATATGGTTAACAACATAGCATATGTCCGGTCTTGTATTGACTAGATACATGAGCGAACCAACCAACTGTTGATAAATAGTGGCATCCACTACCTCTACAGATGTAGCATCCTCTTTCCTCCAACCACCAGGAAGAGGAGTGTCGATAGGCTTACAACCTTGCATGAGTGTATCAACAGTTCATCACCTGTCAGTATCAGATCATCTACATAAAGTACAATGATTAGCAACTTACCCTCAACCACAATCTCGTACAGGTTAGGATCCGCCTCACTCTTGGTAAAACCAAGTTCGGTGAAATAACTGTCTATCCATGTGTACCAAGCATGAGGTGCTTGTTTCAGCCCATACAGTTCTCGTTTGAGCCTGCACACATGTGACTCGCTGCTGAAGATTTCGACACCTTCAGGCTGCTCTATGTACACCTCCTCCTTAATGAATCCATTGAGGAACGTAGTCTTCACATCCATCTGATGAATGTGCCAACCCATCTACACTAAGAGAGAAAGGATGGTCTGTATGGAAGAATACCTTGCGACAGGTGCAAAGGCTTCTTCATAGCCAATCCCCTCGATATGTGAGAAGCCCCGGGGAACAAATCTTGCCTTGTACTTCTCGACGCTCCCGTCAGTAGCTTGCTTCACTTTATAGATCCATCTCGAACCTAGCACTAATTTCCCTTTTGGAATTGGGACAATCTCCCATGCACTGTTTTTGACAATCGAATCATACTCTTCCACCATGGCATCTACCCATGCAGGGTCCTCCACAACTTCCTCGAAAGAGGATGGTTCTGTCATGATACACTTTCTCATCAGAGCCATGTATCCAATAAATTGGTCAGGTGGTTGTCTCTGTTTGCACTATGATGTAGGTTCTCAAAATTTTGCACTCCATCAAGATTCAGTCACTCAGCTTCTGTAGTGCACTTCTGCCCTCTGATGTTTGGCGCTACATGAGTGGTTTCTTCCACTCCATGAACCTCCTCTTGTGGCTGATCCACATCCTGAGGCTCATCTTTAGGAACTAATAGCTCCTCATCTGCATGCAAGTGTAGCTCCCTCTTAAGTGACAACTTCATGGCTTTATCCTCATGACATTTGATATCTCATCGCACAACAGTCTTCCGACTATCTAGAAAATACAAACGATAGTTGTGGGGTGTTTCTATGTACCCCACAAATATCCCAACCTCTGCAGTCAGCTCCAACTTCTTCCTGGCATCCTTCATCACATGAATGTAAACAGGTGAGCCAAAAATATTCAAATGACAAATATCAGGCTTCTTACCAGAAAATGCCTCTTCGGGTGTACTCATGCCAAGTACTCTATGAGGACAACGGTTTTGCACATAAACCACATTGTTGCATGCTTCAGCCCATAAGTGTATGGGAAGGCCCTGATCATGTAGCATCACCCTTGCAGCACCCATGATAGTTCTGTTCTTTCTCTTCACGACCCCATTCTGCTGTGGGTTATGAGGCACTATGAGCTCTCTTTGAATTCCTTCTATGCTACAAAAGTCTTTGAATTCGCCAGAGATGAATTCACCACCATTATTTCTCCTAAGAACCTTCACTTGCTTCCATAACTCTTTCTCAACCAGTGCCTTGAACTCAAAGAACTTTGAGTATGTCTCACTCTTCTTCTGCATGAAGAAGATCCAACACTTACGAGAAAAGTCATCAACAAATATCACATAATACATGTGCTTTGCTGTCAAAGCTACTGAGAAAGGTCCACACACTTCTGTGTGAATTCTCTCAAGGATCGTCATGGCGTGACTATCCTTCTCATGAAAGGTGGCTTTCACAAATTTTCCCAAAGTACATCCCTTGCACTGATCTGACAGAGAAAGTGTACCCTTGGGAAGCCTGGTAGAAATCTGCTACAAAATTTTCAAAGCGCCATGGTGAATATGGCCCAATCTTCTGTGCCACAATTCGCCTTCATCCTGGCTCACCACTCCTTCTGCTTTGCCTACCATTGCTACACGGCCCTATACCAGCAATTGATAAAGGTTCCTAACTCGAACCCCTATCTTCCGGGTTTCACAAGTTGCCTTACTACGCAGGAAAGCCTTTCCCTTGCTAAAGACAACTTCATATCCCTTGTCTTCCAACATCGCCACAAAGATCAGATTCTTCTTCAATCCTAGAACATGCATGACATCCTTCAAGATGAAAGGCTTTCTAGACTCCCTCTCAAAGGAAATGGTCCTGATACTAGTCGCACTGTATCTACCATCATCGCCCATCTCGATGTGCACTCCAAGATACTTCTCATCCAGATCACTAAACAAATATTTGTCTCTGGTCATATGGACAGATGCACCACTGTCCAGAAACCACACCGATCCCATCACACTTGAAACCAAGCATGCGATCAGTGAAAAATCCAGCTCAAACTGCGAGGCTAAGGCCTCTCCAGCTACAGATCCAGCAGCCTGCTTATTTTTCTTCTTCTGTGGACAATTAGTGGCGTAATGTCTGTGTTGGTGACAGTGAAAGCACTTCACCTTGGACAAGTCCTGCTTCTTGCCTTTCGCACCATATTGAGAAGGGTTTTTCTTTCCCTTCCCTTTCCTTGCTTTGGCAGCCAAAGCACAATTTTCTTCATCTTCATTCTTCGATGAAGATTCATCTCTGGTACCCCGCCTTATCTCCTCCTGCACAAGATCCGACCAAAGTCGCTCCCATCCTGGTAGTTTCTCCCAACCATTGATAGAGTCCTCTTAGCTATGCCAACTCTTCGAAAGCCCAAGGAGAGCCAAGTTCACCAAGTCCTCTTCATCTACAGTAACCCCCACACTTCCCAGCTCATCCCTGCACTGGACAAACTTCGTGAGGTACTTGGGTATATTGTCACCTTTCTTCATTTTTATTTTTCTGAGATTGTCTTTAAGTGCCAACTTCCTCTGGTCGCTTCTGCTTTGGAACAAGTCTGTCAAAGCTTTCCACATCAAGAATGGAGAAGCTTTCCCATGAATGTTGGACACTATGTGATCCTTCACACCTTCCAACAGAATCCTTTGACATTTTTCTGTCTTCTTTTGCCATGCGTCAAGTGTGGCTGCATCGCTAGAAGCAGTTTTTGGAATTTCTGCATATATGAACTCCTTCAACCGATTATCATCCAGCACTGCCTCCATCCTGTCCTTCCATGCAATATAATTTGAGCTGCCCTCAAGGGAACAGTCCAATCACAATTCTTTGAAAGACATTTCAATGAATGCTCAACTTCGACACCAAGAAAACACTGCAACAAATTCGAATTCCACCAGCACAAAACTCAATCACTTCAATAAGTGCAATCTTCTCTGATCAATATCACTCTGATACCATGTAGAAATTATATAAATTATGTGTTATGTATCCAAGATTCTCCTGATTGCACACTATTTGAATTCATGCACAATACAAAACCTATTCCACTATTGATCATCACATGTGAAAATTAAATCAATTGCAATGCACACATGAAACCATAAAAATTCACACATATGAACACAATGTTTTAACGAGAAAGCCTGAAGCTAAAAGCCCCAACTATATGTATATAATATATGTCATAGATATCATGTAAAAATCCTCATACAAATCTTAACATGTCAAGCTCTCAGTACAATACAATCGCTACACACTAATCAGGTCTGATCTAGCAAATCCATGCACCGATCTCTGCCACCTGCTAGCCTGCCTCTACTGCGCAATCCCTGCTAAAGAATGGCTTTGAATGAACTCGAATCCACCTAGATTTCACTGCGCAATCCTCATTGGAATCTCCACTAAGTGTTGGATGCAATCAATGCATCACTATAGTCACAACTGATAGTCTATCTTGCTCTTTCACCTATCTCTCCACTGGTCTCCACTGAAACTGTCCATGCACTATAGTTAACTGACATATTCATCAGTTGATTAATGAGTTAATATTTAGTGAATTAATTATTAATTAATTCACACCACTCTCACTAGTGTATAGATATAGGATATAATCCTTGTTATAGTTGGGGGGACCGATTAGTGGCGCTGAAGATTGTGTTTCTTTCAGTGCATCAAATGCTTGTTGGGCATGATCATCCCATTTAAACAAGATGTCCTAGCGGAGGAGGCACAAGAAACTTTGAGCATAGGTAGCGTAATCTAGGACAAAATGTCCTTGAAAATTGCCCTTTCGTTACAGGCTTTGAAGTTGCCTTAGGGTTCCAGGTGGGGGGACCTCTTTAATGGCTTGAACCTTTAAAGGATCAACCCAAATCCCTTGCTGGGAGACAATACAACCTAACAGTCTTCCCGCATTCACACAGAAAACACGCTTAAGAGGGTTTAAGCACAGGTTGTATTTACAGCATCATTGGAATACCATTCGCATATCCTCGAGATGGTCGGAGCGATTTTTGGAGCGTACCTTAAGGTCGTCCAAGTAGGTGAGGATAAGGTGTGCCAAGTCATGAAATATGTAATTCATGGCCCTTTGGAAGGTAGCCCCAACATTCTTTAGGCCAAATGGCATTAAATTGTATGCGAATGTGCCCCAGGGTGTGGTGAACGCAATTTTATACCGATCTGTATGGTGGATTTGGATTTGATTATATCTGGAGAAACCATCCATAAAGGATAGGGCCTCGTGGCTAGCGCAAGCATCAATAACTTGGTCGATGAAAAGGGTGGGATAATTGTATTTAGGACAAGACTTATTCAAATCCCTAAAATTAGTGCAAACGTGTATGGTGCCTTGTTTTTTCATGACGAGAATAGGGTTAGAAACCCAAGATGTGTAGGCGATGGGGTAGATAAACCCATCTTTGTGAAGCTTATCGATTTCTCATTTTATTGCTTCTGCCTTTGATGGGTGCAGTTTACGTTTTTTTTGGAAGAGTGGGGTTATATCAGGCCAAGTGTCAATATGGTGCTCTACGATCGCAGGACTAAGCCTAGGCATTTCTGAGTAGTCCCAAGCGAAGATCTCTCATACTCTTATAATAATTTGGTATAAGAGGCTACCTCTTCTGGTGAACATGCTGCCCCCAACGAGATTTCTTCAACTTTTGATGGATTTTGAGATATCTTCACTTTGATGGTAGGTGAAATATTCGACATGTTGCCTTCCTCGAATGCATCGGGAACGGGGATGGGCTTTTTAAACCAGTCAACTTTTCCTAACGGTAGAAATTATTTTGATTTGATCGCATAGATATCTGGTTCGGTTGTCTTCTCTAGACTGACTGCCTTCTTAGGAAGAAATAGTGATTAGTGATGCATCGCATCCCATGGGTAATCAGGCTCTGTCATGGTTTCCAAAATAGCCTCATCCGAATGAAAGAGGGTCTCGAAGAGGGAGGGTTCCCCTGTAGGTTGAGGCTGAATGGGGGTAATCCTGGTGGAGCTAGTTGAGAAGCACGACAAAGACTTCATCGTAGATGTGGTGGAACCAGACGCCGTACATAGAGTGCAGAAAGGTTGGGTCTGTATTTTCATAGGGCCAGCTACTCTTGTAGTTGTAGCTATCTCGACACCTATGGTAGATGAGCAGATAGCTTGAGTCATGGTTCCGATGCATGATGTCATGAATTGTATGTGGTGTGGCGTGTTGTTGGCGCGTGGAGGGGGAAGGATCTCCTTAATTGGTCATCTTTCAGATGGGCCTGACGGGGTGGACATATTAGTCACATCCTCTTGGGTCGTTTAACTGTTCACGAAATCCTAGTCCACACCATATTCTTGGGGGAGGCGGATGATGGTCGATCGCATATAGCCTAAGGCTGTTCGAAATCTTGGTTGTAGTGGCAATGACGTAAAGGGTGATTATCCACACATATCTGGCATGAATATGGAACATCCATGTTTGCATGGTACACTACATGAACTGGGTACCATCTATGGAACATTTCCAAGGCTAGGGAGTCAATGCCGAAATGATCGAGTTCATCACAAAGTATGCACCTTTCAACTGGGGGAAGTGGTATAGCTGGGGGTCGTTCAGGTGACCGTCGTTCTTCTTGTAAGTACAAGATGATGTGCAGCTCGTCATTAATAGACTGGATGGAGGGATCCTCTTGATAGGATCGATTGATCGCGTGTAAGGCGTCCCTATACCATGGTATTTCTGGAAAATGGTGGGTATAGTGCTCATAGGTGTCATAGAGGGTTCATGCGTGATTGGTACGGAGTGGTTTTCCTGTACTTTTGGTGGCAAGTTCCTTTTTATGGGAGTTTCATTTTGAGGTGTCTGCCTCGCTGTCGAGGAGTGGTTTTAATTCATCCAACTCTGGGCATATGTGAGTAGGGTGTTTTGTGACATCACATATAGCGCAGGCTGATGAATCCCTCTACATGGTAGGGGTCAGTACTTTCTTTCCTTTCTTGGTGATTCTCTTTATCTTGGTTGTCAGTTTCGCAGCAGGGATTTCCCTTGCGGGGGCGGTTTTGACTACTACTTGGGTTGGTTGGGGCTCCTTGGGAACGGGATGTTTTAATCCATACACAGTAACGTTGGTAGCTGGCATTCCTGGAGGGGGAATGAGATACCACACTGGGAATGCCAACAATATGTTGGGTAGTACCAGTGTTGCCAAGACCTGCTGGGAGGTGAATCTAGGAGGTGGGTATAGGAAAGGAGTTTGGGAGGCAACATAGAATAAGGAGGCTGCAGTAGCTGATGCCTCAGTGTCGTTACTGCTTGAGTCCGTGTCCTGACTAACCTCGGTGCTTGATGTGGACATCATGCATACCGGGGCCGCTATGGTATCGGGTCATACCTTAGGGATAATAGGAGGATCTCCTAGGAAGAATCATAGGACGGACGACTGTTTGAATTGGCCAGGGCCATATTCTTGATACCATACAAGACCATTAGTGGATGTGTCTACATAGGGTAGAACCATATCTGTATTGACCAAGGGACGCTTTTTAGTGTGCGTTAGCTAGTCTATTGTAATGATTCGATCCTTGTGGGGGAACATCATGATGCAAAAAATAGAGGACGCTATGGCAGACATGGCGTACATGTAACTCCACCCAAGGAGTATATTGTAATCCAAGTGAGCGTCCAAGACTTCCACATCTATGTGAACCATTTTTCCGGCTAAGCAAATCGGTACGTTTTGGAAGAGACTGACGGGGGTGGAGGGTCGACCATCGTATGCCCTCAGTGTGATGACGGAAGGTTTGAGTTCTGGGGCTCCTAAATTTTGCCATACATTCTTTGACATGATGCGTGTGGATGCACCCTCATCTATGACACATCGGTGAATAGTGATATTCTGTACCAATAATGGTATCTGAAAGGTGACCATGGAGGGAAGCCTAGGGGTGGCTTTGTCTAAATCAAAAGCCATCATGCGCGTGTCGACAGGGTCGATGGCCCCTAAGGCAGAAAGTAGGGCTTTTTGCTACTTTGTGCACAACTTAAGTACCTCCAAAGCGGACATAGCAGCAGGTGACTGGGCTAAATCATCTATGATGCTATAATTGTGGGATTCTTTGGAGTAGTTACCTACTCACCTATTAGGCCCTTTAACAATTTTTGGAAATGGTTCTAAAGGCATCTTTGGACTGGTCAAAGGTGCTGTCATCGCAGGCGTACTAACCCATGACATACCGATGTCTGGTGGGGTGTCATATCTACGATTCCGGGTTTGAAAAAACATTTCTTCACCAACAACGTAAATTTCATGGCTATTTTTCTTGGAAGCATTAGGGTTTTGCTGCTGAGTGCTAACCATTCCTTGATGGGGGAAGGGTTCTTGCATGACTGTAGTTGTTTGGGAAGATCCTCCTTGTCCTCAGTTACTTTGAATATTTTTAAGCTCAAGGAGTTCGGCACAGTGATGATTATAGTGCCCGTACTCACCACATATCGAACAAGAATGGCTTGTTCCTAGAGGTGGCCTTTTGCCTTGCTTTTGAGCGTTTCTTGGCTCCTTGTTCCGGTTGAAGTTATATTCAAGCCGGGGTCATGGTGGGCGTTGTTGATTGCTGCCCTCCTGTCCAAGGTTCCCTTTGGGTTTGTTTTTTACCTTTCTTTTGACCACATTAGGAGGATATTTCCCCTGATCATACTGGTGTGGTTGATCTTGGGATGGATGCACAAAGTTCACCTATGCATTGTTCTACGTTAGTGGGTTATGTGCTTGGGACTGAGCACACTGTTGTCCCATATTTGCACCTGGCCATTGGGGGGGAGTTCTTTCGTCATTTTTTCTTCCTGCGTACTAGATTTCCCTGGCCATAGGGTAAGTTCCTCCTTGGTGATACGCTGGCACCCTATTAGTAAAATTTTGCTGCTGCATATGATGAATTTGAAATCCGGGTTGAGACATGTCCTGGGTAGACCCATGTGTATAATCAGGATTCTAACTGCTGCTACCTAGGTACCCTTGGGTCATCGACCCAATAATTCCATCTGCAAAGTTCGACATGCCTGGAAATTCTTGATAAGATTGCAGGTGCGGGGCGTTAGGCAAGATATTGTATATGTATCCTAATTACATATTAATCAGTTCAAGCTGCTGGGACTTACTGATTGTGTCCTCTTCAGATGTGGGGTTACATTGCGCCACATCCTTTGAAATCTCTGCTGTCAGCATTTTCAAGAATATATCTAAAAGGAATCGGTCGTCGAGTTGAGCTTTGCATAAGCTATGATGCCGTCTCCACTCGTGGAGATGTTCAGAAATGTGGGTAGAGGGAGATGGTTTGAAATGAGTTAGTAATTCCATTCCTGAATCATGGTGAATGGGTAACTAAAAATAAGTGAGGAACACATTAGCAAGGGTGCTAAAGGTTCTGTGTGAAGCAGGGGGTTGCTCAACGTACCATTTTGCAGCCATTCCCATGAGAGTGCATTGAAACAACCTCAATCGAATAGTATCATCAATGATGCTATTCGATGAGCACCACAGGTGAAAGGTCATTATATGATTCCCTGGGTCTTCCGCTTGCTTGCCTTCAAACTTTGGTATGTCTGAAGGGAGCTTCGTGGGCATGGAAGGCCAATTGGGGCTGTGTGCGATGGGGTCATTGGTGAGCTTGGTTAAAT
Source organism: Pinus albicaulis (assembly GCA_034641835.2). Classification (NCBI taxonomy): domain Eukaryota; kingdom Viridiplantae; phylum Streptophyta; class Pinopsida; order Pinales; family Pinaceae; genus Pinus; species Pinus albicaulis. The sequence goes on along the minus strand of CM076579.1, from coordinate 72,021,813 downwards.
CCAGTAAATTTAACACCGGTAAAAAGGGTGGCTGAGAGGTTGACGCCATGGAAATGTGTGAAGACACAAAGTTCTGGTTAAAATGAGGGGTAGTCTGTGACGTACCCAGTTGTGAATTTAGTTGGATTCCCATATGGGATGCACCCTTCTAACCCCTAGGGGACGAGGGGGGAGTGATGTGCGGTGTGGTGTTGGGAGACTAACTAGGGTTCCCAACTAAGGTTGCTCAAAGAAAGGAGGAACCAACCGTTGTGGAAATGTTCCGTCTTTGACACCTAAATGGAAAAAGACCCGGAACCTCTCCCGTTAATGGGGGGAGGTCCAAAAGACGTCTGGACCGACAAGGTTCCATTGGAACCATTTGAGGGTCATCCTAGTTAGGTTTTGGAAATTTTTTTTGAGGGGATTGAGTCTATTATCACGTCAAATTTATGGCCACATACATAAAAAAAAGCAAAAAAGAAATGATTTTTCCTTTAATTTAATCTATGTGATCAATCAAGCAAAAAATGGTTTTGTTTGTTTGCGTGTGATACTCAAAAATCCTAGAAGATCTAATAATGTCCTCACACCCTTAAAAGTAACTGGGCCTTGAGAGGATTTCTTTCGAGTGCTGGCACAATGTCCTGAAAGAACTAGCGACGCCCCGAGTCAGCCGAAGAGAATCAACCAAGGTAAGGGTATAGGGTCTGGCGCTTGCCTGCACCATCACCTATAGGGTAAAGGATGCCCTAGTTTTGGCCACTAAGAAACACTGTCCCACGGAGCATTCTAGTCTTGGGCTTCTTGGTAGTCATCTAACAGTATCGAGTATCAGACAGGTCAGTTATCCCCAACTGATACCACACGCACTGTGCCTAAGACTAACCCCCTTTGAATCGGGTCTCTGTCATGCTCGAGTTTTCTTTTATGTGGGCTGATAGGTGGATTTTAAGCTCCCTAAAAATTCAACTTCTATGTTTCAAATGTCAAGCGTGATCAAGGCGGTTTATTGGATGCTTACCCCATTGATCCTAACTTAAACTATAATTTCTCTTGTGGCCCCTGTTGGGAGAGTTTAGTGACTTGTTTTAAGTTATTTTTAGGTGGCTTTCTTTTCTTAGTGGGTGAATGTGTGTGAGTATGGTGAAAAATATCATAATTTTAACATATGGATATCGGTGATCCGTTACAAATGTCCCGTAGTTAAACTATGTGATGGTGTTCCTTGCTCAAATAAAAGCATTTACAGATAATGGGCCACTTCCAAAACCTCTTAATTATTCTATGTGAGTTACTAAAAGGAGATGGAAAATAAAAAATAGAGAGTTTTCATATGCTTGTCTAGGGTCACCCAATGGCGCAAAGACAACAGAGATTACTTACTCTAACTTGCAATTAAATACTAGTCTCGCAATTTCCTAAATGCAAAAATTGAAATTTAAAATAAGAAATTTCTACACTAGCTTATGCATGTGTGGTCATGAGCCACTTACTTGGACTAGTGAAACTAAGTGTGCATACCAATATTTGCAAAAAACATAAATTGTTCGGAAAGAAATGGTTAATTTGCCCCTACTTAAACTATGTGAATACTTTTTGCAAAAACCAACTTAAATGAAAACTAACTAAATGCCTACAAAAGCAGCAATAATCATTCTTCAGAAGTTGTGGGGTATCAACACAGGTGTTGGCAGATGCATTAGGGGCTGCCAAACACACTTACAAGCAGAAAAAATACAACAGATAGGGAGAAAAAATCTCTCTGCAAATTGCGCGCAAAACCTTCTGACAGGTGCACCTTCCTGCACATAGGTCACTCCTAAACACGTGCACTGCGCGTTTGTGTGTAAAAAAGGCGTGCAAGATTCCTACAAGTAAAAAAAAATTAGGAGTTGACTTCTTCAGTCTTTCACCGCAATGAGTCTCGGGACTGCAAGATGGGTCAAAGGACTGTCAGCTCCAGTCTAGCATAGACTAAGGGTCTCCTGCAAACAATGGCACAACCACATAAACTTGAAACACGTCAGTGGAGTCACATAAAATTTTAAGGTAAAAATAACATAATGAACAGGATTTACCTCTCTGTACATGAGTAAGTAAACCTTAAGGGCTCGATATAATATTTTAAGTAGGGTTTATGGATTTTGAACCATTTTCCATACCAGCCTGATTTTGGTGAAATAAATTGAGTTAAAATGTGAGATTAATGCCACTAATCCCTTTAGCAACATTATTGATGGCCCACCCTATGATAGGATTTCAAGGCTTAGCATGGCACTTATCTTTCTAGCATCCGTATTGATGTGCCATGTAGCATTTTTATTGATGTGCCATGTACGATTAGAAGTTCCATCCTACTATAATGTAATATTATTTTGTATTTTAAAACATTAAAGTTTGTATATAATTTTAAAAGATTGTCATAACTATGAAATAGTTAATTGTATAGATTTTTACAATATTGTAATTTTTTTTTTTTTTTGTAAACTGTAACAAATTTTTACATGTTTAACCTGACCTTATGCTAAATTATATATTGGTTAAACAATTTGTTCTTTTAAAGCTGGTTTTAAATAAAATATTGTAAACACGATTTATAATGGCCCCTCTCAACCTAAGAATTTATATAAATTGTGATCCTCATATATTTCTTATGTAGGGATTCCACCATCAAAAATAGGTCATCGTGGAATTTTTGCTCTTACTTTCTTTCTACGAAGCTCCTATAAAAAGTTCAGATCAAGGTGCACAATATTTTCGGAGATATGATCTGTGGAAGTCAGGCTCCTAAAATTCATCTCAAAGAAGTGACTTTGGGAAAATCGTCATAACTCTCTCTCTGAGTATCGGATTGGAATTCTGTAAAAAGTGGCAGATAGTGCACGAACTTTAGTTTTTGATTTGATACCACTTGTTGGAATCATGATTTCTGTTAGAAATAAGCCTACAGGCATTAGTCTCAGCTACAATCACCAGAGTTAGGATCCACAAGAGGCAGTTATTCCATGTCGCGAAACACACTGGGAGCATTGAACCCAATGTCCAACAAATACAATACAATCTCAATATCGAGTCAAACAAACTAATAATACCAATGGAGAACTCATCCCCTTTTATTATTTGCTGGTTGTAAAAGGAGGTAGGACACTAAAACACGTGCAATGAATCCTTAAAGCTATGGAGCTCTAATATTCAAAGAAAGGAGGACTCTTCCCTTAAGCTTCTTGCAAGCCTCTCTCTCTCTTTGATGAGTGGTAGGATGACGGATAACTTGTTACACATTATTTTTTCACCATGACATTTTACTGTCTATATGGGTTCATCATTACCTATATAATGCTCCTTTAGAAGTCTACAACCCTAAAGCTCGTAGACCAAGTCTTGAATTTGGAGAAAATCTTGTAAAAATCATAAAAGTATTGGTACCACACTTTTCCCTAGCTTTACATGTGGCATCACACCCTTTTGCTCCAAAAACTGCGGAGCCGACCACACGTTTTCTTCATTAAAAGTGCAGACCCCTATAAAAGGTAAATTGAAGGCGAAAGTAAATTCTAGAAGTCCAGCTGGTCGAATATTCTCCCAGCTGAAAACTTCTAGAATGTGTTATCCAAACGAATCCTTACTCCTTCCATTATCATGAACATTCATTCCTTCATAAAAGGAGCCTATTCCTTGGATTTTGGAACTTAATCCCTTGATAAGGGGACTCTATACCTTCCATTTTGGAGTTGTAACCTCTTTCCTTCTCCTATAAATTGAGGCTTTGGTTCAGTCTCAAGGGTACTTAATGAGATTGAAGATGGTAGATGTTGATATGTATAAAACTTCTCTATACATTTTTTATACACTTAGTACTTTCTTTATACTTGGTAGCTACGATAGAGAAGGGAATTGCTGAAGAAACATACTCTTTGATAACTGCAGGAAAAATTACATACTCATAGTTAGGATGGTTCGAAGAGTGGAAGGGCTTGTCAGAATTTAAGGAAACGCTTGTTCCGGACCCCCGGAAGGACCTGTACTACATCAAGGCGAATGCGGCTGTAAGACTCCTTTTATTTAAAGATAATACAAATGGATCCTATTTTCTCAATAAGTTGTTTATGTGTTTACTTAAATGACTTATTTCTTAAATTCCTTGATCACTAAGATAGATTTGTGATTTGTGAATTATTATATGTTGCAAGTGCTTTTGATTCTCTTCCATGTTTTTGCTTGCAAGTCTTAAGAGGTGAATTCTTGGAGCAACGAGAAAGAATAATTCAACTAGTATTGGATTACAGGTAGGTCCTTTATTCATCATAGAAAATTCTAAATTACATATAATCTGGAGAAAGTAGTTTACATTTGTCCTGTTTGTTTCTAGCTATCCTTGTGATACTAGGGAGATCTTTCGAAAAAGAGATAAAAATGTAGTCATATGGCCGACTTTCAATTTAATTTACGAGCAGGAAAAGACGGAAAGAACTCGACATTTTCATGTGTTTTACGAGAAAGAAAAATAACAAAATAATCTCGGGATTTTCATGAGTTTAACGAGTCTTTAAAATAATAACCGAAATGGAATCAAGATACGGTTCATTTTTATACAAGCTTGAAATGTAGGAAACTATGCTTGAAAATGGTTTGTTTCATTTTTACACAAGCTTGAAACAAAGGAAAAATCATGCTTGAAAGTGGTTTGTTTTAATTTCCCTCAAGCGTAACCTACTAGAGCGCATGCCCCCCAAGCTTCATTGCATTCAACTAAGTATACTAATGGTTACTAATAGGTGGATGTAAGGAAGGTTCATTTACGAGATCAGATGAAAGACTCGACTTAACACTTATGATATCTAATCAAAGACTTGACTCAATTAGGAAAGGATTTGTTTCCTTTTTTAACGAGCTTGACATAGTAACAAGAACTATGCTCATGGTATCTGTTTCATTTTTTAACGAGGTTAACACAGGAGAAAAACCATCCTCATGGAAACTATCAATCTACTCTCTACAATATACCTACATAACCTACTGATTCATTTTTTAATGAGGTCGACACAGGAAAATAAATGTCCTCATCTAAAACATGTTTCATTTTTTAACGAGGTTGACACAGTAAAAATAAATTTCCTTTTTAATAAATAGTAGACATAGTATGGATGCAGCCATCTGTCATGAATAGTATAATTTAAAATGAAAAATAAAACTCCTCGCAGCCTGGATGGTGGAAACTAGATCCAGGGTCTTGATTTCTGCTTCCCGAACTAGTACAATTCTAACCATGCGATTGATTGTGTCAAAGTCGAATATGGTAGAAACCACTTGATTACTAGTCAATGATGTGAATTGTTAACAAGTGTGAGAGAAACCATCAATAATGAAAATGGCTCTCAAAGTAATCAGTACAATCCATGAAGTGTGAATAAATGATTTGAAGTCGAAAACTTCACGAAATCATTCAATCGAAGGTCAATGATGCAACCTATCATCGAAGGTGAGAAACCTACCATTAAGGCATGCAGATTCCAAGGTACTGATAGGATTCTAGATCAAATTCCTAGATGATATGTTGTTGTCAATAGAAAGTGACCCATCGTAGGAAATCCTATGACACGAAACCATTAGATCAAGTTTTTTAGAAATACTTTGCAAGGAATGAATCAGGTATGGTCAATGCGAATGGAGACATATGTTTGCAGATGAATGGTTTGTTTGAACTTTCATCTTGAACACGTAATGACACTACAGATGGTTTGGTGAAAAATGACCTAAAGCTAATATCCAGAAACCGGCTGAAGACATTCAATTTGGTTTGATTAACTGATAGGAAAAGGATTTTCCCAACCCAGGTATAATTTTGACAAAAAGTGTCATGTTCAAGAGTGGTATACTTCTTTTAATCAAAGTTAAAAAACTGGATCCATTTTCCCTCTTTTTCCCCCACCATTTCTGGCAAGTACCTCTTTATTTTTGGCAAGCTTGAGGAGGATAACATTTGCTTGTTTTGTAAGCTCATCCTTCGGATGAGTCCAACTTAGTATAAAATCGAACCCTAAGAAGGAGTGGTTCGTTCCTATTTGTAATCGATAGGTCCTTTAATATTTAGTTTTAACGAGTCTAGTATAGGAGAAACTCAATGTTTTTCAATTTTAGAGAGTCAAAAGAAAAACTTAAGAAAACTCCATGGGTGTACTTTTTCGTAAATTTAGTCTCTCAAGCCCGAAAAAGGATAAAATAATATAGGAGAGAACTCTATTGACAACGATTTTTCAATGTATAATTTTTTCTTAAATAGTCCATTTCAGTCCAGAAAAGGGATAAACTTATACTGAAAGGACGACTGTTCATTTCCTTTAACAAGTTTGAATAGTCAAGTACTCATCAATCGTTTCATGTTTAGAGAGTCTAAAAAGGGCTTAAAATAGAACTCGAGGGTTTCAATTTTTTCTGTAAGTTTTAATGAGTTCCAAAAAGTGATAAAAATGTACTCATGGTTTTCTCTTTTTCGTAAGTTTTAACAAGCTAGAAAAAGTGATAAAAATTGTACTCATAGTTTTCTCTTTTTCGTAAGTTTAAAACAAGTTCGAAAAAGGGATAAAAATGTACTCATATGGACGACTTTAAATTTAATTTACGAGCAAGAAAATACGGAAAGAACTCTCCATTTTCATGTGTTTTACGAGAAAGAAAAATAGCAAAATAATCTCGGGATTTTCATGAGTTTAATGAGTCTTGGAAATAATAACCGAAATGGACTCAAGATAGGTTTCATTTTTATACAAGCTTGAAATGTAGGAAAAATTTCTTGTGGACACTGGTTGGAACCTGTAAAAACATTCATTGCAAACATATATATAGATATCATCGCTGAGGTAGGCATTCCCATACTCAGAACAACAACTAACTAAATCAAAACTTAACTAAAATGTTCTGATATAGAAATTATTTTAATATTACATCAATAGTAGACATAGTATGGACATAGCCATCTGTCATGAATAGTCTACTGTATAATGAACAATAAAACTCCTTGCAGCCTGAATGGCGAAAACTAGATCCAGGGTCTTGATTTCTGCTTCCCGAACTAGTACGATTCTAACCATGCGATTGATTGTGTCGAAGTCGAACATGGTAGAAACCACTTGATTACGAGTCAATTATGTGAACTGTTAACAAGTGTGAGAGAAACCACCAATAATGAGAATGGTGCTCAAAGTATAAAATTATTGGTGCCGCACTTTTCCCTAGCTTTACCTACGGCACCGCACCCTTTTTCTCCAAAAAATTCGGCGCCGACCGCACATTTTCTTCATTAAAAGTGTGGACCCCTGTAAAAGGTAAATTGAAGGAGAAAGTAAATTCTAGAAGCCCAGCTGGTCGACTATTCTCCCAGCTGGAATCTTCTAGAATATGTTATCCAATCAAAGCCTTACTCCTTCCATTATCATGAACATTCATTCCTTCATAAAAGGATCCTATTCCTTGGATTTTGGAACTTAATCCCTTGATAAGGGGACTCTATCCCTTCCATTTTGGAGTTGTAACCACTTTCCTTCTCCTATAAATTGAAGCTTTGGTTCAGTCTCAACGGTACTTACTGAGATTGAGGATGGTAGATGCTGATATCTGTAAAACTTCTCTATACATTTTGTATACACTTAGCAATTTCTTTGTACTTGGTAGCTATGATAGAGAAGGGAATTGCTGAAGAAACATACTCTTTTCTAACTGCAGGAACGATTACATACTCATAGTTAGGCTGGTTTGAAGAGTGGAAGGGCTTGTCAGAATTTAAGGAAACGCTTGTTCCAGACCCTCAGAAGGACCTGTAAGACATCAAGGCGAACGCGGTTGTAAGACTCCTTCTTTTATTTAAAGATAATACAAATGGATCCTGTTTTCTCAATAAGTTGTTTATGTGTTTACTTAAATGACTTATTTCTTACATTCCTTGATCATTAAGATAGATTTGTGATTTGTGAGTTAGTATATGTTGCAGGTGCTTTTGATTCTCTTCCATGTTTTTTCTTGCAGTTCTTTAGAGGTAACTTCTTGGAGCGACGGGAAGGAAGAATTCAACTAGCATTGGATCACAGGTAGGTCCTTTATTCTTCATAGAAAATTCTAAATTACATATAATCTAGAGAAAGTAGTTTACATTTTTCCTGTTTGTTTCTAGCTATCCTTGTGATACTAGGGAGATCTTTCTTGTCCACAAGAACGATTGATCTGACTAACACAGCTGATGCACTCCTCCTCTTGGATTGAGATGTTTGATGGCCAACAATTGAATCCCTCCACTCCTTGCTGCTTGGACAACACAATGTTGGTTTTCTCTTAGGAAATTTGGCTAGCATAATAATGTGTTCTCATTTTCTTATTCTCATGGCGGTCTTTTATAGGCAAATTCAAATTTTTCCTCCCTCCCCTTGGTACAATGTGGATGTTGACATAAGTGTGGGAGGCCTGATTCCATTATGTGTTGCACTTAAGGTCTTAAGGTGGATCCAAGGTGGTTGTACTTGGATGGCTTGAGTGGGAATCTCCTTCTTCAAGTGTACCAAGTGGTCCCGAATAGTGACTTTTCGCATACCCAGGACTACATGGATTTTTGAGGGATAACTGTGGATATCTCCACTAACATCGATGAAAAGTGTGCGTGGCCACTTAATGCCAGTGTTCTTTGTGTGAAACTTGATAAATTTATCTGTTTGACCTTAAAAAAATTTAAATTTTAAGATCCTGTAATGTATTTCTTCCCTGTAAATCCTTATCAATACCTTCTGCTTGACATTTCCTAATGTCTTTTGCTTGTACAATTTTCGAGTGATAACAGTTGCCCTCTAATGTGTGATGTTTATGAAGAAATGTATAACCGAAATACATTATATTTTCTTTTCTGTATAATCTGTGAGAGAGAGAGAGAGTAACTTGTGTGAAACTTGAGGTTAGAGACCCCTTAATGTGAGTAAAAGAGGGACCATTTTCTGTCAGAAACCTGAACGAGATAACATATATATAATATTTCTACGAGGCAGGCATATCCCATGCTCATGATGCTTTGGCTAGTTAAAGCCTATTTGACACGTAGAGGTTTTTTATGTGTCACTTGTGTGGTAGTGACCTGGTGCTAGGTTTATGATGACGGTTGTTGACACCCTCAGGGGCATTTTTGGTGGCAATAATTTGAATGTGATGCCCACATGCATAATCTTGGTATGATAAATTTTTAGAGGAAATTCTCATTGTAGGCATGGGTTTCTTATTGGGACCTCTCGTGTAAGCATTGCTGAAAGATATGCTTAGAATGGCACGGGTCTTTGACAAATTATAACAAAGTGAAATGGTTGTGAAGTATCATACCATCTTGACATGAAAGCTTGTGTTGTAATCGAATGAGGAGGAATGATGACATCAATGGGAAATGATGACTCCGATAGTTCCATCCAAGGATGCCCCTATTGAGGTGAGAATCCATCCAAGGTACTACCTCCTTCTTGGAATATGGTTGTTGAAGTCGATAAGAAGGAAGCCTCAACAAAACAAGAGAAGTACTAATGTAAGGGATTAGGGTCTCTAAAGTAGCAGACGATGTGTGATAGATTAACATATGCATGATGGAGAGAAATGGTTGTAATAGATGATGGGTGTTCAGTGGCCCAAGGTCAGAGCTTGTATGTGCAACCAGTGGTAGTCAGAAAAATTTATGGTGAAGAGATCCATTGGGTCAGTAGGACGTCCAGGGTGCGTATGTGGTTGTTGTGATTTTCATGGTGGGGTTGGTAAAGAATGTTAAAATTTGACCAAGGGTGATTAGGGACTACTTCCAGGGGAAAAAAGTGGATGGATAGGTGGGGTGGTTCTCCTAAAAAACATTTGTACACTTGCCAAAATAATAGAGAATGGGTTTGGATGTAAAATCATGGATATGGATGCCCCAATAAACATGAAAATGATCACTCACTGATGGTCTAAGGATGGTGTTTTTTGCTGACAGTGGGGGCCCCATTGGTTAGTCTCGGTGGGAGGGTGGTGAAGCGAATGGAAAGTATCACAAATGGTCTATGCTGATGGAGGTATGGTAGGCCAAATGCAACACGCGGTGGTGCATATTCGATCCGCTTATGAAAATGGTAGTCCAGGAAAGGGGTTTTATCATGATATGGTAAAACTTGACTTAATGCATGATGGATGGATGAACATGAAGCCCTTCCCCGACTGGGATGTCATGGCCATCACGTCATATTTTTCATGAATGGTCTACTTGTTTGATCAATGTCATGGAGTGTGTGGCTCTACCAACTGAAAAGAATATTTATCATGTACAAAATGGGGTGATGATAAACATGATCAGGTGTTTGGAACCTATGGTTGACTCTTGTGGAGAAATGATGTTAGGATATACAAAGCTTCTATGGGATCCTATCATGTTGGAGGTAGAATGATACCTGATTTTATACCTTCAGTGGTTGGGGTAACCTATAATTTGTCATGCCTGTCTCACCTGCAACCAATAACCTGAGTGAAATCATCTTTTCTATTCAAATGTTTTGCAAATATTATTGAATGAAAATAACTAAGAGAGGGCATACCTAGTGTGACTAAAAAATGAATTTTTCTGAACCATGGACGTGTGAAGCCTACTAAAGATGTGATGAGGTGCTGATCACTATGTTGCTTTCAGTTTTTCAATTGGATGTTCTGATCTCCCATTATGGTTAGTCAAGTAATTTGAAAAGGGAAATATATAGGTCAATATTTCTCATTTTAGTTCATTTGTGTCATTTGAGAGTTGTGAGGTCAGAGATGAGCCCTTGCTGCCAAGCCTTTCTTATTGTTGTGGTCAGCCTGTGTACCATGAATTCGCACCGTCAGAGCTAGGTAGGCCCTAGAACGTCCTGCAACTTAATTTTTCAGTCTTATCTAGGTGGGGATCCATACAAATTAGGTTTGTATGGACCCTTACTTCTTTTTGGCCTTGGTCATGTGGGCGATCAAGGTACATGTGTGTAGAATCCCAGGAAATTGAGGTTTTTCATGGAGATTTCGTGCCTATCTCAAGTTTTGCACATGATTTCCTCATCTGTCTTTAAGACAGATGCATGATTAGCATGCATGTATGGGAGACAGGCATAGCGAGAAGCGAAGCCAATTTTTGTTAAAAAAAATTGATTTTTTTTTATTTTGATGTCACTGATGTGCTTGTGTTTGGTGACAGGATATTGTGGAGAGAGCGTGACTAGCCTGATATTGCATAGATATGGTGCAGGATGCCAATTCATAGAGGTTTCTGGCACGATGGGGTCTTCTCAAGTTTCTATAGAATGACCTCCTAATATCGCAGAGTCGTATGTTGCGCTTCTTGGTCTGTAGCTGGAACAGGAGGTGCAAGGTGATTGTCTTGCGTGGGAAGGAAATTCCTATCCATCTGGAGATAGATATCTACTTTGTGACTGGATTACTGCCTCAGGGTGAGGCACTTCCACACCCATTCCCACCTAGGAGGGTGGCTCTTTGGCGTTGGTCGGTGCAACATTGTGGTGGGGCACCACTTTCAAAGGGATGTATCCTTATTTAATTAGTGATTGATCTAGCTGAGCGATGTGCCTTAGCTATGATCGTACAGTTGATAGGGTCGTTGTCATCGCAAAGGGTGTCTGGACCCCAGTTTGGTGTTCTACTTCGGCTCTGGGCCGACCATTTTTATGAATGGGAGTGCCATGTTTTTTATGGCATGGTCTCGCAGTTGGGGAAGGTCCAGGGAGGATCTTCTAAATTATTCACCTATTCTAGCATCCTTTGTATAATCATGTTTGAGAGGGTGGTACTACTGTGACCCATCGTGCCTATTCCTCTTGGGCCTTGCTGGGACCCTCGGACGAGGCAATGGGCACTAGTGATGCACCGTGGTAGAGGAACGGAGGTGGGTCGCTACTTTAATGCGACCACAGAGGCATGGTTTGAGGTGAACCCCCAGATGTTCCTAGAGTTCCCATACTCTGGGATGGACTTTCAGGGAGATCTAGATATGTGTCTTCGTGTTTGTTACGTGTGGGGTCCTGCAGCTATGAATTTTTATGTTTTTCTGCATTTGTTGACTATTTTATGATGTGTATATTTATATGTCTATTATAGTTGCACTGAAACAATATTTTTTTATCTTGAAGATGTGGGATCATTTGAGAATCCTAGTGCTCGCTTGGTGGGATACTAACCCCTTAAGAGGATTCCAGGCGGGGTGGCTCAACCCCAGGGTGGGGGGCAGGGTGGCGATGCTGGGCAGCCTCAATACGGGGGGCCGGGTGATGGTGCTCGCCCATCGGGGGGGTAGAAACTTGACTGCTACTGAGTATGTTGCAGTTGCTACTCATGATAAGGTGACAAAGGTGTGGGTGACAGATATGGCGGAGCATCTAACTGCTTTTATGGCTCAATGCACTTACTTAGTTGATGTTTGGGGTCGAGTGGAGAGGTTGACCCGAGGTATGCCAACCTATGGTTTTGTGGATGACCTGGACGATACCTAGCTCGAGGTACTAATGACTTGGGAGAGGGGATATCGTCTGACACTATGCCATGTGGCATTTTCTGTTATGGTTGTTGCCCTAATTCTGGCACCGGGTGTAGCTGTGGGTCCATATGACCCACCTAGCGAGGATCGACCCTAGAGATGTTTTGTATTTAGGGCAAGCACCCATTATCAGGGTGCTTCCCTTATTTTTGATGACATGTATATATATTTTTTGGTTGACCTACGGGTCAGAGACATGACTTTTGTATTTTGACTCATGCCTATTTTTTGGTATATATGTGAGATATGTATTTTTTGTGGCTCTGGATGTTGTTTTTATGGTTATATGATTTGATGTATGTTGTGTATCATTTATCGAGATCTATCTGTTATGTTTTTTGGTTTTATGTATAATGGTTTATACGAGATGCATTCCAGTCTAGGATGTGATTAGCTATGTGATCCGCTATTTGGTTTTGATTTCTTGGTATACGTGTGAATTTAATATATCAAATTGACAAATCAATATTTTTTTCATGCAAATATTTTCTAAATAGCTAGGAATATCGTACTTCAAATTCTTGGTTTAACTACGAAACCGCTAGCTGGGAATCAAGGGAGATATGTAGATGGTGAATGCCTTTGTTGAAGGCGTCGCTCATCAAAATGATGATTACATCATATTCTCCCTAATTATTGGTGGCATATTCAACACATACTCTATTGGTGAAAAATGGTGATCAATTAGGATAGTAAATGGCCTAGGAGGCTACTGCTAGACTTTGAGACCATCACGATGCTCCATCAGCAAATCCAAAATAATGAATGGGGGAACAATCCATCTGTGGCACGGGAGTATTTTTTAGAAGAAGTTTGTGATGTTTGTATTTATCCAAAAAATAGATTTTGCTACATGCATATTATCTATAGGGTTGATGCCTAGTGCTCCTTATGGGTAAATGTTTTTGAGGTTGAGCCCGTTGATGAGGTTAGCTAGGCATATTCCGTTAGGCTCTAACAGGATATATGCCCCCTTGAGGAGGAAATTTTTTATGACATAGGGACCTCTCCATACCGTTTCAAACTTCTCAGGTTCTTGGACCTCTTTCACAACATCATAGTGGAGGACTTACGCTCCCTTTGTAAATGAGCAAGGGGTGATGCTATGATCAAATAAATATTTTACCCATTTTTTTCTAGACCTCGTTGTGTTGGAGTGATTGTCGTCAATTTTCATCGATGAGTTCTATCTGTACCAATCATTGCTCTAGAGATTCGGTATCATCTAAGATTTCAATGGCACCGTGTAAGCTGGGGATTTTGTGCTTGATGGGAATCACGGCTTCAACCCTCTATACTAACTGGAAGGGTGTGAATCCTATTGATTTTTTCACTATCGTGTGGTATGCCCATAGGAAAAAAAAAACCATGTGGTGCCAATTTGTCTTATGGTTATTCACCATACGCTGTAACATTGTTCTGAGCAATTTGTTGAAAACTTCTACCTGTCCATTGGACAAAGAATATTATGGTGATATGAATTTGTGTGTAAATCCTAAGTGGTGAGACAACTCCTGGAATACTTCATTCTAGAAATTCTTTATGTGGTAGGAGACTAACTCTTTTGGAACACTGAATCGAGCGATGACATGGTTGAACAGATATCGTGCCGTGGTTTCTTCCGTGTTGTCATATGTGGCCATCGCTTTGGCCCATTTAGTGAAATAGTTGAAAATGACTATGATGTATTTGTGGTTGCCAGACGACATGAGGTTGCAAGTCATGAAGTCGATCCGCCATTTGCAGAAGGGATTGGCTACAATGACCAGGTGTAGAGGAGTGGGAGTTGCTTGTGACTTATGAGCGAAGTGTTGGCATCGCTCGCATAATTGACTATTTTGATGCAGTCACAAAATAATGTGGGCCAAATTTATCCTGCTTGTAGAACTCTTTGGGAATTAGCCATTTCGAAGAGGTGGCCACCACAAGCTCCACTATGACAGTCATTAAGTACTTTCTCATATTGGTCGTGAGTGAGGCATCGACGTAGGGTTGTGTCGATGCCTCACCAATAAAGGATGTATCGCATGAGGAGGTATCAGGGGGCTTGATGGCATATTCACCTTCGGTCGTCACATGAGAGCTTTGGATTGAAATTTTAAGTTCGTAAAAATAGGAGGATATCACCGTACCAAGGATCATCTGTTGTCATCATAAAGAGGTGTTCGTCTGGTAGGGAATCGTTAACTGGGGATCCTTTGGTCTGGCTTGGGAGGTGAGTGATGAACTCAACTAAGATCAATGCCTTCTTGCTTTTGGGGGAGCTGAAATGTAATTCAAACTCTTGTAGTAGAATATCCAGCGAGAATTTTTATGGTTCATCAAATGGCGGGTCAGTAGGTATCTCAGGGGATTGATATATGTGACGACTGTTGTAGTCCTTAAGATAATGTAGTGATTAAGTTTTTAGACTGTGTGTATTAAGGCTAGGGAATTTTTATCGTCACGTTCATACCTTAAGCCGAGGCCTAATAAATTTTTACTGACATAATAAATTACATGTTCTTTACCATCGAGGTCCTCCTAGATTAGCACCTCAGTTAGAGCAGTTTCCAACGCTGAAAGATATAGGGTGCAATCTTTGTTGTAGTTTGGTGGGATGATTAATGGGGCTGAATATAATGCTTTCTTCAATGCCTCGAATGATTTTTGGGCTTGATCATCCCATTTGAATGGGATATCCTGATGAAGAAGGAGTAGGAATCCCTACGCACAAGTGGCGTAATCTGTGATGAAGCATCTCATAAAATTGGTTTTTCCCTACAAGCTTTGGAGTTGCTTAAGGGTTCGAGGTGGTGGAACCTCTTTGACGGCTTGGACCTTGAGGGGGTCTACTTTGATCCCTTGTTTGGATACTATGAAACCTAACAGTTGACCTGCGCTAACGTAGAAGACACACTTAAGGGGGTTCAAATGTAGGTTATATTACTAGATTTTTGGCTTCTGTGATCCATCAATAAATTAAGCAGAAATCTTTCGGTAAAAATCACATTATCATGAACAAAGTCGACGCGTTTCGAACCAACCAGTGTGGTTCATCATCAGGACTAGGTGAGAGATCAGATCAGTCGTTAAGTTTAAATAGATGTAGGAGAGGAAAGAAAACCGTTAAAATCAGCCAATTTGACTATAAAACGGTTAGTTCAATAATTAAAAAAAAACGGCTAGTTTGAATATTCAAAATAAAAAGTCTAATTAAAAAGTTAAAATAAATAAAAATAAAATTCAATTTTATAGTTTAATTATTTAATTTTTCATTAATTGATTATTATACATTATTTTATTGTAAATATTTAAAAATAAAATAAATAAATAATTAAATAATTAATTAATAATAATATTATAATAATAAGACTAGAAATAAAATAGTTCCCTTAATTTACATATTTTTAATTACAAATTGAAATGGCTAGTTTGAAAATTCAGATTAATAGTTAAATTAAAAATTATTAGAAATAGCAAAATTTTTATTTTTATTAATCTCGGTAATCGAATTTTCAAATATTATTTAATTAAAATTATCTATTATTATATTGAAATTCTACCTATAAAATATATATATATATATATATATCTAAATAAAATAGTAATAATAAAAATAATAATAAATAAATAAATAAAAATAATTAATAAAAATAAAATAAATAAATAAATAAATAAATATAAAAATAAAAATAAATAAAAAATAAATAAATATAAATATATATATATATATATATATATAAAATGAAATTGAAAATAATAATAAAAATAATAATAATAATAATAAATAAATAAATAAAAAAATAAATTAAAAAAAAAAATTAAAAAAAAAATGAGCTACGACATCATCTTTTCTACAGATAAGAACATCAAGGAAAGGAAGGCTCCCATCCACCTCATAATCCATGGTAAATTTTATGGAGGAAGATTGACTGTTAAGATGAACGAAGAATCGATCAAGCTCTTCCTTACCATGAGGCCAGACAACACAAGTATCATCTACAAACCTTTTCCATAGCTTTGGTTGGTGCAGAGCAGAGGAAAGAGCCTTGGACTCAAAGTCTTCCATAAAGAGATTAGCAACAACCGGAGAAAGGGGAGAAACCATAGCAACACCACAGGTTTGCTCATAAAACTCACCTTCAAAGCTAAAGAAAGTAGAAGTCAAGCAAATCTCAACTAAAAAGGCTGTGTCAGGATCAGTTATCCGATTAATGACTTCAATGGCCTCCTTAATAGGGATAACGGTAAAGAGAGAGACAACATCAAAACTAACAAACCTATCTTCAGGCCCCATATTTGCACCTTTTAACTCATTAACGAATGAAGCAGAATCTTTGACAAAGGAATCGGTAAGACCTACAAGAGGTTTAAGCTTAGAGGCTAGATACCTAGCAAGAAGATAAGTGGTAGTGAGGCTAGAAACGCGTCGACTTTGTTCATGATAGTAGGTTATATTCTCGGCATATTTGGAATAACAACCATTAATCTCCTAGATTATCGCTTTTATTCTTGGACCGAACAATGAGGTTATACAAGTAAGTGAAGATAAGGTGGGCTAGGTCGTGGAAGATATAGTTCATGGCCCGCTAAAAGGTGGATCCAGTGTTTTTAAGACCAAATGGCATAACTCAGTATGCGAATGTGGCCCATGGGGTGGTGAAGGAAGTCTTGTACTGGTCGGTATGCCCTAAGAATTTTATACCCTAAGAATTTTCCATGAAGGATATGGCCTCGTGCCCAGCACATTGATCGATGACTTGGTTGATCAATGGTGTAGGGTAGCTGTATTTTGGACAAGATTTGTTTAAATCTTAGAAATTAGTACAAACTCGAATGGTGCCTTGGTTTTTCATGATGGGAATAGGGTTGGAAACACATGATGTGTAAGCTATGGGGTAGATAAACCCAGCTTTGTGAAGCTTATATATTTCTTGCTTGATTGATTTTTCCTTATATGGGTGCAATTGACAATGTTTCTTGTGTACCAGTGGTATGTTGGGCCAGGTGTCAATATGGTGCTCTACTATAGCAGGACTAAGCCCCAGAATTTCTGAGTAATCCAACGCGAAGGCATCTCTATATTATTGCAATAAGTTTTTATAAGAGATTGCTTCGCCTAGGGAACATTCCACCCCTAGCGAGATTTATTCGGGCTTTTTAGGGTTTCTAAATATATTCACCTTGATGGTTGGAGAAATGTTGGACATGTTCCATTCTTCGAACGCATTGGGCGCCAAAATGGGATTTTTAAACCAATCGACATTTCCAGATGGAAGGAAATATTTTGATTCGATCATGTATATCTCTTGGTTTCCTCTGTTGTTAGGACCGAAAAAATAATAAAAAACAAGCAGTGATGTATTGTATCCCATGGATAATCTCATTCCGTCATGGCCTCCATAATATCCTCCTCTGAGTGAATCAAGGATCCTAATGGGGATTGGGTTTTCATAAGTTTATGACGAGGTGGTTCAGTCCTAATGGAGCTGGTCGAAAGACATGAATAGGACTCCATAGTTGATGAGATGTAACCAGACATGGTGGACAGGGTGCAGATAGATAGGGTTTGCATCGTTATTGGTACAACTACTCTTGTAGTTGAAGCGGTCTCAACACCAATGTCAGATGAGGAGACATCACAATTCATGGTTCCTATGCATGATGAGATGAATCGTATGTGATGTGGTGTGTCATCGACGTTGGGTGGGGGAGAAATTTCCATCATGGCGGCTTGCATGAGAACAATTCTAGGTTCCTCACGAGGCGTACTATGAGTACTTGGACTTTCCTGGATTTGGAAATTATGCTTGGTGAATATGTGCCTAAATGTTTTCATTAATGGGAATGAGTTTGTTTCGTGGTTATGACCTGTGAAAATGGTGCACGGTATCATGGTAGTTACCAAGTAGATGGTATGAGAACCAACACTACTCTTTTTCCTTGAAGTGGATGCTCAGAAAGGGTCAAGCATAGGGGAATGATTTCACTGTTTCCATCTCTGATTTTTTGGTTTTGGGAGGTCTAGATATTTTCTGGGAGTTTAGACTTAACGCTGCTCTTGCGACTCGTAGCCTTGGGAGGTACTCACATTTCATTGTATGGTGGAATTGTGAGCAGATCCTGCAATAGCAGTGTGTGACTCTTCTCTTGAGTAGAGAGATGTTTTTGCGGGATGGGGGATACCATGTGAAATTTGTTCATGAGGTGCTTCAGTTCCTTACACTGATTAACCTAGTGGTTGATTCTATTGCATAGCCCACATATCATCCTAGGCTGGACTTGGGCTTTAGGGCGGTGCATTGATTTGGCTCTCCTAATTCTTTGGTATTAGTAGGTGGCAGGTTGCCTTGCATTTGGTTCTCTTGGCTCTAGAGTGATTATATCCCAGCAGTGTGTCTCTAATGAGCGAATGATGTCTATTAACGGATGCACCTAGCAGATATAGGTACAATGTCGAGACTGATGGTTGCCTTGGAATACCAAACAAGGTTGTCTTTCAATGGCATTCTCTTCCCTTTGGGTTGTGGAAGTGATTAGATACCATCTACCAAGCGTGTCAAGGTCTGGGCATTGGGCAATGAAATGGGTGCGTGCTATGCACCATGCACAAGTTGGTCTTATCCGTGGTGGGCAGTTGGGGGTGACATGTGCTCCCCGACTGGCCATTTTTCTGCTGACATGAAGAGAATGGACCTGGATATCACTTCCTCTTGCATTTTCAAGCTTTCAATGGATTCCATATCTGATCCATCTACTAGGGAGATTTTCGTTATGGCCATTTTAAATTTTTTAGTGTTGACCGGAATCGGGGTATATAATGGCAATGACGAACTTGGTGGTATCTAGAACATACCCGACATGAATACTGGACTGCCCAGAGGCCGTCATAGTATACGAGGTTAACAAGATTCCATCTCTAAAACAAATCCAAGGTTGTGTTGTCAACGATGAAATGATCACGTTCATCACAGAGTGCACAGAGTTGGATGGGAGTTGGGGGGCGAAACTGAGGTCTCTCAGGTGACTTCCTTGCCTCTTCTAGGTACAATATGTCTCGAGGTTATTTTCCATCTGTTTTCATGGGGGGATCCTCTTGGTCTGATTTCTCTAGGGCATGGCGTGTAAGGCATCCCTATGTCATGGCATCTCTAGCAAATGATGAGTGTAATGCCCATAGTGGTCGCAGAGGGTGCACGTGTGGTTAGTGTGTAATTCTTTCCCTTGTTTTTTCGTGTCATGTTCTTTTTATGGGAATGTTGGGCCACAAAATTCCTTTCAGAGCTTAGGAGAGGTTTTAACTCATCTTATTCTAGGAAAATGTTACTAGGATGGCCTACAATATCACATAATGCACAAGGTTGCGATGCCCTAGATATGCTGAGGTTTTATATTTTCTTCCTTTTTTTCTTGGGTTTCTTGGTCGTTGTAGCCAGAGTTACTATGGGAGTCTTGTCACTAGTTCATCCTGAGGGGTGATAGGGACTAACCCTGCAGAAGTGATGTCAGGGATTCCTAGCATTTTTGGGGGGGGCAAGTACCAAACCGGTATGGTGAAAGCCATGCTTAGCAATGTGATAGTTTCCATGACTTGTTTTGACACAAAACTGGTTGGGGGATATAAGAAGGGGGTATTAGAAATATAATAGGGTAGGAATTCCATATTTGAGGCGTCAATTTCCATACTACTGGTCTCAATCTCTGGGCTAGTTTCAGTGTTTGATGATAATGTCATGCACACCAGGGACCCTGTGAGATCCAAGATTTCTTCTGTCATGACAAGGGGATCATGTAGGAATGATATGAGGATTGATGATGGTTTGAACTAGTTGGGGCCATATTCTTGGTATCGCATGAGAGACCCTGTAGATGTGTCTACATAGGGTGGAACGACATCAACGGTCATTATGGGTCATTTCTCATGGTATGTCAATTGGTCGATGGTGATGATTCGATCCTCGTGGGGGAACATCATCACTCGGTAAATGGAGGATGCTATGGTAGACATGGTATACATATAACTCCACCCAATGAGTATATTGTAGTAAGGTTGAGCATCCAAGACCTCAATATCTATGATTACCATTTTGTCGGCCAAGCTGACAGGGACATTCTTATAGAGACCAATGGGAGCAGAAGGGCGCCTGTCATATGCTCTGAGCGTGATGTCATATGGCTTCATTTCGGGGGATCCCAACTTCTTCCAAATGCTTTTTGACATTACGCATGTAGATGCACCCTCGTTGATGATACATCAATGTATATTGATGTTCTAGACTAACACCGGTATCTGAAAGGCGACCAATGAAGGAAACTTGGCGGTGTCTTTGTCTAAATCAAAAGCCATTAGGTGCAACTCAGCAAGGTTGATGGCACCTAATGTGGAAAGTAAGGCTTTCTGTTTCTTTGCGCAAGAATGTAGGACCTCAAAATTTTACATGGCAGTAGGAGATTATGCTAAATCGTCGACAATGATGTAGTTATGGGCCAGTTTAGAGTTTTGTCCCTCTCGCCTTGTTGGACTCTTAGCCATCTTTGTTAGGGGCTCAATAGGTATTTTGAATATATTCAACGGTGTAGTAGGTTCACTCGTGTTGGCCCCTAATGAGTTGGTGTCTGGGGGGGCATTGTAGCTTCAATTCCTTGTCTGAAAGAACATTTCCTCACCAGTCATATAGATTTTATGGCTATTATTTCCAAAATCATTTGGCGGTGGTTGTTGTTGTTGGGTACTAACCACCCCTTGGTGAGGGAAGGGCTCTTGCATTATGACAGTTTGTTGTGTAGTCCTCCCTTGTCCATGGTTACCCTGAAGTTTCTTTAGCTTGGGGAGTGAGGGAAAATGATGAGTGTAATGGCCACACTCACCACAAATAGCACAAGAATGATTTTTCCACAGATTAGCCCTCTTGTTCTGCCCTTGGGAGTTATTTGGCTCTTGCTTTTGATTTTGGTTGGGGTTTCCCCCAGCCTGAGATCACGGAGGGCATTGTTGGTTGCTTCCCCCTTGTACAGAATATCCCTTTTTTTTATTTTTAGGTCTTTTCCTTGCATCACTAGGAGGATTACTATGATTCTCCTGGTCATAATACTAGCATGGTTGAGCCTAAGAAGGTTGCACAAAGTTAATTGGTGCATTATTTTGCAGGGGTAGGTTTTGTGCAGGGGAGGGGGAGTATTGGTTTCCCTATCCCTGGTTGATATATGGTTGTTGGGGGGATCTTTTCCATCAACACTTCTAGCTGCATACTGTGTGCCCTATGAGGGAGGGGACAATACTCCCTGCTGATGATGATATGACAACACCCTATTGGTCATATTCTGCATAGGTGCAGGATAACTCTAGTGGTAGCCAGGTTGCGTGATTTTCTGGTTAGGATCATATGAGTAACTTGGGTACTAAATAATGCTACCTAGGTGACCTTGGTTCAATGAACCGATCAATATGTTTTCAGTATTCGACGCACCTATAAATTATTTGTAAGTTTGCAAGCACTGGGCGTTAGGTAGGACGTTGTAAATGTATCTTGACTAGGTATATATAAGTTCAAGTTGCTGGGATTTGATAATGGCATCCTCTTCGCAAGTAGGTCCTTGGGTTTCCACATGTTTTGAAATCTCTACTGTGAGATTCTTCAATAATAGATCTAGTAAAACTATATCTGTGAGTTTGGCTTTGCACAAACTTTAATGTCGCTTCCATTCATGGAGATGGTCTGAGATATAGATAGCTAGTGTTTGGCTAAAATGAGTCAATAAAGCAATTCCTAAATCATGGTGGATGGGTAACTGAAAATATGTGAGGAACGCAGTATCAAGGGTGCTAAAAGGTTCCATGTAAAGCAGAAGGCTTATCAACATACCATTTCATAGCGGGTCTGGTTAAGGTGCACTGAAATAGTCTTAGTTGAATATTATCATCGATAGTGCTATTCGAAAAACACCATAGGTGGAAAGTCATTAGATGATTTCCATGGTATTCCACTTGCTTCCCTTCAAATTTTTGGAATGTCTAAAGGGAGATTCGTGGGCATGGGGGTCCAACTAGTTTTGTGAGAAATGGGATCATTTTTTAGCTTTGTTAGATCAGGTAGGTTTAATGATGCTAATAAAGGTAGCTTTGTGTTGAGTGCCATTGTGAACTGTGGAAACACAAGAATATGGTTGTGTATGGGGGGTGTCAGGGGGATATAACACTGTGACGTACCCTGTTGTGTGTTATACTGACCCTTTAGAGGGGTAGTGCTCCTCTGCCCTCTAGGGGTTGTGGGAGGAGTTATGTGTGGTGACCCTATCAGGGTTTCTATTGGTTTGGTGTTGGGTGACCCTTGGGGGTTGCCAACTAAATATGACCCAATAAAGTATGAACCAATAACTGCGACGACATGCCATATTTGATGCCTAAATGGAGAAAGACCTAGAACTCCTCCCTCTAATGGGGAGAGGTCCAAAAAACATCTAGATCGACGGGATCTCATTGGGTTCGTTATGGTGTCAACTAAGTTGATTTGGATATATTCTTCAGTTCTCTGAGAGGGGAGAGATTATTATCAAAGAAAAATATGACCACATACATATAACAAAGAAAAAAATGAAAAGTAAAATTTTATTTAGATTAATGCTATGTGATCAAGTAAGAAAAAAATATGGTTTTGGTTGTTTCATGTATGATACTTGAAAATCCTAGAAGACCTAATCGTCCTCACACCCTCAATTGTAACTAGGCCTTGCGAATATATCCTCTAATGGGTACTCGGGCCAATGTCCCTAAATAACTCGCGACACTTTCCAGCAGCCAAAGAATCGACCAAGGTAATGGTAAGAAGATCTAGTGCTGCCTACGCCATCACCTATAGGGAAGGATGCCATTGATTTGGCCACTAAGGTATCGTCGTCCCATGTGAGTGTTAAAGTCTCAAGATTCTTGGTATTCAGCTACCAGTACTGAGCACTCGATGGGTCAGGTAACCCCAAATAGTATCGCATGCACTGATCCTAAGCTTAACCCCCTCTGAATCGGGTCTATGTGGCACTCAGGAATTCTATTCCGTGGGCGGATAGACAGATTTTAAGCTCCATAAATAGTCAACTTATATGTTTCAACAATGTAGAATTACCATGGAGGCTTATTGGATGCCTACCCCCAATGGTCCTAACCTTAAATATAAATTATTTTGTGGCCCTTGTGGGGAAAATTTAGTGAGTTCAATTGATGGTTATTTTTAAGGATTCTTAATTTGCTTAAGGTGTGCGTTGGTGAAGTGACCATAAGAAGAGGACCAATGTCCTAACTTAATAAATCTTTGTGTGTGTAATGAAATGTACAATCAAAATTTTATAAGTTGTGGATATGCGATGATAATTTACACTCCTTTCCTAATTACACTATGTGTGATTGTTCCTTTCAAAAAAATAAATAATTTGCGGATAAGGGACCGCTTACACTTTTTCCTAGTTAGGCTAAATGTTGCACTATAGGGAGATGTCAAAGTATTGCAAGAAAGCTTTCATATCCATACCTAGGCTCACCAATAGGTGCAAGGATGGTAGAGATTACTTGCCTTCTTCTGATACTTTGGTCCTAGTCCTGAATACTGATGCAAGAATTTAAACTAAATTAATGCAAAAATTTTGAAAAAATGAAAAGCTAACTAAAGATTTGTGGATGTATGGGCCACTTACTTTCTACTAATTAAACCTATGTGTTTGGTGTCTATTACCAGCAACTAGTTCATTCACATAGCATGTGTGGATTTAAAAACCACTTACTTGCCCCCTAATTAGACTATATGATATTTTTGGTAATAAACTAAAATTAAAACAATGTAATAGCTAAGCTAAAGTTCAACCAAAAACATGTCCTAATGATTCAAGGGACACTAGAACAATGTGATGGAAGATTTATTATGGGATGCTAGTCACTTTACAATTTCTAAAAATGAGGAAAATCAGTGAAAAAATGGCTCATTGCATTTCACACGCCTTATTTTAACATGAGCACGCAAGTCTCCGTGTCTGTCAGGGCTGAATGCACGCAAGTTTGCTATGAATAGAAATTCCTCCTTCTCTAATCTAAATCTCTTCACAGAGGGTGAATGAGAGAAGCTGAGGGAAAGAAGGAATGGTCCTACAAAAAGTTTGGGCAGGAGAGAGGTTCTATAAACAAAAACCACTTAGCTTAAGAAGAAGAAGTAATGGAGTCGCCAACCCTGTTGTGGTGCATTTTCCATGTGGGTGTATGAAATGCACTATGCTTGGTAGGGGAGGTTGCTTTCATACAAGCATGTAACAAGGAAAAATGTGTGGTTAGATGGTTAGAAAAACATCATAACATGTAGAAAAATAAGTATAAAACATATAATGCAACAATAGAGGAGGAAACAAGAAAAAACAAATAAAAATACAATACAAGCTCAATATCGATTCAAACAAACTAATAATACCAACGGAGAACTCATCCCATTTTATTAGTTTTTGGTGGTAAAAAGAGGTAGGACACTAAAACACGTTGCAATGAATACTTAGAGCTATGGAGCTCTAATATTCAAAGCAAGGAGGGCCCTTCCCTTAGCTTCTTTCAAGCCTCTCTATCTCCTCGATGAGTGGTAGGATAATGGAAAACTGATTCACTTCTCCTCTTGGATTAAGATGTTGGATGGCCAACAACTGAATCCCTCCACTCCTTGCTACTTGGACAACATAATGTTGGTTTTCTCTTGGGAAATTTAGCCAGCATATCAATGTGTTCTCATTTCCTTCTTCTCATAATGTTCTTTTATAAGAAAATTCAAAATTTCCCTCCCTCCTATTGGTACAATGTGGATGTTGACACAAGAGTGGGAGGTTTGATTCCATTGTGTGCTGCATTTGAGGTCTCAAGGTGGCTCGAAGGTAGTTGTACCCGGTTGGCTTGAGTGTGAATCTCCTTCATCAAGTGTTCCAAGTGGTCCCGGATAGTGACTTTCCGCATACTCATGACTGCATGGAATTTTGAGGGATAGTCGCAGAGATCTCTGCTACTATTGAAGAAAAGTGTCAATGGACCGCTTAATGCCAGTGTTCTCTGTGCACGAATTGATAAATTTTCTTGTTTGACCTTAGAAAAAGGTTAAATTTTAAGATCCTGTAATGTCTTTCTTGCCTGTAAATCCATATCTGTACCTTGTGCTTGAAATTTCCTAATGTCTTTGCTTGTACGATTTTCCACTGATAACATTGATGATGGAAGTTGAGAGGCCCAAGGTCGAAGCTTGTAAATGAAAGCGGGGATATTCATAAAACTTTGAGGAAATCCTTGGGGTTGGTAAGACGTCCAGGGTGGGTATGTGGTTGTTATGAGAGTCATGATGTGGTTGGGTAAATAATGCGAAGCTGTGACCAAAGATGATTAGGGACAACTTCCAGGTGAGAAATGTGGATGGATGGTTGGGAGTTTTCTCCTAAAAAAAATTTTGTACACTTGCCAAAATAATATATAATGGGTTTGCATGTACAAGCATGGATATGGGTGCCCCAATAAACATGACAATGATTCCTCACTTATGGTGTGAGGAGGGTGTTCTTGCTAAGGGTGGGGGCCCCATTGTTTGGTCTCGGTGCAAGGGTGGTGAAGTGGATGAAGAGTTTCGCAAGTGGGCTATGTTGATGGGGGTGTGGTAGGCCACATGTGAGACATGGTGGTGCGTATTCGATCTACTTATGAGGATGGTAGTCCGGGAAAGGGGTTTTATTGTGACATGGGTAAAATTTTACTTGATGTATGATGGATGAATGAACATGAAGTGCTTCCTAGACTTGGATGTTATGGCCATGGCTCCAGATTTTTTACGTATGGTCTACTTGAGAGATGGATGCCAGGGAGGATGAGGCTCTATCAACTGACAAGAATGTTTATCATGTTCGAGGTGAGGTGATGATAAACATGGTCAGGTGACCAGAACCTATGGTTGATTTCTGTGGAGAAATGATTTCATGATATGCAAAGCTTCCTTGGGGAGCCTACCATGTGAGGGATAGAATGATACCTTCTCTTGTAATTTCAATGGCTCGCAAAACAAGTAATTTCTCAAGCTTTTAGTACCTACAACCGATACCCCAAGTGAAAGCATATTTTCTGTTCAAATATATTGAAAATAATGTTGAATGGAAAGAGATAAGAGAGGGCGTACCTATCGTAACTGAAAAAAAATATTTTTTCTAAGGCGTGGATGTGTGAAGCCTACTTTGGACATGACGAGGTGTTGATCACTTTGTTTCTTGCGATTTTAAAATTTGGCATTATGAGCTTCCATTATGATATGTCAAATTATGATAAAATGGCAATATATAGGTCAATATGGCTCATTTCAGTTCATTTTTTCGTTTGAGAATGTGAGGTCATAGTTGAGCCCCCTACTACCAAGCCTTTGTTTCCATTTTATTTAACCTGAGTACCCAGGATTTGCGCTGTTAGTGTCAGGTAGGGACCTGAAAATCTTGCATTTCATTTTTTCAGTTTTTCCTTGGGGGCTGGGGGGGGGGGTCCATAAAAATCAGGTTTGTACAGATTAACTTCCTCTTTTTTTCCTTGATCGTGTGAGCACAATCAAGGCAAAGGCGTGTGAAACACACGAGGAAGGAAATTTTCCCATGAGGTTATGGTGCATGGTAGTGTTTTTGTGCGATGACCCATACATCTATTCTTGATACAGATGTGTGAACATCACGCTTGTGTAGAAAACATGTGATATGAT
The DNA here is from genome assembly GCA_034641835.2 of Pinus albicaulis. Taxonomy (NCBI): domain Eukaryota; kingdom Viridiplantae; phylum Streptophyta; class Pinopsida; order Pinales; family Pinaceae; genus Pinus; species Pinus albicaulis. Next base: position 71,994,561 of record CM076579.1, on the reverse strand, counting down.
GAGCCAAAAAAAATTGTTTAAATTTTTTTTATTTTTTGGTTTTGTGGTCACTGATTTGGCTTTTCTCTGGTGAGAGGATGTTGTGGCGTGAGAGTGATTGGCCTGACCTGTGCATTGTTGTGGCCCACGATGCTAATGCACAGAGGCTCCAGGCACAGTGGGGCTTACCAAAGTTCTTGGAGAACAATATCCTAACATCACAACATAGCTTGTTCTGTTTCGTGGTCCGATGTTGGAATAATAGATAGAGAGCAGGGAAAATTTAAAAAATGGACGTTTATCTTAAAGTTTACAAACCTTGGCGAATCTTAGCAGTCCCCAACATGTAAATTGTAGTTTTATTTATGTTATTTTTTTAAACATGTTTAGTTTTCTAATCATTTTATATTAGTACATTTAAAAATTTGGCGATTTTTGCATAGAATAATTTTATACTATAAAATTTTGGCAAATCAATTTCAAAAAAAATGGAAAATGACGAATATGTTTTTTGGAAAAAGCATGGAAAATTAGCCGACCTACAAATATTAGCCCCTAGAATTTTCCCTGACAGAGAGTGATGGTCCTACGGGGTAGAGACGTCGCTATTAGTCCAGAGATGGATGTGTACTTTGTGACCAGCTTACTACCTCAGGGCGAGGAGCTACCACACCCACTCCCGCCTCGGAGGGTGACTATTGGGCGTTGGTCTAAGCAGCATTATGGTGATGCGCCACTTACCCATGGTGCGTCTGCATTGCATCAGTGAGTGACCTAGATGAGTGTTTAATCCTGGCAAGGATATTTCACATGGCAGGGTCGTCGTCTCCCAATATGGCATCAGGACTGCAGATTAGTGTCTTTCACCAACTCTTGGCTGGTCACTTTTATGAATCGGTGCTCCATGTGTATGATGGCATGGTGTCGCAGATGGGGAAGGTCTGGAGAGGATCTTCCAAAGTGTTCACATTTGCGAGAATCCTCTATAGCATCATGTTTGAGAGGGTGGTGATGTTGTGACTGATCGTGCCTGTGCCCATCGGTCCTCGCTGGGATCCTATAGGATGCAGATTTGGGCACCCGTGATGCCTCATTGTAGAGGAATGGAGGCAGGTTGATATTGGGATGTGACTGTGGAGGCATGGTTCCAGGAAACCCCATAGATATTTTTGGATTATCCATACCCAAGGATGGATTTCTGGGGTGATCTGGATATGGGTGTTCCTACTAGTTATGTGTGGGGTCCCAAAGGTATGTCATTTTGATCTTTATCTGCATTTTTTAGTATTTTATGATGTGTATATTTATATGTATGTTGTGGTGACACTGACACTATCATTATTTCTCTTGTATATTTTGGAGCAATTGGGCGTCCTATTGCCCGCTTGGTGGGGCATCAGCCACTGAGGAGGGACCCAAGTGGGGTTGTTCAGCCTCAGGTTGGAGGGCAGGGTGGTGGTGTTGGACCTTCAAGGGAGGGAAGTATTACTACCACTGCTGGGGGAGCAGTTGTTCTTGCTCACGCTGAGGTGCAAGTAGTGGCAGTCGAGGACTAGCTACCTACTATCGAGGCTCATGCGGTGGACTTTTCCGACTCATGGGGTCAGGTGGAGAGATTGACCTGGGGCATGCTGACTCGAGGTTTTTTTAATGATTTAGATGATGCATGGCTCCAGTCGTTGATCGCTCAAGAGAGGGTGCATCGCCCTACCTTGTGTGGTGTGGCACTTGCTATTTTGGCTATTGCACCTGTACTAGCACTGGGTGCAGTTGTGGGTCTAGACATATTTTTGGCTGACCTACTGGTCAATGACATGTATATTGTGACCCACACCTATATATATATATATATATATATATATATATATATATATGTATGTTTGTATATATATCTATGTATATAGATATATATATGTATATATATATATATGTATATATATATATATATATATATGTACATATATATATATGTACATATATATATATATGTATATATATATATATATATGTATATGTATATATATATATATATATATATATATATATGTATATGTATATATATATATGTATATATATATATATGTATATATATATATATGTATATATATATATGTATATATATATATATATATGTATATATATATATATGTATATATATATATATATATATATATATATACGTATATATATATATATATATATATATATATATATATATGTATATATATATATATGTATATATATATATGTATATATATATAGATATATATATGTACATATATATATATATATATATATATATATATATATATATACATATATATATACATATATATATATATATATATATATATATATATATATATATATATATATATATATATATATATACATATATATATCTGTGTGTGTTTGTGTGTGATATATGTATTTTTGTGGCTCTCGTGATGTGCCTATGGTTATGTTATTTGATGGATGTTGTGTACCTATAATGGATATCTATTTTTTATGTTTCTTGGTTTTTATATGGATGATGGTTTATAAAAGATGCATTACATTCTAGAATGTGATTAGATATGCGATGAGTTGTCTGGATTTGATTTCTTGGTACATGTTTGTATGTAATATGATTAAAATGATGACCTAATCTTCATGCATGCAAATACTTTCTAAATAGTTGATAACCTCATACTTCAAAGTCTTGGTTTAACTGCAAAATCACTAGCTGGGAATCAAGGTAGATATGTAGATGGTGAATTCCTTGGTTGAAGGCATCACTCATCAGCCCGATGACTGCATCGTATTCTTCCTGTTTATTTGTGGTTGATCCGATGCATACTCTGTTGGTTAAGAATGGCAATCGTTTAGGATAGGAAATGGCCCAGGCGGTTGTTGCTAGATTTTGATACCATCACGATGCTCCATCAGCAAATCCAAAATAATGGATGGGGGGGCGATCCATCTGTGACACTAGAGCACACTTTTAGAAAAATTATTTGATGATTGTAATCATCGAAAAAACAGATTATGCTACATGCATCTTATCTCTAGGGCTGAGACCACTTGCCCTTATGGGTAAAAATTTTTGAGGTTGAGCCCACTGATAGGGTTACCTAGGAATGTACCATTGGGCTCTGATAGGATGTATTCCCCCTTGAGGAGATAATGTTTGATGATGTAGGGACCTTTCCATAGTCTTTCAAACTTTCTGGGTCCTAGGGCCTCTTTCGTGACATCGTAGTAGAGGACTCACTCTCCCTCGATAATGATCGAGGGGTGATGTTGCCATCAAATGATTCTTTTACTCGTATTTTATGTTCCTCCTTATGTTGGAGTGAATGTCATCATTTTTTTTCGACAAGTTCTAGTTGTACCAATCTTTGTTCTAAAGGTTCGGTATCCTCGAGGAGTATGATGGTGGAGTGCAAGTTGGGTATTTCTCGTTCGATGGTAATTGCGACTTCTACCCTATACACTAGTTGGAAGGGTGTGAATCCTCTTGAGTTTTTAACTGTCATTCGGTATTCCAACAGGGTGGAAAAAACCATGTGGTGCCAGTTTGTCTTATGGTTATTCACCATAAGTTGTTGTTTTAAGGACCTTGTTGACAACTTCTACCTATCCATTGGACTGAGGATAGTATGGTGATGTGAATTCATGTGTGAAACCTAGGTGGTGAGATATCTCCTAGAATATTTCGTTTTCAAAATGCTTTCTATTGTCAGAGACTAACTCTTTCGGCACCATTGAACCATACGATGACATGGTTGAACAGAAACCAAGCCGTGGTTTCTGTCGTGTTGTCATAAGTGGGCATGTCATATGCCCATTTGGTGAAATATGCTATGGTGAAAATGATGTATTTGTGGTTGCCATACAGAAAAGGGTTGCAAGTCATGAAGTCGATTCCCTATTTGCAAAAGGGATCAGATACAATGACTGGGTGTAGTGGAGCATCAACTGCTCTTGCCTTGTGGGCGTAGCATTGACATCACTCACATATTTTTACTATTGTAATTAAATTTCAGAATAAGGTGGGTCAAAAAGATCTTGCTCGTATAAATTTTTGGGTGGTAGCCATTCCGTAGAGGCGGCCACTGCAAGCTCCACTATAAGAGCCATTAAGGGCTTTCTCAGTTTCGTCATGCATGAGGCATCGGTGTAGGATGGTGTCGTTGCCTCACCGATAAACGACGTCTCCCATGTCGGGGGGCCTGATGGCATATGCACCTTAGGTCATCACGTGTGAGCTTTGGATTTAAATTTTGGGTTCGTAAAAATACAAGGATATCACCATACCAAGGATCGTTAGTCGTCACTAGAAAGATATATTTGTCAGGTATTGAGTCATTAAATGGGGATCCTTTAGTCTAACTTGGGAGGTCAGTGATGAACTCATCTAAGATCAAAGCTTTCTTGTTCTTGGGGGAGCTAAATTGTAACTCAAACTCCTACAGTATGACTACCCACCGAGCGTATTTTTGGTTCATCAGATGGTGGCTCAGGAGGTATTTCATGGGGTTGATAGTTGTGATGACTGTTCTTTCCTGTAAGCTAATGTAGTGCTGAAACTTTTGGACTGCATGTATAAGGGCTATGGAATTTTTTTCTTCGGGTTCATACCTTAATGTAAGGCCTGATAAGTTTTTAATGACGTAATAAATTACATGTTCTTTACCATTGGGTTTATCTTGGATTAACACCATGACTAAGGCATTTTATGGCGCTAATAGAGATAGGGAGTAATATTTGTCATAATTTGGTGGGCTAATCCATGGGGCTTAATATAATGCATATTTTAGTGCCTCAAATGATTTTTGGGGTTGATCATCCCATTTGAAGGGGATATCTTGACGAAGAAGGCATAGGAATCCTTGCACACAAGTTTCATAATCTGGGACAAAACATCTCAAGAAATTGGCTTTCCCCTGTAAAATTTGGAGTTTCTTGAGGGTTTTTGTTGGTGGTACCTCTTTGATGGCCTGGACCTTGAGGGGGTCCACTCTAATCCCTTGTTGTAATACTATACAATCTAATAGTTGACATGCGTTGATGCAAAATATGCACTTAAGAGGGTTCAAGCGTAGGTTTTAATGTCAGCATCTTTGGAATATGAACCGTAAATATTCTAAATGATCGCTTCTCTTCTTGGATCAAATAGTGAGGTCGTCCAAGTAAGCGAGGATAAGGTGGGTGAGGTCATGGAAGATATAGTTCATGGCCCACTAGAAAGTGGCTCCAGCGTTTTTAAGATGAAACGACATAAATTCGTATGCGAAAGTGCCCCATGGGGTGGTGAGTTTTGTCTTGTCTCGATCAGTATATCGAACTTGAATTTTTTTATACCCTGAGAAATCCCCCTGTAATATTCCCAAATAGCGAAAATCAACAATATAGGCACCAAAAAAGAATTTTTCAGAAAATTATGCTATAACAGTCAAGAACAGCCCATGGATCCATTAGTTTATACATTATAACAACCAAATATGCAAGGAGATCAGAAAAAAATCATTATAGCTTAGTTAAGCAGGCCTCCTAAGCCCAGAACATCCCAAAAACACTACAACCCCATGACTACTGCAACACAGAAATTCTGAAGCAAGTGACAATGTAGTTTAATGAGGGTTTATACTACAAAAATAGAGCTGAAAAACTGAGATCTCGTCTCTTTTACAAAATTCCAAGATAACTCGGCAAGGGTTTCTTGATAAACATGAGGTACAAGAAGTATATATTGTAGATCTGTGGCCAAATCACACTGTCTCACTAAATCTATGCATAAATATAGCTAAAAGTACAAATAAATGGTTGTAGCTCCTCCTTACTAGCTTTCCAGTGAAAGGCCGATCCTTTCACTAGGAAACTAGCTCACAATCAGGGGTTTTGACCCTTCCACTGCAACACCATGAAAAATAACACAGTTCCTCAAGGAGACTGTGTTGTGGCTGTAGGTGACTTCTTGGCCCAATTCTAGATGATGGAAATGAAGCCCAAAATCCTCCTCTCAGATTTCTTCAACAAGTCCTTTAAGAAGAAAGAGTGGGGAATTCATGCATGAGAATACCCTTGTACTAAAAAGCACAGTAAACCCAGCTAAACAGTTAAAGCATGCAATAATTCATAAGACTGAAACATAAAACAATATTTTGAATGCCCCATATGGCTTCTATTCCCTCCATTATATAATTTATGAGCTTCCTCACCATGGGTCCCACCCATTTATGAGGTTACTTCCATGCAAAGACTCATCCTCCAAAACTACGCTGTCTCCACTAGCTCCACTCTCTCATTTACAGCACTATTTGATTTGGTCAACCTTGACTTAGTCTCCATGAATTGTCTCCTTTCACACCCAAGGTGGCTTTATTCTCACTATCTAAACTGATCCATATTCACACTGGGTTGTCTCTATTGATGATTCACTCCCTCCATACCAGCATCGTTGACTTGGTCAAACTTGACCTTGTCCACATGCATTAGCCCCTGTTCACACATGAGGATACTTTATCCAGCTATGAATATGATCCCTTTTCACATTAAGAGGGATTTTATGACTACTAAAGAGATGTATGTACCTCATTACCCATTTATTCATCTAACTAAATGTCAAGAGAAAAAATAATATTCCAATTAACTAAATGCTAATTTAGGAATATTACAATCTTCCCCTCCCAAATGTTGCTTGTCCTCAAGCAACTGCAAGGGTACTGCAAAATCTCCAATGGATATCTCTCCTCCCAAACATACAAGTTAGCCTTTGGTAGATAAATCAAATAACTATCATTATGAAAAAGTGGGAGATATATGGAAAGAGTTATATGTTGTCAATTGGCCTCCTTAAGGCATAAGAGATGGTAAATTTTAGGTGCCCCAATCTCAATGAGAGGCTCCAATCTCCATGCTATCGTCCAAACAAAGTGAGCCATCCTTGGTAGCTCATTAAAACAATCATCAATTCCCTGATTCTAAAATATATAGGGGATGCATGGCTGAAAATGAGAGATGATTTTGTTCAACTCACATTATCTGTCTCTCCATTTATGACAAATATGGAATTGCTGAACTTGGGTTGCAATGATATGGTCATTAACGAGAAAAAATGCACTTGGACTCTCATGACCCCATTCTTTGGTTCTAAGAATCACTCTTGCCCAGTCCATCCTACATATAGTGAATAGAGTATCATCACCATATGGGACCCAAAATAAAATTGCACTGTGTGTCATGTAGCATGTTGGATGGTGATAATAGTTCTTTAACTGAGGCCAACGTTTTTCTTCTTCTTTATGTCTCAAAACATTATGTGATAAGTGGTCATCCAACCACTTACTTGCTGTCATAAGCTTCTCAAAAGCTTGAAAATAGTAGAGGATATTAGGTGTTGGCTGAATATGATCCAAGCAAAACATTTCTTGCCCAAAATCCTCCATAAAGTGGTCATCCCCATCACTAAAAGTAGTCCCAAAAGGACCATGAAATCCACAAAGAGGTTTTCTCTCTTGAGGAGAAATGTGCTACAAGTGAATGGTAAATGAGTGCACATTGTTACACATTATTTTTTCACCATGACATTTTACTGTCTATATGGGTTCATCAATACCTATATAATGCTCCCTTAGAAGTCTACAACCCTAAAGTTCCTAAACCAAGTCTTTAATTTGGAGAAAAGCTTGTAAAAATCATAAAAATATTGGTACCGTGTTGTTCCTTAGCTTTACCTGTGGCACCGCATCATTTTTCTCCAAAAACTGTGGAGCCGATCGCACGTTTTCTTCATTAAAAGTGCGGACCCCTATAAAAGGTAAATTGAAGGCGAAATTAAATTCTAGAAGCCTAGCTGGTGGAATATTCTCCCAGCTGGAAGCTTCTAGAATGCATTATCCAGTCGAAGCCTTACTCCCTCCATTATCATGAACATTCATTCCTTCATAAAAGTAGCCTATTCCTTGGATTTTGGAACTTAATCCCTTGATAAGGGAACTCTATCCCTTCCATTTTGGAGCTGTAACAACTTTCCTTCTCCTATAAATTGAAGCTTTGGTTCAATCTAAAGGGTACATTCTCATATATGTAAAACTTATCTATTCATTTTGTATACACTTAGTACTTGCTTTGTACTTAGTATTTTCAATAGAGAAGGGAATTGCTGAAGAAACATACTCTTCTTTCTAGCTGTGAGAACAATTACATACTCATAGTTAGACTAATTCATAGAGTGGAAGGGCTTGTCAGACCAAAGGGAAATGCTTGTTCCGGACCCCAGTAGGACCTATACTACATCAAGGCAAACGCGGTTGTAAGAATCCTTCTTTTATTAAGAGATAATACAATTGGATATCGTTTTCTCAATAAGTTGTTTATATGTTTACTTGAATGAATTGTTTCTTAAATTCCTTGATCATTAAGATAGATTTGTGATTTTTGAATTAGTATATGTTGCAGGTGCTTTTGATTCTTTTCTATTTTTTTGTTTGTAGATCTCGGGAAGTGACTGCTTGGAGCAACGGAAAGAACAATACAACTAGCATTGGACCACTGGTAGGTCCTCCCTTTGTCATATAGAATTCTAAATCATATATAATCTAGAGAAAGTAGTTTACATTTGTCCTATTTGTTTCTAGCTATCCTTGTGATACTAGGGAGATATTTCTTGTCCGCAAGAATGATTTATCCTCCTAACAAAATGACGAATCCGCTAGGGAATAGAACTTAGTTTTATTTTTATTTGAGCTTGAATTTTTAAATTATTTTTCTAATTTTGATTATTCTGCACTGGTTTGGATTAATTAGCCTTAGAATCACTGATAAGTTTGATTTAAGAATTTTTAATTTTCCTTTAAGTTTTCTAGGCTCCGCACTTTTTCTTTGAAAATAGTGCGGTATCCTCCGCAGTTTCTCTGTGTAAACTGTGCGGTATTGAAAAACTCAAAATTCTCTTTTCTGGTACCAGCTTACAAGATTCTCTGTGATTACCCAGATTTGTATTTACTATCAAAAGCCTTTTGTGAAATTTTCTTCTAGCATTCCTAAGTTTTGAGTGATTTTCTAAAGATTTGCATTTTATAAGTGATTTTTTTCTTTGTCTTTCGGTTGCTCAAAGATCAGAAACCTTGAGATACCTTAGATCACTGGTATTTCATTGTTTTCTTGCTGAGCCTCTAACTTTGTAGAAGAACTTGCTTTTACGAAAATTAGATTTAGTTTTTATTTGCAAATCTTAAGAGACTTTTAGTTCATAAGTTGTGAATTTCACTTAAAACCACCATTGGATGATTTTGATTTCTTGCTAGGATAAGCAAAGGATTTCTTGGTTAGATTACAAACTGAGCAAAGCATCCTCAAATTTTTTAGAGTTTTTAGTTTTAAATATTAAATCTTTAGAGTTTTAGAGTTCAAAATTAGTGTTTTTAGTTTTGAATTTTAATTTCCAACTAACATAATTTTCTTTTGGAAACTGTTTATTTTTATTTTAAGACTTGAATTATTAAAATGGATTTCTTTTTTAGCAATTAATCATTGAGTTCTCATGAAAAAGATTTATTTTCATATATTATTGTTTTAAAAGAAAGGATTGATGTTTTAAAAGCATTTGCATTTCTAAACTCTTTCTTTTAGATAGGTTTCATTGAAAAGGAATGAGTTGTTTCTCATATAGATGCATTTTAATGTTTTTTGGATTCAAGTAATTATGCATCATTGAAGTTTCACTTTCATGCCCATTGTCCTAAGAAATAGCCAATCAAAATTGATGCTTAATTAAAATCAACCTAGAAAATTCTTATTTTTCTAGGGCTCTTTCCACCAACATAGCCTAGGCTAGTGTCTTCGAATAGGTTTTAGTTAACTCTCCAAGACAATTAAAACAAACAAGTAGTCAATCTTACGGTAGGAAAATTCCAATAGTAGCATGTATGCTCTAGGAAGCTCCTCTTAAAGGAGTCAAGCAAGAGATCATATTTGAACCAGTGAGGTAATCAATCCTTCCTCATTGGGAACGATAGAAGACATACACATATTAACAACGATAAACCTCGAATTGACCATTTTCGAGGAGCCTGGGATACCTTGTTAGTAAACCTTGGATTATTTAAGGAGCCTTCAAGGGGATTGAGCTTTGTTACTCTGCCCTTGCATGTGTATTAGATTGTATACTTTTCCCCCAGGTATATTTGTTTTTGTTGGTGACCTTAGTGGCCATAATCTATAGGGTTCTTTCCCAAGGTGACGGTGAAGGGAATATCCCACTATACCTGGAGCAGAGGTCGACTAGACTCACTTGGATTCTCCGGAGGGTTATCTTCACTCAAGATGGTTTAAGTGGAGAAACTTGCACCGATCTGTTTCATTAAGAAGGTTGTCGGGGTAGTTGTTCCAACCACCATTTCTGCATTAAAATACTACGATGTTGTATTTCATCACCAACTAGTGTTTTTAGTGCGGGAATCTACTATTTGTGAGTGGTTTGATCTCGTATATTTTATAGGCGTGTGATCATTTTTTTGTTTCTTAGTGACCTTAGGAATTTTTTATTGAGATTTTCTTTGATTGCATGTGTTAAAAGTTTTAATCGTGGCTTAATTACCGAGACGATCATGTAGAACTCAGGGGAAACCCCCTAAGTACACACCAAGCCAATTAGGTCTTAAATCTCTAATACCAAATGTTATCATTCAAACTGGATTAACGAAACAAGGAGAATCATCTATAATCCCTCATCCTGATTTCAAAGTAGATAAATCTCAAGTAGCAGAACATATCTAACAAATGATTTCAATTTCCGAATTAACCGAAGTTGCTTCTACAACAAGTGATTTATCACCTGAAGAATCTAAAATTTTTGAACCGGAAACGGAACCTGCTACATCAGAACCTACTTTAGAATTCGCTACTCCAATTCCTGATTATCCTGATTCACCCAGAGTGAAGAATCTAATCACAGAAGGTCTCCCTCCTAGTCTTATTAGTATTGAAGAAACCACTGATACAGAAGAAGAAATAATTCTCCCTTCAACTTGGGAAAATTTAGAACCTAGACAACGTGAATCAATTTTTTATAGTCCTTTTAGACAAGACACTTGGTATTCTTCATTGACAGATTTTCTGTAGAACATAGGTCTTCAGTATTCTCCACCCCGAATACCTTTTTACTCTACACCAATAGGTTATAGACCTCAGATAAACATGTCAGATGAGTCATCTATGTTTTTTTAATCGCCTGAAACATTTCTCTATGGTGTTCCATCTATTCCTGCAGGCTATCAGTCACTCTCTAGTACATACTCAGGAGCATCTCCTTTTCCGAGCAAACCAATGTCATCATCTGGCCTGAATGAATCAAATACTGGGACTTCGAACAATGAGCAATTTTTTATGATTTTTGGAAATATTTTGAACCCCGCATCTCAAGGTAGTAATATACAGCCTGGGGGGAAATCTCAAAATAGCTAGTACATACCTCAAGGTCAACCCTAGGAACAATACATACCTCAAGGTTAACCCCAATGACAATACATACCTCAAAGTCAATATAAACCCTAGGGAAAATATGTACCTCAAGGTCAATATCAACCTCAGGGACAGTACATACCTCAAGGTCAGTATCAACCCCAAGTTCAATATCAAAATTAGGAACAGTACATGCCCCAAGGTCAATATCAACCTTAAGGACATCATCCTGCTCAAGGATTGCAACCTCCTTTAGGACATCATTTCTATCCAGAACAACAATTGTTACAAGGAGGTGGAAATTATCCAGTTAATTATCAACCATATTTTCAATCCAATTATGGGTCATCTTATGTACAACCTTCAATGGGACCCTCATATCCGATAATGGTGTGGGATCCATCACAAGTTCAACAGAATTTACAACCAAATATGAAAGTACCTTATTATCAAGCAGGACAACCTGTTGGTTATAATCAACCCCAACAACCAATCCAGCCTTCTATTCCAACACCTGCATCTGGTCTTGTTTAGCAACCTGGTTTGAGTACACCTACTACTCCTCTACAAACATTTGTTCAAAGTTCTGTTCAACCTATCACACCTATTCCTATAGTGTCTACAGTTCCTGTTACATCTTCCCCTCAAACGTCGATACAGACTCCTCATGTTTCTATTCTGCAATCTGGACTTGTTAGTAATTAGTATTTTTCACCTATTTTTGATGAATAGATTCCTAGCTGAGTTTTCTAAAAGCTAATATCCATATGTCAATTTTTCATCTAGAAAACACCCCATACAAATTTTTTATTCTCCTACCTCTCCCTATTAGCCTATCATCATAGCAAGCTCCAGTTTTCAAGTCATGTCTTGCTTCAGAAAAATATCCCTATCTATAGTTGTCTTAGCCTTGCTTATCTACTATCATTTTCCCCTTGTTTCTCATGAAATTCACTGTCCAATATTTGACAAAGTTTCTCCCTTCCTATCCCTAATTTTCTTGTCAAAAACAATCAGAATCAATGAAGTTTGCCCCTAAGTTAGATAGTGGTGTTTAGGAAGTCTTTTCCTTGGAAAAAAACATCTTAAGCCAAAGAGCCTTTTTCTAGTACCAATCAGTCAGAGATTGTCTTCATTTTCTGCAAAATAAGTCTTGACACATCCATAGGTCAAACACCACTAAGAGGTCATTCTATCTCTATTCAAGAAGAAGTTCAACAAAGATCCAAATCAGAAGAAGATAAGCATGTTCACTATCTAAAAGAATGTGCTTAGATCGGGCAAAATCTCCATAAGACACCAAAGGAGCTCTCCAAGATTCAAAGTCATATGTTTTGCATCTCTGCAAGGGTGTAATGGAATGACAAACAATATCCAAACAAGAACAAAGAGACAAGTCCAAATAGGTCTCTCATAATGAAGAAATTTTCCATTAGTAAATAGATGGAGAGCTGCAATGAAAGAGAGCAGGAGTACATGTTTCAAAAGTCAAAATTTTCCCAAAGAGCAGAGGATATCTTTCAAAGTCACATAAATGCGAATGACTGATATAATCATGATCTACGGTGTTTTCAGTATCTCCTTTAGAGGTAATGCTGCATAGCTTTTCCAAAGGACATCATCATAGTACATAAGAAGACAGCTGCTTCTTATGCTACCTTGAGCCTGGGATAAAAAAAATAGTCAAAGAACTAATCCAATGTACCTCTGAAAACACAGTAAAAAAAAGGTTAGTAAATGATGACTAGCAAGAAAATACTCTACAAATACAAGTCATGTAGCTTCTGGTTTAAAAGTTCATAAGGATATTTTAACAAAAATACACATATCTCAGAACATGCCTCATATAGCAGATTGTAAAAATTTTACTTTATTACCTATTGTGATATACCAAGCAAAGATATATATTTCAAGGAAAGATGACACAGTTTTGGAAATAGATGAAATTTCATCACTGTGATGACCTCCTTCAAAAGAGAAAATGTTAGAAAACATCATGCTGATAACCTCCTCCAAGAAAGAGAAAATGGTTAGAAGACATCATGATAGGAAACCTCCTCCAAGCAAGAGCATATGGTTGGGAAACATGCTAAATAACCTCCTCCAATGAAAGAGCAGATGGTTAAGTAACATGATAAAAAGCCTCCTCCAAGCAAGAGAAGATGGTTAGAAAGGCATGCTATGGCCTCCTTCATGAACAAGAAGAGGGCCAACATGTTTTTAAATGATTTCAGCGCTGTTGTAGGCCACCTCCTTCCAAGGGATAAAACAAAGGATGCATCAGCAGGTTTAGATTATGTTTAAGAAAGTTTTCAATTTGAAAGTCAAAGTTGAAAATCAGTGGGAAAAATTGAAAGTTTATAAGTTGAATTCTGGTGTTACATCATAAGCAAAGTGGTGATATTATGGTGTTGAAGAAACCTCTTGTTTCTGTCTATAAATAACTCCATCAGCAGATAATAAGAGAAGGCCCCATGATAGGCTTGAAAGGTCTTTTGAAAGGGCTGCAAATAGTGTCTTTGTAAATCTCCCTTGAAAACAAACTAAAGAAAAACACAGTCTCTTTAGGACCTTTTTAACTTCTTAAAAAGGGGAAAAGTCTTGGTATACACGTAGTAAGATGGCATTAGAGTTCCAAAGGGTTACAATAGTGGTTTCAAAAGTGATGATCTCCTTGATTCAAAAACAGAAGTTTTGATAATAGTTTAAAAAAAACTTCCTACAACACAAACTATGATTTACCATATGATTTTTAAAAGAATTTTATTTTGGTGTGGCAAAGGTTTCAAGAGATTGTTTTAAAAGGGTGAAAGAATGGTTAAAGGACTGCCCCAGATTGCAGAACACCTATAATTTCTATTCAAGAGGAAGTTTTTGTTTTAAGCAAGGATTTGGCAAATAAATTTCAATAGTACTTCTGGCTCTAAAATATGACATTGGTCAATTGAACCAAGGATATAAGCGAGGATTACATAAAAGCTTAAGTGAGAATTTGTGTCCTAACATACCAGCAAGCATTCCTGCCTTAGGAAGCTTAAATAGTTCTGCAATGGCCATGCAATAAGGAAGAAATTTTGTCCCATATCCCATTAAGGAATTTGATGTTTTAAAAACAACTTCTCAAACTTTCACAAAATCAGAAGATGAAAAGGGATATCCAGCAGATAAATGTACGTATGATTCTATTTGCAACAAAACTAATACAGATGACTTCTATATGAACACTAACAGTATTACATCTGCTGAAATGTATTCTGGAATATGCAATGAAGGCTCACTTGCAGATATGGATCAAACAGAATATTTAATGGTAAATTATATTTCTAAACAATATAATGACAATGCCTTGGATATTCGAGCAGCATAAAAAGTGAAAAATAGCCCACAAAATGAAAAATTGCCATGTGATGTTTCTTGTATTCTAACTTCTCTAAGCTACTCAAGTATTGGGTTCCGTGGATCTGTACCATATAAAGTAGAATCAAAAGAATAATTAACACCCCATTCATCCTCAGGAAATGATTATGGAAGGCCAAATTGCATAAAAAATCAAATGACATCCAAAGAATTCCAAAATCTCCAATTTCAAGTGGCTTCATCTAATGGCATTTCTTTAGAGAGATCTCTTGAAGGCATTCATATTTTTCTTGTTGAAGATACTCCTGTTCTTCAAAGAGTTTCAAGCATCATGCTTGAAAAGATGGGTGCAATATTAGTTGTTGTTTGAGATGGACTACAAGTTGTGGATGGACTGAAATATTCTTATAATGATGAGGATTCTGACAAACTGACCTATATGAGTAAAATAAAAAACTCTGGGAAACAGAAAATATCAACATATTCTCCACCATTTGATCTATTTCTCATGGACTTTCAAATTCCCAAAATAGATGGTTATGAGGCGACAAAGGAAATTAGAAAAGACACAGGAAGAAAATTTACTTTTAAATAAGCAGATTAAACTTCTAAGGCAGTGACTATAGCACTAGCTTACTTTTATTGACTTCATCCAAAACTCAATGACAACAATCCTTTCTGTGTTCTTGTAGCTGCATCCTTTCTTGATCTTCAGTTATGCTTATTGTAAATACAGGATCTTTGTGCAATATGCACTGATTTTATAATTTCTGAAAATTGGAGCTCAAACTTCTTAGTTTATCAGACTTTTGCAGAAAGCCAGGACTATGGAATACATGGTGATCATGTTAGAAAAGCATGTTGGGGCTACCTCTGTCATGGTGGTGCAGTGGAATTAAGAGATATTCTCCCAAAACTCTCTACTCAAACCCTCTGTGCTCTTTTGACATCAGATGAACTTAGATTTTACCAACGAAGGAGTCAAGGCCACATAAAGGTTAAAATAAAATTCACAAAGGAAGTTTTTGTTTTTAAAAAAGAAAAGAGCAAAAAGGTGTTCGAATTGGCATAAAGGATAAAATCAGTTTTTCAATTTAAAACAGGGAGGAAATCATGTTTTAAAGCCTTCCCCAAGCATAAAGTCACAAAGGAGAAAGGATATCTGGAGCATTCAAATCATCTATAGGCTTGAAAACATGCGCGGCATGCCTGTGATGGGTTGCACAAAGGATTTCTAAAGAGGCGCGGCACGCCTGTACCCACCGCCCAGGCGCCCAAGCCACCAGCAACACAGTCTTTCAAAAAGTTCCCAAGCAATTTTGCCCACATAATTTCATCTCCAACACATCAAGAAAACTTTGCCAAAGGTTCTTCTTCTCTCTTTTCTAGAGTTTTAGTTTGAGGAAGGTTTTTTTTGCAATTCTCAAGGATCAAAATAGGGATTAAAATGTAAAATATTATCATAAGTTCTATTGAAGACCTCTTTTTTCAAAAGGTTTGTTTATTAAGACAGTGGAGTTAGTACTTGGAGAAAGCTAACCATATTTCTTCATAAAAAGAAAACTTTCTTATTACAAACATCAGAGAGAAACAGTGAAAGAAAGGAGGTTTGATGTGCCAATATGAAATATTTCTTTGTGCTATAAGATAGTTAAGACTGCCCACAGTTGCTAGAAGGAAAAACAGAGTTTGTTTGAAGGGTTTCAAATCAGCTTGAAGAAGTATGTTATCACAATGTTTTCCAAAAGCACACCTTGCTTGCTAATATCAAGGATCAACACACTGATTGGGGAAGAGGTTGTATTAGTTTGAAAAGAGTCTTGTTTACCTTTTAAAAATAGTGATATATGATGAGGGCTTTGCAAGTTTTAAGGAAGGACTTTTTCTTTGAATAGTGAAGGATAAAACAGTGAAAGGGAAAATATTTGATATGTTAATTTGAAAGTCTTTCCTATATTATAAATGGCTTAGAACACACCTAGTCTCTAAGAGAAAAGAAGACTTAGGTTGAGGTCTTTAAATCAGTTTAAAAGGGTGTTAAAACATTGATTTCAAAGCTTCTTTGATCATCTGAATCCATAGAGAAACAATAAAAGAGAGGAGATTTGATGTACTATATTTGAAAGTATTTTTTGTTGAGCAGAGTTAAAGTATACACAATTGCTAAGAGAAAAGTAGATTCTATTCTGAGGTCTTCAAATGAGTCTAAAAGGTGTCTTAAACAGTGCTTGTAAAGGGTAGTTGGTTTGCTACATCAAAGGGATAAAAACAATGAAAGAAGAGAAGACTAGTGTGCCATTTTGAAAAGTGTTATTTTGTGCTATGACATAACTAAGAACACCCACAATTGCTAGAGGAAAAAAAAGAGTGTGTTTGAGGAGGTCTCAAATCAACTTAAAGGATCATCTTGACAGTGGTTTTAAAAGCACTTTGTTTGCTAAAAATCAAAGAGAGAAACAGTGGTAAAAGGGATAGAGCTTTTGTCAAAATTGAAGGAGGTCTTCTTCTGTTGTGAAGAAGAAAAGGATGTGTGCAAACTCCAAAATCAGAGGAGCAGAGTTGTGAAGAGGTCTCAAATTTTTTTGAAAAGGTGTCTTAATAGTGTTAACAAAGAACATACCTTGTTTGCTAAATCAAAAATCCAACACAGTAATAAAGAAGTAATTTTGTTTTCATTTTGACAAATACTTGTTTGCTAGCATCAAAGAAAAAAATTGATTTGCAAGGTGTAAAAGGTGTCTTTATTGAAGATTTTTTCCAATGATAATTTCAAAATTTGGTCTTGGTAAGTCAATGAAGAGTATCAGAAGCAACAGGCACTACAAAAAGTGAAATTAGTTTGCCAGAAGGAAATTGAAGGATGCACAAGAAAAACTCAAAATCACCCAAAGAGGGCACTCCGTAAGAAAAAGGGAGAAAGACACCTCTAGGCTTGAAATTTTGGCCCAAGCTTCTAGATATGTTTCTAAGAAGCCATGAGGTTCATGCTCACCAAAATTGGGCATAATTCGACAAGTTTTTGTTTTTTGACATTTTTGGGCTTTTTGCAAAAACCCATGGGCATCGCCATTTTTGTTTGAAGCAACCTAAAAGGATGAAAATGGTATCATTGGATGCCATAATTTTAGAGGCATCTACTCAGCAAATTGCATATCAATTGAAGATGATTTGGTCCCCCAAAATGGCAAAAAACAGTCATTTTTTCAACACTCTGCCCCACATATCAGCAAATGCTAATTTAAGGGTTTTTCCATATAGTTCAGAATTTCATAGGCTTCTAGTGATCATTTTGTGAAAAAAAAATCATTTTCAGAAACTAGACATCCAGGGCTTTCCAACGAGCCATCATGGGCCTCGTTTAGACATCGGGAAGTCCTCCAAAGGTTGCCCACAAAACCGGGAATTTTCTGCTGATATATTTCTGAAGTATTTTTGTAAAAATGCAGTTTTCTAAAGTGGCTTTTCCTAATGTGCGTTTAGCCTTTTTTCGCCATTGTTAGTTGTGAAAAGTCAATATAATTTCCTTTTTTAGCATTTTTAGGATATTTTTATAGATATTTTGTGCCTTGGGCTTTGCAAAGCCTCAAGGACAAAATCAGATATTTTTGATGGGCCAATGAGCTTGCTAGTTGCACTAGGAGGTTTTCCCTCATCTTTGCCTATATATTCCAAGAGACTTCATTGTAAATAAGGCTGAGATTGATGATATAGAGAATTATATGGTTATACAAGCTTGGAAGAAATACTTGTCTCATGCATTGGATAGTTTCTTGAATGTTTTTGGATGATGAAAGAGGACTGTTGTTGGATTTCTTGACTTGGTAAAATGGTATGGTGTCTCTCTCTATTATGTTTCTTAGTTTTCATACATATCTCATGCTCTTGCTTGCTATAAGACAATAGAGCATAGATTTGAGACATTCCCTTGGAGGCACCTCAGATTTCCTGTTTCATTATAGCTTCTATGTTTTCTTCCTTCTTAGTCATATCAAAGAATTCTTAATTGCTCTTTGATCATTGAAGAAATTGTTCGCTTGTTTCATTTATGGTTGTTATGCATGCTAAGTATGATTCACGGTATCCATTCTTACTCATGGCTATTCAAAACTTCCACCTCTGAAAACTTTCTTTGAATGTTTGATTTTCCTATTTGAACCAAGGATTTCCTGTATCGATCTTGCCCTTTGCCTAAAACTCTGCAATCTTAGTTCAAAGTGCCTGATAACCAAAAATACTATGTCTAGGAGTTCCCCCTTAGTAGCTTGAGTTATTTGTTTCTCTAAATTGTTTTTCCCCAAAGTCTGATAGCAATTTCCTAAAGTTAGAGAGTCATATATCTCTATGTATTTCTTGAATGTTTATTTCTATGCATTTATCAGTTTGTAGTTACATTTATCATGATTAATGGTTATCCCTACCATATAAATGTATGTTATTGAACTATTTATGTTTGAAAGCCTTTGTCCTTCACAAACTTAGTGTCCATCCCACTTCATTTTACCTAAAGATAAATTTTATCTTGATCAAATCGGCCCTTCAACATACCTTGTATCACCATCTGAGGCTTTCTCGACCTTTTCGACCCCATAGCCCATTTGATCTAACAATATTTTTATCTATCATAGTATTTGATCAGTTCCTCCCTCAAAAACCTGAAAACAAAACCAAAAACCTACTTCATAACTAGCCTAATATCAAAAACACAAGAAGAAAACAACTATACATCCCTTACACAAATTGAGAGAGCCCTCTCTGAGTACAGGAAGGCTAGGTCCTTGGGCTCCAAAGTTGGTTTGATGTTACCCTGTCACTTGGCTTGCCAATCAGCCAAATCACGGGACCCTAACATAATGGCGATCACGGTGGGACTCTGAGTGATAAACAAACTTAGATCTCCTAAAAACCTTCAGAAACCTTTGAGAATACTATCTTGTGGACTTATTTCACCGCTCAATAACATAATGGTGAACATGGTGGGACCTTCTGAATTAGTGACAATCTAAGTATACCTTAGGACTTCAAAATCCCTCAACCTAAAAGTTTTATCAAAAGAGTAGAATCTAGTTGTCTCACCATCCTAGCGAAATGATGACCCAGCTATGGGACACTCTTACAAACCTTAGGGCTACATAAAAACTCATAAAACCCCAAAAACATCCTTATATTGGTTTTTTGTCAGTATGTTTGGTGGACCATACACATATATCCTCAAAACAACTAAAAACATCCACCTGGTAACTCCACTAGCCTCCAATAGGCCTATTACTCCATTAGTCCTTATAAAATCTCTTGGGAATGCATCAAGCAATCCCAATCATGCTGATGGTGGATAGCGCAGTTCAAATCTTCCACCTGGCAACTCCACAACCTTCATTATACCAAAAGACTCCACTGGTAGAGAACTTTAGACTAGTTGAAAAGAAAAAGTGATCCTTTCTGATTAACAAAGATGGATCCAAGGACACATAGGAGATATGCTCCGATGAGTAGAGAAAATAACCCTGGATTCCCACACAAAATGCCTGAAATAAATTGGATAAAAAAACTACCTGTCTTTCAAGATGAAAAGGTTGATGACCCATTGTTACACCTCATAAAATTTCATATACACATATGGAGGTTAAAGGTTGAATGGCATGAGGACTGCCTCATGAAATTTTTTATGGGAACATTAGAAGATAAGGCGAGAAATCGGTATGAAGGGTTAGAACCTGGCATCTTGTTTTCTTTGAAGGATTTCCAAAAAGTATTTTGTAAACACTATATAGGGAATTTTCCATCTCTATCATCGACTGAAAATTGTTGTGATCAATCTGAAGACCTCAACAACACCTTGTAAACATTGATGAAGACTTAGGAAATTGGCATCCTGAGGATATTTTAGAGGAGGTTCATACTTTTCATACTTAAGATAAATATCTTTACAGCCAAGAAGTGTTGATTGAGAATGAAATTAAATCTGAAATGGAAGAAAAAAAAAACCTTTAGGATCTCTACCTTTGTGCTTTGAGCCATTTCAGATTATACGAGCAAATTGGCCTCCTTAGAATCTATTAGAGGAAATTCGTGAATCCCATGCTTATTGTCCCAAACATCAAGAAAAATTAGTTGAAGAGGAAATCGATCAAGAAATGAAAGAGAACCCACATGATTTCTCTAAAAGCACGAGTGATGATTCATCATCTCTCTTAGGTGAGGCCTAAAAATAAATTCATCCTCTAAATCAATTTTCTCAAGATAATTTAACTAAAGAGGAGATAGATCAGCTCATAAACATACAGTCATCCTCTCTTAATTTTTCTCCTAATCTTAATTATCACACAACGGAAAATATATTTATAGATCAATTCAAAGAAAAGAAATCTGATAGTCCAATATGCATGGTTGGCGACATTACTTATATGGATAATTCTCTAAGGTTCAATCAATATGTTGATGATTATGATATCCAAACAGAAACTAACCTTGCAGAGTACTCAATAGTTGATTTATGGGACAAATTTCACTATCATCAGGTTGAAAAAAATAAGAAGCCAATACAGGTCACCTATAGCAATGATAAAGAAAGCCTTGAGATTTTGGAACCTTTCAGCTTCGATGACAAGGTTGAGGAAGATGGTGAAATTACTGAGCATGTTGTCAATGAGAAGCCTTTTCCCGAAATGATTGAGGAAGTCATTTTGGACATAGAATCCTCTTTAATTCCTGATTTGCAGCCACCAAGTCCATTCAATTACAAATTGCAGATGAAAGCTTGAAAATTGATGATCACAAGAAAGTTGTTTCTCTTCCTTCTAAAGAAGATTTGTTGCCAAAAACTATCCCTATTCATCAAAATAATGACCTTCACACAGTTTTCATTCCACTTAATCAAGATACATCAGCTGGGAAAGAGGACTACACTGCAATATATAATGATTCTGACAGTCCAAGTGATCATGAGAGAGAGGAAAATTTTCTTTCCCAAGAGAATCCCAAGCATAAACAAGTAAAAAAAGGAGTAGCCCTGAAAGGAGCTTGTGTCTCAAATCCTCTAGATCAGGTATTATTCCAAGATCCATTTGTTGTTTTCCTTGAGAAATATGAGGGAGGAGTGTGTTCTATCATGAACAGTTTGTTGCAAAGTATGAAAAAAATTTCAAGCACTACTGTCCGGAAACAAATGAAGTGGAAGTGGCTTTTTGATTTTTTCAGCATCATGAAAGAATTGAAACAAAATCCCTTATGGAATCATCTTCTTGATTGACTTTGTTGGAAAATATTTTTCACTAAATGAATGTATATTGTATATAGGTTAGATTAAGATAGATAGATAGGTATGGAAAATAAGCTCAGCCTGCTGAGCATCTTTTGGTTCTAGATTGTTTGAAGAAACAAATCAAAAATACAAAATACAAAAACAATAGAAAAGTAGAAAAGAGGGCAGTTTGAGAAATAGCAGAAAAGCCCCATGTTCAAAAAATAGTCATTCTGAAAGCGCGCAAGTCTAAATGCCGCTACTAGTGCTCAAAAGATGTCTTGTTTAGTTATCTAGCCTAATCATAACTGAACATGTTTTAAATTGATTGTTGATAAGTTAGTGAAAGAAATGATAGTCAAAATGTGTAAGCTTGACTTGTCAATAGAAGTAGATTAGGAAAAGATACTCATTTCACATGCTGAAAACAGAACCAAAGAGGAAAATAGGGATGAAAAACAAACTATGTATCCTAGCCCTGATTTTTCTAGCTCTCATTTTCATGCAAAATATTATTTTTGTGCAACTTGTCTTTTATGCCACAAACACATGACAAATCAGACCGTCTAATCCTAATTTGATCATTTTTCAATTCCATGTTCTAGAATAGTGAATAAAATCCTGTCAAATAGCTTAATCTTAACAGTAGATCTAGCATTGGTAGAGAAACAAAGGAGTTCATTAGTTTAATCTGAACTCCCAGAAGATATAAGTGTAGAAATAGATATTTTATTTTCTAAAAAAAATCATGTCAAAAGGTTGCTAGTCAAAATGCACCTAAAGAAGAAAAATGTTAGGAAATATAGCTGGGTAGGTAGAGTTGTTTTTTAGGCTAATCATGTTGTCAATTTTCAGAAATGGCATCAAGAAAGAATGAAATTTGTGCCAATGGATAAGGCACTACTCTTCATAAGCCAGAGATCTGCAATTCTGGGCACCTCCTGAAAAGGAGCTGCCCTCCCCAAATGGAGCCACTGTTAGTCATCAATATTCTTCACCTATTGTTGATCAATAGATTCCTAGGTGATTTTTCTAGAAGCTAATCTCCATATGTCAATTTGTCATCTAGAAAACACCCCAGACAAATTTTTTATCCTCCTACCTCTCCCTCTCAGCCTATGATCAGAGCAAGCTCCAGTTTTCAAGTCATGTCTTGCTTCAGAAAAATATCCCTGTCTATAGTTTTCTTAGCCTTGCTTATCTACTATCATTTTCCCCTTGTTTCTCATGAAATTCACTGTCCAATATTTGACAAAGTTTCTCCCTTCCTATCCCTAATTTTCTTGTCAAAAACAATCAGAATAAATGAAAGTTTCCCCTAAGTTAGATAGTGGTGTTTAGGAAGTCTTTTCCTTGGCAAAAAACATCTTAAGCCAAAGAGCCTCTGTATAGTACCAATCAGTCAGATATTGTCTTCCTTGACTGCAAAAATTAGTCTTGACACATCCATAGGTCGAACACCACTAAGAGGTCATTCTGTCTCTATTCAAGAAGAACTTCAGCAAAGATCCAAATCAGAAGAAGATAAGCATATTCACTATCTAAAATAATGTGCTTAGATCGGGAAAAATATCCATAAGACACCAAAGGAGCTCTCCTGCAAGATTCAAAGTCATATGTTTTGCATCTCTGCAGGGGTGTAATTAAATGACAAACAGTATCCAAACAAGATCAAAGAGACAAGTCCAAATAGGTCTCTCATAATGAAGAAATTTTCCATCAGTAAACAGATGGAGGGATGCAATGAAAGAGAGCAGGAGTACATGTTTCAAAAGTCAAAAGTTGCCCAAAGAGCAGAGGATATATTTCAAAGTCACATAAATGCAAAGGACTGATATAATGATGATCCACGGTGTTTTCAGTATCTCCTTCAGAGGTAATGCTACATAGCTTTTCCAAAGGACATCATCATAGTACATAAGAAGACAACTGCTTCTTATGCTGCCTTGAGCCTAGGATAAAAACACTAGTCAAAGAACAAATTCAATGTACCTCTGCAAACACAGTCAAAAAATGTTAGTAAATGATGACTAGCAAGCAAATACAAGTCATGTAGCTTCTAGTTTAAAAGTTCATAAGGATATTTTGACAAAAAGATACATATCTCAGAACATGCCTCATATATTAGATTGTCAAAATTTTACTTTATTACCTATTGTGATATACCAAGCACAGATATATATTTCAAGGAAAGATGACACAGTTTTGGAAATACATGAAATGTCATGACTGTGATGACCTCCTTCAAAAGAGAAAATGTTAGAAAACATCATGTTGATAACCTCCTCCAAGCAAGAGCAAATGGTTAGAAGACATCATGATAGGAAACCTCCTCCAAGAAAGAGCAGATGGTTGGGAAACATGCTAAATAACCTCCTCCAGTGAAAGAGCGGATGGTTAAGTAACATGATAAAAATCCTCCTCCAAGCAAGAGTAGATGGTTAGAAAGGCATGTTGTGGCCTCCTTCTTGAACAAGCAGAGGGCCAACATGTTTTTAAATGATTTCAGGGCTGTTGTAGGCCACCTCCTTCCAAGGGATAAAACAAAGGATGCATCAACAGGTTTAGATTATGTTTAAGAAAGTTTTCAATCGAAAAGTGAAAGTTGAAAATCAGTGGGAAAAATTGAAAGTTTATAAGTTGAATTATGGTGTTACATCATAAGCAAAGCATTGATATTATGGTGTTGAAGAAACCTCTTGTCTCTATCTATAAAGACCTTCATCAGCAGATAATAAGAGAAGGCCCCATGATAGGCTTGAAAGGTATTTTGAAAGGGCTGCAAATAGTGTCTTTGTAAATCTCCCTTGAAAACAAACTAAATAAAAACACAGTCTCTTTAGGACCTTTTTCACTTCTTAAAAAAGGGACAAATTCTTGGCATACACGCAGTAAGATGGCATCAGAGTTCCAAAGGGTTACATTAGTGGTTTCAAAAGTGATAATCTCCTTGATTCAAAAACAGAAGTTTTGATCATAGTTTAAAGAAAACTTCCTACGTATGATTTTGAAAAGAATTTTATTTTGGTGTGGTAGAGGTTTCAAGAGATTGTTTTAAAAGGGTGAAACAATGTTTAAAGGACTGCCCCAGATTGCAGAACACCTATACTTTCTATTCGAGAGGAAGTTTCTGTTTTAAGCAAGGATTTGGAAAATAAAGTTCAATAGTACTTCTGGCTCTAAAAGATGACATTGGTCGATTGAACCAAGGATATAGGTGAGGATTACATAAAAAGCTTAAGTGAGAATTTTTTTCCTAGCATACCAGCAAGCATTCCTGCCTTAGGAAGCTTAAATAGTTCTGCAATGGCCATGCAACAATGAAGAAATTTTGTCCCATATCCCATTAAGGAATTTGATGTTTTAAAAATAGCTTCTCAAACTTTCACAAAAACAGAAGATGAAAAGTGATATCCAGCGGAAAAATGTAGGTATGATTCTATTTGCAACAAAACTAATACAAATGACTTCTGTATGAGCACTGGAAGTATTACATCTACTGAAACATATTCTGGAATATGAAATGAAGACTTACTTGTAGATATGGATCAAACAGAAGATTTAATGGTAAATTATATTTCTAAACAATATAATGACAATGCCTTGGATATGCAGGCAGCATCAAAAGTGAACAATAGCCCACAAAATGAAAAATTTCCTTGTGATATTTCTTGTATTCTAACTTCTCCAAGCTACTCAAGTATTGGGTTTTGTGGATCTGTACCATATAAACTAGAATCAAAAGAAGAATTACCACCCCAGTCATCCTTAGGAAATCATTATGGAAGGCCAAATTGCATAAAAATTCAAATGACATCCAAAGAATTCCAAAATCTCCAATTTTGAGTGGCTTCGTCTAATGGCATTTCTTTAGAGAGATATCTTGAAGGCATTCATATTTTTCTTGTTGAAGATACTCTTGTTCTTCAAAGAGTTGCAAGCATCATGCTTGAAAAGATGGGCGCAATATTAGTTGATGTTTGAGATGGACTACAAGTTGTGGATGCACTGAAATATTCTTATAATGATGAGGATTCTGACAAACTAACCTCTATGAATACAATAAAAAACTCTAAGAAACAGACAATATTAGTAGATTCACCACCATTTGATTAGTTTCTCATGGACTTTCAGATGCCCAAAATATATGGTTATGAGGTGACAAAGGAAATTAGAACAGACACAAGAAGAAAATTTACTTTTAAATAAGCAGATTAAACTTCTAAGGCAGTGATTATAGCACTAGCTTACTTTAATGGAATTCATCCAAAACTCAATGACAGCAATGCTTTATGTGTTCTTGCAGCTACATCCTTTCTTGATCTTCAGTTATGCTTGTTCTAAATACAGGATCTTTGTGCAATATGCACTGATTCTATAATTTCTGAAAATTGGAGCTCAAACTTCTTAGTTTATCAGACTTTTGCAAAAATCCAGGACTATGGCATACATGGTGATCGTGTTAGAAAAGCATGTTGGGGCTACCTCCATCATGGTGGTGCAGTGGAATTAAGATATATTCTCCCAAAACTCTCTACTCAAACCCTCTGTGCTCTTTTGACATTAGATGAACTTAGATTTTACCAACGAAGGAGTCAAGGCCACAGAAAGGTTAAAAGAAAATTCACAAAGGAAGTTTTTGTTTTAAAAAAAAAAAGAGCAAAAAGGTGTTCGAATTGGCATAAAGGATAAAATCAGTTTTTCAATTTAAAAAAGGGAGGAAATCATGTTTTAAAGCCTTCCCCAAGCATAAAGTCACAAAGGAGAAAGTATATCCGGAGCATTCAAATCATCTATAGGCTTGAAAACATGTGCGGCATGCCTATGATGGGTTGCACAAAGGATTTCTAAAGAGGCGCGGCACACCTGTACCCACTGCCCAGGCGCCCGAGCCACCAGAAACACAGTCTTTCAAAAAGTTCCCAAGCAATTTTGCCCATAGAATTTCATCTCCAACACATAAAGAAAACTTTTCCAAAGGTTCTTCTTCTCTCTTTGCTATAGTTTTAGTTTGAGGAAGGTTTTGTTTGCAAGTCTCAAGGATCAAAATAGGGATTAAAATGTAAAATATTATCATAAGTTCTATTGAAGACCTCTTTTTGCAAAAGGTTTGTTTATTAAGACAGTGGAGTTAGTACTTGGAGAAAACTAACCAGATTTCTTCATAAAAAGAAAACTTTCTTATTACAAACATCAGAGAGAAACAGTGAAAGAAAGGAGGTTTGATGTGCCAATATGAAAGAGTTATTTGTGCTATAAGATGGCTAAGACTGCCCACAGTTGCTAGAAGGAAAAATAGAGTTTGTTTGAAGGGTTTCAAATCAGCTTGAAGAAGTATGTTATCATTGTGTTTTCCAAAAGCACACCTTGTTTTCTAATATCAAGGATCAAGACAGTGATTGGGGAAGAGGTTGTATCAGTTTGAAAAGAGTCTTGTTTACCTTTTAAAAACAGTGATATATGATGAGGGTTATGCAAGTTTGAAGGAGGGAATTTTTCTTTGAATACTGAAGGATAAAACAGTGAAAGGAAAGATATTTGATATGTTAACTTGAAAGTATTTCCTATGTTATAAATGGCTTAGAACACACCTAGTCTCTAAGACAAAAGCAGACTCAGGTTGAGGTCTTTAAATCAGTTTACAAGGGTGTTAAAACATTGATTTCAAAGTTGCTTTGATCATCTGAAACCACAGAGAAACAATAAAAGAGAGGAGATTTGATGTACCATATTTGAAAGTCTTTTGTGTTGAGGAGAGTTAAAGTATACACAATTGCTAAGAGAAAAGCAGAGTCTGTTTGGAGGTCTTCAAATCAGTCTAAAATGTGTCTTAAATAGCGCTTGCAAAGGGTAGTTGGTTTGCTACATCAAAGGGATAAAAACAGTGAAAGAAGAGAAGACTAGTGTACCATTTTGACAAGTGTTCTTTTCTGCTATGAAATAACTAAGAACACCCACAGTTGCTAGAAGAAAAATAGAGTGTGTTTGTAGAGGTCTCAAATCAACTTAAAGGATCATCTTGACAGTGGTTTTAAAATCACTTTGTTTGCTAAAAATCAAAGAGAGAAACAGTGGTAAAAGGGATAGAACTTTTGTCAAAATTGAAGGAGGTCTTCTTGTGTTGTGAAGAAGAAAAGGGTTTGTGGAAACTCCAAAATAAGAGGAGCGGAGTTGTAAAGAGGTCTCAAATTTTTTTGAAAAGGTGTCTTGACAGTGTTAACAAAGAACATACCTTGTTTGCTAAATCAAAAATCAAACATAGTGATAAAGAAGTAATTTTGTTTTCATTTTGAAAACACTTGTTTGCTAGCATCAAAGAAACAAATTGATTTGCGAGTAAAAGGTGTCTTGATTGAAGATTTTTTCCAATGATCATTTCAAAATTTGGTTTTGGTAACTCAATGAAGAGTATAAGAAGCAACGAGCGCTACAAAAAGCCAAATTAGTTTGCCCGAAGGAAATTGAAAGATGCACAATAAAAACTCAAAATCACCCAAAGAGGGTGCCCGGTGAGAAAAAGGGACAAAGACACCTCTAGGCTTGAAATTTTGGCCCAAGCTTCTAGATATGTTTCTAAGAAGCTATGAGGGTCATGCTTGCCAAAATTGGTCATAATTCAACAAGTTTTTGTTTTTTGACATTTTTGGGCTTTTTGCAAAACACCATGGGCATTGCCATTTTTGTTTGAAGCATTCTCAAAGGATGAAAATGGAATCATTGGATGCCATAATTTCAAGGGCATATACTCAGCTAACTTCAGATCAATTTAAGATGATTTGGTCCCTGAAAGTGGCAAAAAATAGTCACTTTTTCAACACTCTACCCTGCATATCAGCAAAGGCTAATTTCTAGGTTTTTTCACACATGTCAGATTTCCGTAGGCTTTTAGTGATCAGTTTGGGAAAAAAAAATAATTTTCAGAAACTAGACATCCAAGGCTTTCCAACCAGCCATCACAGGCCTCATTTTGACATCGGGAAGTCCTCCAAAGGTTGCCCAAAAAACAGGGAATTGTTTGCTGATATATTTCTGAAGTATTTTTGTAAAAATGCAGTTTTCTGAAGTGGCTTTTTCTAATGTGAGTTTAGCCTTTTTTGGCCATTGCTAGTTGGGAAAAATCAATACAATTTCCTTTTTTAGCATTTTTAGGATATTTTTATAGATATTTTCTGCCTTGGGCTTTGCAAAGCCTCAAGGACAAAATCAGATATTTTTGATGGGCCAATGAGCTTGCTAGTTGCACTAGGAGGGTTTCCCTCATCTTTGCCTATATATTCAAAGATAATTCATTGTGAAAAAGGCTGAAATTGATGATATAGAGAAATATATGGTTATACAAGCTTGGAAGAAATACTTGTCTCATGCATTGGATAGTTTCTTGAATGTTTTTGGATGATGAAAGAGGACTGCTGTTGGATTCCTTGACTTGGTAAAATGGTATAGTGTCCCTCTCTATTATGTTTCTTAGTTTTCATACATATTTCATGCTATTTCTTGCTATAAGATAGTAGAGAATAGATTTGAGACATGCCCTTGGAGGCACCTCAGATTTCCTGTTTTATTATAGCTTCTATGTTTTCTTCCTTCTTAGTCATATCAAAAAATTCTTAATTGATCTTTGATCACTGAAGAAAATTTTTTCTTGTTTCATTTATGGTTGTTATGCATGCTAAGTATGATTCATGGTATGCCCTTCTTAATCATGGCTAGTCAAAGCTTCCACCTCTGAAACATTTCTTTGAATGTTTGATTGTCCTAGTTGAACCAAGGAGGTCTTGTATCAATCTTTCCCTTTGCCTAAAACTCTGCAATCTTAGTTCAAAGTGCCCGATAAACCAAAATAATATGTCTAGGAGTTCCCTCTTAGTAGCTTGAGTTATTTTCTTGTCTAAATTTTTTTTCCCCAAAGTCTGATAGAAATTTCCTAAAGTTATAGAGTCATATATCTCTATGTATTGCTTGAATGTTTATTTCTATGCATTTATCAGTTTGTCGTTACATTTATCATGATTAATGGTTAGCCCTACCATATAAATTTCTGTTATTGAACTATTTATGTTTGAAAGCCTTTGTCCTTCACAAACTTAGTGTCCCTCCCACTTCATTTTACCTAAAGATCCATTTTACCTTGTTCAAATCAGCCCTTCAACATACCTTGTATCACCATCTGAGGCTTTCTCGACCTTTTAGACCCCATAGCCTAGTTGATCTAACAATATTTTTATCTATCATAGTCTTTGATCAATTCCTCCCTAAAAAACCTAAAAAAAAACCAAAAACCTACTTCATAACTAGCCTAATATCAAAAACACAAGAATCAAACAACTATACATCCCTTACACAAATAGAGAGAGCCTTCTCTGAGTCCAGGAAGGCTAGGTCCTTGGGCTCCAAAGTTGGTTTGATGTTACCCTGTCACTTGGCTTGCCAATCAGCCAAATCACGGGACCCTAACAGGACTGACGATTCAGACTATTGTTCAAATACCTGCAGGAAAATCTGGTAAAAGTATAGTTATAATGAGTCAAACTTAATTTACTTATCAACAATATCAGGGGTCGTACCAATATGGACCTATTCCACAAACTCCAGTCTACTCGCAACAACCGTACCCTAGATATACATATCAAACACTTGTTCAACCGCAGTATGGTCCAGTTATTCCTGGTTATCCAGGAGGTAATATGATTCCAAATGCACATCCTATTCCAGGTTATCCTGGATATCCTCCTCCTAGGATTGGTTTAGTTTCACAAGGCTATCCACAAGACCCTACCCATCGATTGTCGTTCGTAGCAACTCTCGATTTACCGGATTTGTCTCGCCTTATGAATGATCCCATCTATTATAATTTGTACTGGCCACCAATGCCTCATCATTTTCCCAGTGACATTCCAAAATTTGAAGGAAAATCAGGAGAGGATCCTTCCAACCATGTTATGACGTACCACCTTTGGTGCGCTTCTAATTCTTTAATTGATGATTTTGTTAGACTTAGACTTTTTTAGAGAATGTTAATAGGATTAGATGCTAAGTGGTACATTGAAATACCAGGAGGCTCGTTTAACAACTTTAACGCCTTAGAAAATGCCTTCTTAACTCATTTTCAATTGCCAATCAGATACGACAAAGGCACAGAATTATTAACTTCGCTAAAAACAACCTACGTCTAAATATATATCAGATCGTATACATGAATGGAGATGTAGAAGACATTTGGTAAACGTTTTTATCCCGAATCAAATATTGGTAGAATGGTTTGTTAAATCATTACTACCAAAAATCACTAAAGATGTAGCTAAAGCAGGAGTTATCACGGGAGAACAATTTATTGCTCAAGCTCAATATCTAGACTTGGTATATACCCAGTTAGGTACTCTATATGAGAAAATCCTCGATTTACCATGACTTGGTCAGTTAACTGCAACCCCTTTAGGGTCTCATGGCACTGATGGTGTAATCGGTTCAGATGCCACAATTAAAAACAAGAAGAAATCTTCAAAGGTTACTTCTCCCATAATAAATTTACCCGATTCACCAAAAGGAGAATCTTCCTTGGAAGCTACTGCCGGTATTCACATTGTAAATTCATCTACTAAGTCGAAATCGGGCAAAAAGAAAAAGGGGAAGAAAAATAATAAACAGACTTCATCTCCTAAAGAAAAAACTAATAAAACTAAATCAACTGATGACAAACAGAAACCTCGTTATCCTTGTCTTATTTGTGACGAGGATCATTTCACCAAGGAATGTCCACATAGGGAAGAAGTTTCTAAGTTTGTCAAAGGTTCACCCGCTCCTGATGTCTTGAAGGATCCCTTTCCAATTCAGGATAGTAAAATGAGTGGATCTTCTTCTACTCCATTAGAAGATATTTGATGGTTGCAACTCGATCACAAGATTATGGTAGTAAAAATCCCATTACTGGTAAATAAGTAGAAAATTCTAATTCTACGCCAGCCGCATCTACTACGATTTCCAATCCACTTCACATCGAGAAACTGAATCCCAACTTATTAATCAAAATTCCTCCTAAAGGTGTACTTCGGAAATCAGCTTTCAATCCACATGCAAGAGCTGCTCAGAATTACAACATTGTCGAATATTTGGCAATTTCGCCTTCAGCAATGTTGGCTTTGGAAGTGCTGCAATCATGTCCAACACAAAGGCAATTACTATTGTCAGTTTTAGGAGCTTAAGATCTGCAGGATTTTAACCTTATGCTCTTTTATCTAGAAAATTTTACACCTCGCCTACCCCATCAAATGGCTTTCTAGATTCCAGTGTTAGTCAAAAACACACGTTACTTTCGTACTGTGATTGATGAAGGGGCATCTACATGTATCATGTCATTGAGTTGTTGGAAATCTCTTGGTTCTCTGACTCTTAACTGATCTCCGACCATCCTCAAAGCTTTTGATGGAAGAGGATTCCATCCTTATGGTATTTTATAGGATCTACCTATAGAAATCAAAGGAAAAATGGTTAATATAGATGTGGAAGTAGTTGATGCCCCTCTAGATTACAACCTTCTCCTAGGTTGAAATTGGTCTTATGCTATGAATGTTGTAGTGTCTTCCGTCTTTCGGATAATCATGTTTCCTCACCAAGGAAATATTATTAAAGTCGATCAGCTCTCGTATTATTCGTCCGAACTAGCTTCTACAGATAGTATTTAGCATATTGGAAAAACAATTGTTCCTTATAAGGATGTAGGAGTAGGCTTGATTAAAGATTCCTCTTTGTTGGGAAATTTTTCTTTGCCTCCACCTAACGTACCACGCACTATAGCTAATATCAATATTATTACATCAAGCACTATTCCATTTGATGACGCTTGGATAGTGCCTTTAGAGTCAGAACTGGATTCATTTGAAGGTATGATGCTTTTGAGTCCTTTTGAATTAGCATATCAAGCAGTATAGTCATTTTCCAATCTACCATCAACTGTTTTTGACCCTATGAATATGGTCAATGAAGAATCATTCTCATCTTCAAGATTAACTATAACATCAATTCTGAATCCTTTTCAAGAAGTGTTTTATACTAACAAAAGTATTCATGAATTTTTGTCAATAGATTATTTACCATGGGATGATCTCCGTCATAGGTCATAATTTTTACCTAAGCTTGATAGATTTGAAGATGATTTTTCATCCATTTTCACCACTGACTATGTCAAGGAACCACAGAATCTGATATCGATCACAAATCCAGATTCTGAAGTAAATTTAGGGAATATTTCTTCCATGATTCCTATTGACATATCAGTAAAACCAGGAATTGTTGAAAACATTCATATAGGCGCTTCTTGCACCAAAGATGAAATTGATATATACAAAGCCCTATTTCAAGAATTCCATGAATTTTTTGCTTGGTCTTATGAAGAAATGCCAAGAATCGATCCTAAAAATTTTGTTCATGAAATCAAAACATACTCAGATGCTAAACCTATCAAACAAAAATTACATAAGATACATCCGTGAAAAGCTACTGCAATCAAAGCTGAAGTTGAAAATTTACTTTGAGCAGGATTTATTTATCCAATCCCTCTCATAGACTAAGTATCTAATATTGTTCCTGTCAATAAAAAGCAAGGAACAATCAAAGTATGTATCAATTATAGGGATATAAATAGAGCTTGTACAAAAGACAATTATCCAACCCCTTATATCGATCAAATAACTGACGATTGTGCCAGAAGCGAGATGTTTTCATTTATGGATGGATTTTCCGGTTATAATCAAATAAACATACTCCCTACCAATAAACCAAAGACAACATTCATTTTTCCATGGGGAACTTTTGCTTACCGTAAATTACCATTTGGACTTAAGAATGCTGGGGCAACTTTTCAAAGGGCTATGTCCTATGATTTTCAACACATTAAACACATTGTGCAACCTTATCTCGATGATCTACCTGCTCATTCTTTACATAGAGAAGATCATCCAACCCATTTACGAGTATTTTTTATGAGATGTAGGTATTATAAGATTCACCTGAATCCGCACAAATGTGTTTTTTGTGTACAATCTAGTCGATTACTAGGATTTATCATTTCGAAATAAGGCATTCGTGTTGATCCTTCAAAGTTTGAGGCTATTATCAATTTACCTCCTCCTTCCACACTTCGCCAACTCCAAATTTTGCACGGGAAAGAAAACGTTTTGCGTAGATTCATTCCTAACTATGCTGAGTTAACCAAAGGTTTTACAAGGTTGTTGAAACAGAATATTCTTTTCATTTGGGATGAGATCGCTGATAGATCTTTTGATGCTCTTAAACACACGTTGACCCATGCACCGTTATTGCATCCACCCAATTACAACCTAGATTACTTTTTATACTTAGCAGCTTCTAATTCCATGATTGGAATGGTATTAGTTCACGAAGATGAATTTCAAAATGAACATGTGATTTATTATCTTAGTCGCAATTTGAATCCAACTGAAATTAAATACTCACATGTGGAGAAATTGGCCTTGGAAACTGTTAAAGCTATCCAAAGATTTCATCATTACATACTGTTATGGAAAACAATAACGATGCTTGATTGTAACCCTATGATGTATATTTTGACCGAACAATTACTAGGGGGAAAATACTCTAAATGGATAGTAATCCTTCAAGCGTTTGATTTAGAATTTGAAAAATCTAAATCAAATAAATCACTAGTGTTCGCCGAAATGATGTGTGACTTCCAAAATACTGACACAAAAACTGTGGTAAAACATCCAATCACCGATGAATCTTTTTTTCTTATGAGTACTATTGATCCATGGTATGGATATATCATCATCTATCTCCAAACCCAAAATTTTTGGCCTGAACTCTCACGTTCACATAGATGAAAATTTGTTTCCAATCCCAACAATATCATATTGTCGACGACACTCTTTATCATCGAGGTGTGGACTGTTTTTCGATGATGTCTTACTCATGAGGAGGCTGAAATTTTTTTAAATGATTTCCACTCTGTAGCATGTGGTGGTCATATGTCTGGGTATGCCACAACCCAAAAGATATTGAGCGTTGGTTATTTTTGGCCTTCTTTATTTAAATATTGTATTCTAGTAGTCCGAAAATGCCACAATTGTCAAATCTTTGATCGTAAAATGCGCGCACCACCCGCTCCTCTTCACCCAATAATTGTTGTCAGTCCTTTTGCAAAATGGGGATCAATTTCATTACATGTAACCCTCACTCGGCCGGGGGGCATAGGTATATTATTATTACAGTAGATTATTTTACCAAATGGGCCAAGGAGATGCCTACATTTGCGGCAGATGGAAAAATTGTAGCTACTTTTGTTTTCAATCATGTGATTGCTCGATTTGGTGTACCCCAAGCTATTGTTACTGGTCATGGAAGCCATTTTCGAAACATTATGATGATCGAACTGACTGATCAACTTGGCCTGCGCCACGATAGTTCTACTCCATATTATCCGCAGGCTAATGGTCAGGTTGAAGCTGTAAATAAAGTTTTAACCACCATGATCAAACAGTTAATCAGAATCCATAAATCGAATTGGCATACTATTATTTTCTCAGCACTTTGGGCATAATGAACTTCAGCAAAAACCGCAGCAGGTTTCACTCCTTTTCAGGTAGTTTATGGTTTAGAAGTTGTGTTACCGATTGAATGCAAAATACCATCACTCAAATTAGCCATGGAATTACTACCAGCTACCTCTGAAGAGGAAAAACGCTTTTTATACTTAGCTCAATTAGATGAAACTCGGTGCACTGCTGCATTAGTTACCAAGGCTCATAAAAAATGAATCAAAGCTTAGTATGATAGGAGTGTTTCACCTTGTACTTTTTCAGAGGGTGACCTAGTATTGGTATACGACCAAGCTAATGATAAATTAGTAGTTGGGAAATTCAAACCCATGTGGCACAGTCCTTATCTTGTCAAGCTTGTGCTTGCAAAAGGGGCCTACGAATTAACTAATTATGACGGAGTCTCTTTAGACAAACCCAGAAATGGGATTTATTTGAAGAGATATTATGCTTAAATCTTGTGTGAAGATCACATTTTGTGTTTTAGTTATTTTTCTAGCAAGTGTGCCTAGGTTAAGTTTGTTTTTACCTCTGATTATTTGGATTACTCTTGATATTGCAGATGTCGACATCCCTTCAAACGTATATTGGTTTTGCTGATAGTGCTTTTCATAGTACATGAAACATTTCTTCCACAGCTTGGGTTATTTATTCACCCACTGATGAGTTAATATTTATGCATGGGGTAAGCCTTGGTCAAACAATGAATAATATTGCAGAATATAGTGCAGTTATTGAGTTATTACCTGAATCCATTTCATTTGGAATTCGACACTTGATCGTTAGGTTAAATTCTGAACTCATTGTATTACATTTAAATCGAGTATACGCAATTAAAAATCCACTATTATTGAGATTATTTTTGAAGGTACGTCTCTTGGAACGAGAGTTTGATTACATTGAATATCAACACATTTCGAGAAATTTAAACCCATTGGATGACGCGTTAGCTACTAGTGTTATAAACAGACATTTGCAACATTAAAGCAATAAATCAAAACAACATTCGATAAACATGTTGGACATATAGTTGGAAATAGTAGTAATATAATATAATAGAGTAATGTTTTCAAAAAATATTACATCATCCTCAATTATAGGTTTAAAACACGTTATAATCGGTAAAAATAGTGATGAAAAAAACAAAAATGTCATAGTCTACACAATCATCCACTATCCATGGTGGTGATCATGTTAGTACATGTAAGATCATGCTACTCTGTTCAGGAATCTCCTGAACTGACCAGGAACACCAATAACATGTCTCTGGAGATAGAGAGGGACATCATCTATCGAATTCTCTGGGATATCCAAAGTCAACCACTCTAGGTTGTGTTCCAAGTCAGTTAGAATCTCAGTTTCCTAATCTTGTGGTGGTGCGATGGGCTCTCTTTGCTTCCTGTCAAAGCGACAGAGCGTGGCTGGCCTGCATGGACAACCATTTTCGTTTTAAATTTTTTTCATTAGCATTGGAACGATTTAAAAAACAAAATAAAAATTAGAATTTAGAACATGTCAAAATGATTCTTACTTGAATCATCCCACTGTGCTCCCGAAGGAAGGGACATCTCTCGATCACCATGAAAGTCTATCCCGACATATGGGAAATCTTCTATAGCGAAGACTTGGTTCTCCAACCAGTGGAAGTATGCTAGGGTGAAACGAAAAATTTTACCTCCCTCACTATGACGGGCCATCAATGCAACCCATTGGACCATTTGAAGCTCCTTGACTCTACCATGATCAACTGAAATAAGTTGTGGGGCAAGTGAAGGAATTCTCTCTAGAGAAAACGTCACAATGATAGCTCCATACCAAAAAAATTTCAACTTTGAGTTCTTTGCCCTGGTCAATTGGCCTTTTGCATTGGCCAATACTACCTCACACCAATTGAAAATGTTGCCTCTGAAACAATCGACAGTAGTCTGCATCTACGATCTAGTAGCAGCATGTGGAGCCGTGCTCCCACACAACTGGGTTATAGTAAATTCAACCACCTTGAGCTCAGGACAGATGATTGTCTTTATATCAATGTGTTTATCTTTGGGATCAGCCTCCTCATTGAAAAACTCTTGTTGGAGGCTAGTGACAGATTGGCCACCTGCCTTAGCCTCGAACAAAGAGATTGGTTCACCTCTCTTCGATAAACTAGTAAGAAAATATATGTCTTCCAACTCAATTTCGAGTGGTGAGCCCCAAGTATGAAGCATTGTTCTTGGACGTCCCATTTGTTTAATAGCCAGGTAAGTAAATCTAATTGGGCCCTCATACCCTGAATAGCCCAAAATTTATACAAACCACATTCCCTCAATACGCATAATGTGGGCTGATGTACCATGGTAGCCTCATCAACCTCTTCATATTCACGTTCTCTCCACTTAAGCATTGTAGATATCCTGCAATGGACAAATTGAAATATTAGAAACAATTTGAGTGAGAAAAATTTATTTATTTTGGGAGAATCAATCATTTTATTTTCTTTACAGTGCCTCCACACCTTTTTCACAAAAATAGTGTGTGGATCCACATGCATCTTATGCATAAAGTGTGGGACCACGAACAATTTTCCCTTTAAAAAATTGTCGAGGTTCGTAGGTGTCATGTGTATTACCTGCGGACCCTTGTGAGCGAATTTTTGAATATATTTTTCTCCTTAAAAATCAATTTAAGCCCTAAATTAAGAAATTGAATGGACAAAAATGAAGGCGAGGATGATGTGGATTACCTGAAGCTGACGGTTTTCGATTTTGACAGGCGAATTTGCCGTAATCTCCTCTGGAAATTTTTTCACCAAAGGCTCTCAATTTTCACTCTGGAATCAAATGGTAAAAATAATTTAGAAAAACTCCTTTTTATAATAATTTTTGAATAAATGAAATATAATTTTGTTTATTTTCCACTTTTAAAAGTTGTTTTCCAAATTATTTTTATTAATCATAAATAGGTATGTTTAATTTTTGAGTTTTTTGTGCAAAATATAGGATTTTTTGGGTAAAATGATCATTTTTGACAAAGGAGTATACTTTTTATCACTTTTTCAAACTTGATAAAAATTAGGAAAAAGCGAAAATTATGAGTACATTTTTATCCCCTTTTCAAACTCATTAAAACTTACGAAAAAGAGAAAACAATGAGTACATTTTTATCCCTTTTTCGAACTCGTTAAAACTTACAAAAAAGTGAAATTTTGAGTTCTCTTTTAAGCTCTTTTCAAACTCTTTAAACATGAAAATATCGTTGAGTACTTGACTATTCGAACTTGTTAAAGGAAATGAACAGTCGTCCCTTCAGTATAAGTTTACCCCTTTTCCAGACTGAAATGGGCTATTTACAAAAAAGGAATACGTTGACTAATCATGGTCAATAGAGTTCTCTCTTGTATTATTTTGTCCTTTTTCGGGCTTGAGAGACTAAATTTACGAAAAATTACACCTACAAAGTTTCCTTAAGTTTTTCTTCTGACTCCATAAAATTTAAAAACACTGACTTTCTCTTATACTGGACTCATTAAAATTTAACAGTAAAGGACCTGTAAATTACAAACATGAACGAACCACTCCTTCTTAGGGTTTGATTTTTAAACTAAGTTGGACTCATTCGAAGGATGAGCTTATATAATAAGAAAATGTTATCCTCCTCAAGATTGTAAAAAATAAAGAGGCACTTGCCAGAAATGGTGGGGGAAAAAAAGAGAAAATGGATCCAATTGTTGAACTTTAAAAGTAGTATACCACTCTTGAACACGACACTTTTTGTCACACTTCCACCTGGGTTGGGAAAATCCTTTTCCTATCAGTTAATCAAACCACATTGAAAGTCTTCAGCTAGTTTCTGGGTATTAGCTTTAGTTCAATTTTCACCAAATCATCTGTAGTGTCGTTA
Source organism: Pinus albicaulis (assembly GCA_034641835.2). Taxonomy (NCBI): domain Eukaryota; kingdom Viridiplantae; phylum Streptophyta; class Pinopsida; order Pinales; family Pinaceae; genus Pinus; species Pinus albicaulis. The sequence goes on along the minus strand of CM076579.1, from coordinate 71,955,093 downwards.
TGTGTTCAAGAGGACAGTTCAAACAAACCATTCATCTACAAACATATGTATCCATTCACATTGACCATCCCTGAGTCAGTCCTTGCAAATTATTTCTACAAAACTTGATCTAATGGTTTCGTGTCGTAGGCTTTCCTACGACGGGTCACTTTCTATCGACGACAGTATATCATCTAGGAATTTGATCTAGAATCCTTCAGTACCTTGGAATCTACATCCATTAATGGCAGGTTTATTGCCTTCGATGACAGGTTGCATCATTGACCTTCGATCAAATGATTCTACCTTAGGCTGAAATAAGGTAAAACTCAAGGCAACATCAAACCACGCTCAGCCTCGTAGCTAGCCCTACGAGGACAGGAGAGGGCTCTCTCCAATCAATCTCAATGAAATGAGCAATAGGGTGCGAGATGACTTAAAATGGGAACTGATTTTAGGCTAGTAAATAGATAGGAAAGGGGTTTTTGATAAATGACTGGGTTTTCTGGGCAGTATGGGGACAAAGGATAGCATGAACAAAGATTTAATCAAAGGCACATATTATTCCATAAGGCGAGATAGGAGTGAATTTTAACAATTAAATTGAAATTAAATGGGGTGGAAAGACTATTTAAGATAGCTGAAAAGGGCATTAAACAATGAATCCCTTTCAGACAGAAGAAAATACACAAATCCTGAACGCTTCCCAAGGCAGAGCAACAGTTTGGATTCTACCTCTCTTACTGCAAAAGCATTCAGCTTGAAACGATTATTCATGAACTGAAAAACATAAAGAGATACAAATGAGACAAAGAAGACACATATGCTAAACTTTACGCCACAAGAATCTGATGAAATAGAGTTGCACCATTTAATTACTTCTCTATCAAACTGTACAATGATAGCGCTGGGTTTTTTCCTCCCACAGCTTTCCCAGAACTCTCCCCCTTTTGATTGTTTTACAATACAATAAATAAAAACTCAGAGACGTGATAACTGATCGATGAAAAAATAGGGCACTGTTACATCAATAATCATGAAAATAGGAAAAGTCTGCTCTAAAAGGAGTAGCATTACATTTGTTTGTTGATGACCAATTAGAATGCGGAAACTGTAATGTAGAGCCTCTGAAATCGTAACTGAAAACCAAAATAGGCAATCGAACCTATCTTTTTGTTGTGGTTGATACCTTTGTTTTAAATTTAGGCTATCGGTCTATTCATTTCCATTTTCCCTTTGCCGCACTTATTGCAATAGGTGCATAATTACGTGTCTTCCATGTAAGTGGATATACTATTGGCAACAGGGACACTGAACAGGTGTAACATATCCACAAGAACGCTATCAGGCATATAGGGCGGCTAGCACGCCCCAGGTAGAAAGGCCTTGGCAAAGCACTCTCCTCATCAAATTTAACCCTTTCCATGTCCATGTCACATTCAACAATAGAAGAAGTTGAAGAGGCATTTATGACCAGATCACTTGCACCTGCACTCTTTGTATGAAATATGGGGGTGTTTTCATTTACATTTCCATGTTCATGCCTTACATAATCTTGATTGATGACGGAATTTACTGCCTGTGCCTGTACCTCATCTCTAGATTTTGGAACTCCTTTCCAAGTTGTTGGGGGCCAACTAGCAGCCACACTAATTCTTTCTGCCTTCTTAATCATCAATTGATTTTCAGGAAGGGATGGTTTTGACACTATTGGATGCTTGTCAATCTCATCTCCATGTTCGCAAAACCAGGTTACTTCTTCCACAAGAAGCTTGGGGATTCTCTGTGCATTCAGAATAAATGATTCTGTCTGTTCCACACTAGACCCAGTCTCTGCCATGATAGTTATAAGATGAATAAAATTTACCAGTTGAATATCCACACATCCATTGAAGAAAAGACGTGATAATTCTGAGTATATTGCAGAAAAATTAGCTGTTCAAGACATATACAAGGTGCTTCCCTGTAAGAGAGAGTTGCATTCATGCCTTTTGATTGAGACAGTGGGACAGCCTTGTAAAGTATGCCTGTAAAATAATTTCTCAACTACAAAAAGACACAATTTCTTTAACTGATTGTTCAATATATTGTCCTTAAGTGCACGGTATACTTCAGGATGTGTTTTGTACAGGTATCTTTGAGCATAAGGAAGAATCCAGTTAACGAGGGAGAATAGTTTCTCATTGTCTTAAACACCATAAACTATTTCCTCGCGCACCACCACCTCCAAGAGTGAAGAAACTCCCATTGCACGCATCAATGTTATAAGTTTAGCTCGAATTCTGTCTTTTTTCTTCTTCTTTTGCTTACCCCCAGCATCAATGCATAAGAAATGAACTCCACTACAATGCTTAAATTGTTCCCCAATTTATGCATCATCATACCAGCAAACCATGCCAAAATTTGGATGGAGTGAGACCCATTTGTCCTGCATGGTTGGAAGAATTGAAGTTCCCAGGTCCTGTAAGCATTCTTTCCTCCGGGAAATCTCCTTGCAGTCTATCCGCTCAGATTCAATATCTTCAGCCCACAGGTAAAATACTTGCATAACCATGTCTAGTAATATAATCGAATGACTCAAGGGCCTTTGAAGCACTCCGGTAGATATTGGGTGACAATACATGTACCAGATTTTCATCAACCCACCTGCGCCATTTTTCTTCCTCTTCTGCATCAGTTGATAATATTCCTTTTTACTGATGGGATTTACCTCGACAATTTTGTATAGTAAATCATGGTAATCTAGAAATGCTTGGACATATTTTACGCCAAATCCTGCAATCTAATGCTGCAATGCTCTGGATACATGATATTCATGATTGTCCCAACCAATTTTGAAGATTTGAGAGGCAGTTTTGATTTTCCGGCCTGAAGGTTGTGTGCGCCGCGCGCATTCTATGTGTCGCGCGCGTGTAAAATTACACTGCCCACTGATGCCCAGTGCACCGCGCGCTCCCTATGTGTCACGCGCTGCTTGTATGCGCCACGCGCACTCTCAGTGCACCTCCTCGGCTTCAAAACAAAACTTTCGCCCCTCAACACTGCAATTTATTCTTTCACTTGGATTTTTATGGATGAAAATGAATTGACAATTGTGGAAATATATTATGTATGATAGACTTTTATCTTTGATCTGGAACCCTCTTTGCAATATTTGAAACTTTGACATTTCTTTTCAACTTTATTTTACTTCCTTTGAATTTTTGAATGATGAAACTCTTTGTTTGTTCGCAGGGATAATTTGTAGTGGATCAAGGTGGCGTTGGAAGCACTTCATGACTAAAACTTTGAAAAAATTATACATTTAAAAAAAAAAAAAATTTGACAGCTTCTTCTTCAAAACTCTGTTTTGAAGAAGAAGCATCCTTGAGCATTTTTGACGATGACAATCTTGAAATGGAAACTTATTGAACCTTCCTTTGGCTTGCACATGTTATTGAAGAAATTATGAAGACAAAACCTTGGACTCAAAAATTAAAATGAGACTTTTTGACCAAAATGGCATTTAATGACAGTAAATGACGAGAAATGATAGAGGACTGACAAGACTGAGTCTAACAGACTGGTAATCAAGTGGTTTCTACCATGTTCGACTTCGACACAATAAATCACATGGATAGAATCATACTAGTTCGGGAAGCAGAAATCAAGACCCTGGATGTAGTTTCCACCATCCAGGCTACGAGGAATTTTATTGTTCATTATACAGTAGACTATTCATGACAGATGGATTCGTCCATACTGTGTCTACTATTGACGTAATATTAAAATCATTTCCATATCAGAACATTTTAGTTAAGTTTTGATTTAGTTAGTTTTTGTTCTGAGTATGGGAATGCCTACCTCAGTGATGATATTTATATATATGTTTGCATTGAATGTTTTTACAGGTTCCAACTGACATCCACAAGCCAATCCTCAGGATGGTAAAGCACTTCACTCTTCGAATTATCTCAGACTTCATGCTTTAAGGGGCAATCTGTTACACATTATTTTGTCACCACGACATTTTAATGTCTATATGGGTTCATAAATACCTATATAACGCTCCCTTAGAAGTATACAACCCTAAAGTTCCTAAACCAAGTCCTAAATTTGGAGAAAATATTGTAAAAATCATAAAAATATTGGTACCACATTGCTCCTTAGCTTTACTTGTGGCACTGCATCCTTTTGCTCCAAAAAATGCGGAGCCGACCGCATGTTTTCTTCATTAAAAGTGTGGACCCCTATAAAAGGTAAATTGAAGGTGAAAGAAAATTCTAGAAGCCCATCTGGTCGAATATTCTCCCAGCTGAGAGCTTCTAGAATGCATTATCCAATCAAAGCCTTACTCCCTCCATTAGCATGAACATTCATTCCTTCATAAAAGGTTCCTATTCCTTGGATTTTGGAACTTAATCCCTTGATAAGGGGACTCCATCCCTTCCATTTTCGAGTTGTAACCAATTTCCTTCTCCTATAAATTGAAGCTTTGGTTTAGTCTCAAGGGTACATGCTCATATATGTAAAACTTCTCTGTGCCTTTTGTATACACTTAGTACTTGCTTTGTACTTAGTATTTTCAATAGAGAAGGGAATTGTTGAAGAAACATACTCTTCTTTCTAGCTGCAAGAACGATTAGATACTCGTAGTTATACTGGTTCAGAGAGTGGAAGGGATTGTCAAACCAAAGGGAAACGCTCGTTTCGGACCCCCGAAGGACCTATACGACATCAAGGCGAATGCGGTAGTAAGAACCCTTATTTTATTAAGAGATAATACAATTGGATCTTGTTTTATCAATAAGTTTTTTATATGTTTACTTGAATGACTTATTTCTTAAATTCCTTGATAATTAAGATAGAATTGTGATTTCTGAATTAGTATATGTTGCAGGTGCTTTGGATTCTTTTCTATGTTTTTGGTTGCAGATCTCGAGAAGTGATTGCTTGGAGCAACGGAAAGAAAAATACAACTAGTATTGGACCACAGGTAGGTCCTCCCTTCATCATATAGAATTCTAAATCATATATAATTTAGATAAAGTAGTTTATATTTGTCCTGTTTGTTTCTAGATATCCTTGTGATACTAGGGAGATATTTCTTTTCTGCAAAAACAATTTATCCGCCTAACACACATATATTTTTAGTTGATAAATAAACATCAAAACACAATCTTTACCATATGTTGTAGACAAGTTGGTGAAGAGGTCCATAGATGAGCCTTCCCATCTCTCCATCAAAAGGGGAAGTGATTGAAACAACCTTTCAAGGTGGTTGCTCTCCTCCTCATACATCCAACAAGCTACATATCTTCTGAGATGTTGGTGCACATCTTCCTTGAGATTCTACCAATAGAATCCCTCCATGATGGTGTGATAAGACTCAATGAATTCTACATGTCCTGAAGAGAGTGCCTCATATGTTGCATGTAGAATCTCCTCCTTGAGCTTGGAGTCTCTAGTCAATTATATCAGATCATGGAAATAAATGACTCCATCAACCACTGTATATCTCCCATCTACCACTTTCCCATCAAGAACCTTACATGTGAAGAGGTTCTTGGAATATTCCACCAATAGTTGGGACTCCCAATATGGATCTAGGCTTCCCAATAAGGACAACCCAGTAGAAATCTGAATTGAAGCCCCTGTTATGTCATGGTTCTCCTCTTTGACATGCACAGTGCCAAAGCCACATGTTGGAGTACTATCACCCCACTTTTGCTACCTCCCTTACAGATGATCTCGCTCAAGACAAGATTGAAGTATATGGAAGTCAACCTCCTCTTGGAAGGCATTTCCCCTCCAAAACTTCCATAGTTTGGACAATGCATACAAGAGTGCCAATAGCCCTTGTCATATTTAGAAATATCCCTCATGTGTGGAGGTATAATTTTTTTTTCCAAGGTTATGGAATAGCCTTTTGACACCATGCTCATGCTATCATAGATTTTTGGATCATCCTTTTCCAGCGCAAATAGCTAAGTGGGAGATAGCAATGTCCATATTAGAAAATTTCTCACCCATCCTTGGAACCCATCAAAGGTTTTCAGTGATGTGCTAGCTCCTCCCAAGGCTCCTTCATTAGCCAAATAAGTCAATGATGCACTATGTTGAGAAAAAACTTTATTCATCTTCCAATCAGGGGGTCTCCCTGGTGGAATTCCTCCATTTAATGAAACATCAAGGCCTAGAGCAAGATGTATATGTGCGTGGACTGATTTTTCCTTGTCCTCACTGCACAAATCCTCCTTCCTCTTCTATGCATCAACCTTGTGAAATAGAGAGGGGTGTGTGCTCTCAATCATATGATGTTGATCATCCTCCCTATCTACTTCTTTTATCCTCAATATCTAACCATATATCAATGATGGCACATGTTTCTCATGGAATGTGCTCTGATCTCTATATGTGAGATTCTTTGGAACTTCTTGTGTACGTACAAGAACTCCTCTCATTGGAGCAAGTGCTCCATCTTCCTCTTCATGAGGTGCTACATATGCTCCTGATGTGACAACATTGTTACCTCCAGCCTTCTCTTCCTCTTCAACATCAATGGGAGTTACCTTATCATCAATAAGAGGATCCTCTTTTGAAAAAGAGATCTCCATATCCTCTTTTCTAGGAGAGTGTTTTCTATGAGGTAGGGATCTTGCCTCTAGCAAGGTATTCTGCAAAATTTTATCCCCCTCAATAGTTTCCTGAAATGGAGTTGGTTTTATATATCCTTCCAACCCATGCAAAGGTTTTTATTGTTTTGGCTTGACTAGCTTCACCAAAGGTGTTTCAGAATGTTTTTCATCAAAATTTTCCACTATTCTCCTAGTGAACCTTGCATAAGTAGATATAATTTCGTTATTTAATGAAAATGATTCAAATAAACACCAAGCATAAGCCTTACCTTCAAGATGCAGTGCTGCTACTCTAATGGCTTCATCTTTTGAAACTTGCCACTGCTAAAAATAAGTATCAAGCTCCTCCACCCAAGCCCTAGCTGAACATTTAGGTGACCCATCAAAGTAGATAGGAAGAATCTACCCTCATCATGCTGCTTGCACCTTATGCTTCTAGCATGGTTGCTAGGTCTTTTATCCTCCTTGATATTTCAAAACCCTTGGAATTTTAGGTGTTATTTGAACCTCTGAGATTGAGATTCATAATCTTGTAAATAATCACCAAGAGTCTCCTTCTTTGGCACATCTCCTACCTCTATCTCACTTTATATCACCATAGGCCTGGTAGAGCATTGTAAATATGATGGTGTGGTTGAATGTTCACACCCATAATATGAGGAACTAGAGCTTTCCTCATGTACAAATATTGTTGAGGGATCTCCATGTCTTTACCTCCTCATCTCTTTGATGTCTTTGCTAATGCACTACAAAGTTTGAAGAAGAAGTTTTGAGAACTCCTTCCCTCTTGATAAAAAGGTTTTCCCTTGATCTCTTATATATATCTTCTCCTTCCTATGAGAAGCCTCATTAGATGACATAATGGCTATAGTACATAGCTGAGCAGAGATCAAATCTCTGATACCACTGTTATATTCCCAAATAGGGAAAATCAACAATATAGGCACAAAAAACGCATTTTTCAAAAAATTATGCTATAATAGTCAATAAAAGCCCATAGATCCATTATTTTATACATTATAGCAACCAAATATGCAAGGAGTCAGAAAAAAATCATTATATCTTAGTTAAACAGACCTCCCAAGCCCAGAACAACCCAAAAACACTACAACCCCATGACTACTGCAACACAGAAATTATGAATCAAGTGACAACACATTTTAATGAAGGTTTATACTACAAAAAAAGAGAGACAAATGGATCTGCTGATATATTACTCAAGAGAGTTGAAAAACTGAGATCTAGTCTCTTTTACACAAATCCAAGATAACCCGACAAGGGTATCTTGATAGACATGAGGTATATACTATAGATGTGTGGTTGAATCACATTTTCTGACTGAAGCTATGCATAAATATAGATGAAAGGACAAATAAATGGTTGTAGCTCCTCCTTACTATTTTTCCAGGTGAAAGGCTGATCCTTTCACTAGGAAACTAGCTCACAGTCAAGGGTTTTGACCCTTCCACTACAACACCATGAAAAATAATGCGGTTCCTCAAGGATATGGTGTTGTGGCTATAGGTGATTGCTTGGCCCAATTCCAGATGATGGAAATGAAGCCAAAAATCCTCCTCTCATATTTCTTCTATAAGTCCTCCAAGAAAGAGTGGGGAATTCCTACATGAGAATACCCTTGTACTAAACAGTACAACAAACCCAACTAAATAGCTCAAGCATGCATTAAGTCATGAGACTTAAACATAAAAAAATATTCTGAATGCCCCATATGGCTGCCATTCCCTCCATTATATACTTGATGAGCTTTCTCACCATGGGTCCCACCCATTTATGAGGTTACTTCCATGCAAAGACTCCTCCTCCCAAACTACGTTGTCTCCACTAGCTCCACTCTCTCATTTATAGCACTATTTTATTTGGTCAACCTTGACTTAGACTCCATGCATTGTCTCCTTTTACACCCAAGGTGGCTTTATTCTAACTATCTAAACTAATCCATGTTCACATTGGGCTATCGCTATTTATGATTCACTCCCTCCATACCAGCGTTGTTGACATGGTCAAACTTGACCTTGTCCACATGCATTAGCCCCTGTTCAAACATGAGGGTGCTTTATCTAGCTACGAATATTATTCCTTTTCACATTAAGAGGGTTTTTTATTCCTACTAAATAGATTTATGGACCTCCTTACCCATTTATTCATCTAACTAAATGGCAAGAGAAAAATTAATATTCCAATTAGCTACATGCTAATTTAGGAATATTACACACCCATCAAGGATAGGGCCTTGTGTCTGATGCAAGCTTCGATGACTTGGTCGATGAAGGGGTAGGGTAGTTGACTTTTAGACAAGCTTTTTTCAAATATTGAAAGTCATTACAGATGCGAATGGTGCCATGTTTTTCATAACGGCAACAGGTTTGGAAACCCATAACGTGTAAGGTATGGGGTAGATAAACTCGACTTTGTGAAGCTTGTCAATTTCTCGCTTGATTTCTTCTGTCTTAGATGGGTGTAATTGATGTTTTTTCTGTCATAGTGGTTGTATGGCAGGCTAAGTGTCAATATGGTGTTCTACGATAGTGGGACTAAACCCTGGAATTTCTAAATAATCCCATGCAAAGATGTCTCTATACTCTTGAAACAAGTTTGTGTAAGATATTACTTTGTCTAGGGAGCATGCTGCCCTAGGGAGATTTCTTTCATTTTTTATGGGTTTCTAGAGATATTTACCTTGATGTTTGGTGAAATATTGGACATGTTCCCTTCTTAGAATGGGTCGGGCACCGGGATGAGGTTTTTGAACCAGTCAAATTTCCCATATGGGAGGAAATATTTTGATTCGATAATGTATATTTCTTGGTTTTCTGGGTTGTTAGGGTCGAATTATTTTTCAGGAAGGAAAAACAAGTAGTGATGCATTGCATCCCACAGAAAATCAGGTTCCATCATGGCCTCCAAAATATCCTTGTCTGAGTGGAACAAGGCATCTAATGGGGAGTGAGTTTGTGTGAGGCCGTGAGGAGGTGGTTCGAGCCTAACTGAGCTGGTCGACAGAAATGAATAGGATTCCATACTTGAGGATGTGGAACCAGACGAGGTTAATAGGGTGCAGACAGATTGAGCTTGCATTGTCGATGGTACAACTACTTTTGTAGTTTTAACAATCTTGACACCAATGATAGATGAGCAGACAACATGAGTCATGGTTCCTATGCGTGATGAGATGAATCGTATGTGATGTTGCATGTCATCGACGTTGGATGGTGGAGGAATTTCCATTGTGGTGGCTTAAATGAGAGCAAGCTTATGTTCCTCACATGGCGTACTATGGGTACTTGCACTTTCATTGATTTTGAAGTTGTGTTGAGTGAAGAGGTGCCTAAATGTTTCCATTAAGGGGCATGTCTTTGTTTCATGATTATGATCGGTGCAAAATGGTGCACGATGTCATGATGCTTATCAAGTAGATGGTATGAAAACCAATGCTACTCTTTGTCCCTGAAGTGGACATTCAGAGATGATTGGGCATTGGGGCATGATTCTTCTTTTTCCATCTCCAAATTTTTGGTTTTGGATTATCTAGCTCCTTTGGGGAGTTTAGACTTAGTGCTGCCCTTGCTGCTCGTAGCCTTGGGAGGTATTCATAATCTATTGTATGGTGGAATTTTGAGCAAATCCTGCAATAGTAGCATGGGATATTCTTGTGATTATAGATATTGATTTGTGGGATGTGGGTGACCATGTGAAGGTTGTTAGTAAGGTTCTTCAGTGACTTACATTGATTTATTCGGTGGTCGATTCTATCACATAGCCAAAATTTTGTCCCCTAGATGGTCCTGGGCCCTTCTAGGACAATGGCTTGTTTTAGCTCTCTTAACGTTTTGGTAATGATGGGGGGGCAGGCTCCTTCAGGGCGGTTTACCTTGCATTAGGTTGTCTTGGCTCATTGCAAACTATATCTGGGTATTGGGCATCCAACGAGCGTATGGTGTCTAACAAAGGGCGTAGTTAGGGGATGTAAGTACATTTTTGAGTCTGATGGTTGGCTTGAAAAACCAGACAATATTGTCTTCCTTCGTTACTCCCTTCCCTTTGTGCTGCTGAAGTGATTGGATACCATTTTTAGAGTGATTTTAGGTCTGAACATTGGGCGACCAAATGGTTACATGTGTTTCATAATGTGCAAGTTGGACTTATCCATTAAGGGTAGTTGGGGGTGATGATGTGCCCCTTACTTGTCGCTTTTTCTAATGACATGAAGAAAATGGACCTGCTTGTCACATCTTCTTGCGTTTTCTAACTTTTCATGGATTCTTTATCTGATCTATCTGTTGCGGCAAGGCATGCTATGGCTATGTGTAAATTTTTTAATGTCGAACAAAATCGGGGGATATAATGCCAATGATGAACTAGGTGGTCACTATAACACACCTGACATGAATACTAGACTACTCATAATCCATTGTAATATATGGGGTCAACATGATACCATCTCTGAAACAACTATAGGGATTTGCAGTCATCAATGAAGTGATCACATTCATCATAGAGTGCGTAGAGTTGAATAGCAGTTGGGGGGCAATAACAGGGGGGAGGTGGTTGTTCAGGTGACTGCCTCGCCTCTTGTAGGTACAATATGGTTCTAGGTTTTCCCTCATCCATATGCATGGGTGGATTTGAGGGATCATGTTGGTATGATATCTCTAGGGCTTGCAATTCATCCCTATATCATGGCATCTATGGGTAGTGATGAGTGTAATTCCCATAACGGTCGCAGATTGCGCAAGCATGATTTATGTGTAATACTTTCCCTTGTTTTTTTGTGACTTTTTAATTTTTATGGGAACTTGGGGTCGTAGAACTCCTTGTGGAGTGTAGAATGGGTTTTAATTCATCTAACTGTAGGAAAATTTTAGTAGGTTGGCCTATGATATCACATACTGCACAAGGCTACAATGCCCTAGATATGTTGGTGTTTTCAATTTTCTTCCCTTTTTTATTGTTTTTCTTGGTCGTATTGGCTGGTGCTCCTATTGGTGTTTCATTAACCATTGTTTTTTCGTGAGGGGTGATAGGGATTAAACCTGTATAACTGATGCCAGGACTTCCTCGAATTTCTGGGGGGACCAAGTACCACACATGTATTACGAAAATCATAATTGGCAATGTGATAGTTTCCATGACTTGTTTATACACAAAACCAGTTGGGGGTATAAAAATGGGGTTTGGGGTAGGAAATCCATGTTCGAGCCTTAATTTTCCATACTACTGGTCTCCGTCTTCGTGATGGTTTCGGTGTTTGATGACAGCATCATGCACATGGGTTCCCCTGTGACTTTTGGGACTGTCTTTGGTATGACAGGGGTATCTTCTATGAATGATCCTAGGATCGATGAAGGTTTGAATTGACTAGGGCTATATTCTGGGTACAGCATGAGCAACTCCGTAGTTGTGTCTACGTAAGGTAGAATGACATCAATAGATGTCATGGGTTTCATATCACAGTATGGAAGTTTTTCAACAGTGATGATTTGATCCTAGTGGGGGAAAATCATCACTCTGCCCAAGGAGTATATTGTAGCCAAGTTGAGCATCCATGACTTCAATTTCTATGAGTACCATTTTTCCGGCCAAGTTAACAGGGAAATTTTGATATAGATCGATGGGAGTAAAAGGTCAACCGTCGTATGCTATGAGCATGATGTTAGATGGCTTCAGTTCGGGTGATCCCAAATTCTGCCAAATGAACTTGGACATGATGCATGTATATTCACCTTCGTCAATGATACATCGATGTATGGTTATATTTTAAACTGACACCCCTATCTGAAAGGCCACCAATGAAGGAAGCCTAGGGTTAGCTTTGTCTAAGTATTAACCCATTAGGCACAAATAGAAAGGTTCAATTGTGCTTAATGTGGAAAGTAAGGCTTTCCCCTATTTCGGGAAAGATTGTAGGACCTCTAAGGCTGACATGGCTATGGGAGATTGTGCTAAATCATCTGCAATGTTATAGTTATGGGTAGCTTTCAAGTGGTGTCCTACATGCCTAGTTGGACCCTTAGCCATATTTGGCAGGGGTTCAAAAGGTACTTTGAATATAGTCAATGGTGCAGTAGGTGCAAGCGTGCTTGCCCCTAACGTGTTAGTGTCTGGGGGGGTGTCATAGTTTAAATTCCTTGTCTAGAAGAAAAATTCTTCACCATTCATGTAAATTTCATGGTTGTCATTCCTAGAATCATTTTGGGGTGGTTTTTTTTGTTGGGTACTAACCACTCCTTGGTGGGGGAAGGGCTCTTGCATTACAATGTTCTGCTGTGTAGGTCCACCCTGTCAATGGTCACCCTGAAGTTTTTTTAGTTCAGGGAGTTCAGGATAGTGATGAGTGTAATGGTCATACTCACCACATATGGCACAAGAATGGTTTGTGAGTAGAGTGGAACTCTTTTTCTGCCCTTGGGATTTGTTGTTTGGCACCTCATTTTGATTTCAGTTGGGATTACACCTAGACTAAGATCCCGGGGGGGGCGGCGTTGTTGGTTACAGCCCCCATGTCTAGAATCTCCCTTTTTGTTTATTCTTAGGATTTTTCCTTGCAGCGTTAGGAGGATTATTACAATTCTCCTGGTCATAAGACTAGCGTAGATGAGCCTAAGAAGGTTGCACGAAGTTCATCGGCAGCTTGTTTTGCAGAGGTGGGTTTTGTGAGAGGGAAAGGGAATATTGGTTTCCATGCCCCATGCTTGGTGTATGGTTGCTGGGGGGAATATTTTTCATTAGCATTCCTAGCTGAGTACTAGGTTCCCTGCTAGGGAGGGTACGGTCCTCCCTACGTATGGTGGTATGGTGACACCCTATTTGTCATATTTTATAGAGGAGCAGATTGACTTTGTAGCCAGGTTGTGGCATGGTCTGGGTAGAATCGTATGAGTAACATAGGTATTGAATACTAGTGCTTAGGTGACCTTGAGTTAGTGACCTGAACAAGATGTATGTAGTATTAGACATGCCGGGAAGTTCTCTATAAGTTTTCATGCGCGGGACATTAGGCACATGATCTAAAATGACTGTATTATTTTTGTTGTGCTAAGGTTCTTTCAGTTTTAATAAACATGTGCATTGTTGGTTCATTAGCTTAAATTATGATTAAGGAGTTTTTCTATGAGTCATAGATGAATTTTTGTGATTTAGAAGCATAAAATAAGCATAAATAACACTGAACAATAGTGTAAAATAGAGAAATAAGTCACCACATGAAGTTTACACAGCAAGCATGATGAAGCAGCTCACCTCTCTTAGGCTACATCTGCTAGTCCAGCTCACAATGGCTTGTCCATATTTCATTATGCTGAAAATTTTCCTATTACATGTAGTTACAATGCTCTAATTGATTTTTTCTCTTCCCCAATGGCTTCAAAATGCTCCATTTAGTCAAAAATGACTCTTCATTCACTCACATTGGTCAAAAATTGAGCGTCCTACACTTTTTCCCAATATATCCTAGGAAAACTCCACTAAATGTGGAGAACTCCAGTTAACTAGAGTTAATTTTGGGTTGACTGCCAAATTTGGCGCACCCCTAACTCCTCCACCAATTAAACTGCACATTCAATGTAGCAGTTAGGGTGGTGACCATATGTGAACCCCCCAACCATTAATAAACTTGATGGTTTAGCGAAACCCCGCTTGAACTACAGTTAGAAGACGGTTGGGTTGTTATCAGGTTGAGCTAACCATGGCATTTGGCTTGGAGTTCGCTGCACCATGTGAATTCTTAAGTGAAATGCATTCAACCATAAATTGAACTTGTGAACCATAAGGTTAAGGAACAACACGTAGAGTAGTTGGTAGAACTGTGCGTGCACCCAAAGGGAGGTGAGGGTGTCGAGCCCTGTGCCCTCCACAGAATTTTATAATGAAGTTTCAGGGCCACGTAGTGGCCTTAGGGCTTGCCACTTGGCACCCTCTCATTGGCTCGAAAAAAACCTTAACCTAATAACACATGACACTTTTCAACATTTGGTTGATTCGGTGTAAGGAATATTTTGAGGAATATTCTATTTTTTTTTGCTATCTGTGCATCCCAATCAAGCCTGGTCAAACTTTTGTAATTTTACCTATTTTCCATTTCGATGAGAATGAAATATCTTCCTCATATGACATCGGTTTTTCGAATCATTCACGATGTTATCACATAATCAAACCTGATAGGCTGCCAATCAAATCAATCTCATGTAACTATTTCAAACCAATCTTTTGATTAAGGCTTAGCCTCCTCTACCTGAGAGGGCTCTCTCAAGGGTTAATGATTTTTTGATAGAAATATAGATGCCTAACTCTATGTGAGGTAATAAGCAGATAAATGATAAATATTGGTTGTAAATCACATTAGCAAGTGCACATTGGGCTTATGGAGTCAAAATAGCTTCACTAAAACCAAACAATCTACTTAGCATGGAAGTCAAGGCATGGAAGAGTTCTAGTCAAGAGATATACATGTGAAACTATAAAACACACAGTTAGTTTGTTTATGTAGGAAGTCAGAGCATCTAAGATGAATTCTGAGTAACATAAGTAAACACCACTGCAATAGGATAGTAAAAAGATGCAATTAGAATAAGAACACACAATAACTCTTTATGAATCTCAAGTTGGCTAAGTAGACATCTTTGTATTAAGCTGAAAACCAGTCACTTACAATAAACAGAGTCTTTTGCTCAAAATTTCCAACCCCTGCATATTCGACTTCTTGATCCTTTATAGATCATTTACAACATAAGATAACCTTATCTACAGATAGATACATTGAACTCCTAACCTTTGACACCTTGCCTAACCATATGACAAGGTATTTATTACAAAATGGCAGCTACAAATCTAATAAACAATCCTATTACAAATAGGATTGAAACTCCTTATCTCTACTCATAACAACCTTATCTAAACTAAATTACTTCAATTTCCAAGTGTATTTACATATGGTCAAATCCAGATGATAAGATTCAACACTTTATGACCATAACACTGATCTCCATCAAAGTAGGAAACTGTCCCCTGTTTTCTAGGCATAGGATCCTTTGTATGCTTGAGACACTCTAACCATCATGAAGCCATCACTTCGAGGTTATTTGTGTTGATCAGCGGTTGTCATTGATGTCAACCCAAGTAGCACCAAGGGCTAACCCAATATTGCATGGAAATTTTGACCTACCAAATTAATATATTCTGGGTCAATAATGCTTTTGATGGTTTCTACTTGTCGATTTGTTTCCATTGATATATGGCATGCCATGTAATTCTTCACGGTTTGAGAGATATTCATGTTTGAAGTTTGTACCCCCAGTTAGTGTGCTAAAACCCCATGTGTTTGGGGCATGGGTCATTGAAAATTCATAATTAATATTTTTTAAGCTCATAAAATCCCTCCCACGTTCAATTTTTGAAGCCCCTCTTAACTTAAGAATTTATATAAATTGTGATCTTCATTTCCTCCTTAGGCAAAGGATTCAGCCATCTAAAACAGGTCATCGTGGAATTTTTCGCTCTAACATTTTTTTTACGAAGGTTTAGAAGCTGAAAGTTTTATGAGGCAAAGCCAAAATCCTAAGGAAGCTACTGTAAAAATTTCAGATCAAGGTGCGCAATATTTTTGGAGATATGATCTATAGAAGTCAGGGTTTTTCCAGGCTCCTGAAATTCATCTCAAAGAAGTGACCTTGATAAAATCGTCATAACTCTCTCTCTGAGTATTGGATTGGAATTCTGTAAAATGTGGAAGATATTGCAAAGTCTTTACTTTTTTATTTATGAATTTTAGATCCAAATGAAGAAAAATTGACACGTGGCACGCCGTACAAGTGAGCGCTACTGAAACAGTCCATAATTAGGGCATTGTGAGAGATTAGGTATAACTCTCTCTTGAAGAATCCAAATTGGGTAAAAATATATAGCATTGGAAAGATGACTCAGAGGACTACTACAGGACTGAAAATCATATATTGAGGTTCTAAAATAACAGAGATACACCAGATTCAATATCGAGCTCCTAGAATGAAAGAAAAAGATAGATCATGTGTTGTCAAGGGTTGCAAAGGACCAGACTTTCTACGGCAGCAAAGAAAAGAAAGGTGTAGTAGAGGGTAGCATGACAAGAGCAGCAACCAAGGTGCATAGCAACAGCAAGAATTTCATCATATGAAGTCTTCAAGTGGGCAGCACAGCATACAATCATTGTAAAGGTATCATTGTACTTAGTCATTGTAAATACATTATTGTACAAATTGTACTAGTATCTATCTGCCAAGGGTTGAAGAGACATTGTTGGGAGGTCTAGGATCATCATTAGGTGGTTGTTTCAAAGTTGGAGTTATTTTCTAGTATATCTTCTTCTTCTACATCATTCTATATCATTGTAAAGTGGACCATTTTCCCTGGTGCAGGAGTCCATTCTTCTTTTATTCTTCTATAGGGTGGTAGGGTGGTGCTAGGGTGAGTTTTAGCTCATTGGGTGTTGGGGCATCTATTCAGTTGACTACTGAAGAATCCCGGGCGTTGGAGTGTCCATCCAGTGAGAGCTGGAGAAGAATGCTTTTCTAGATTCGAGGAAGTTGGAGCTTTATTTTCAATTGGAGTTGAATATTAAAGAATTATTAGAAAATTATTAGGTGGTTTTTGTCTGGGAGTGGGTTTCCACCTTAAAAAATGTGTGCATTTGTGTTCCTCTTGTTTGATGCTATAATTGTACAAACACTGATAATAATTGAAGATTAACTAATTCTCTAATTGAAAGGAATACTAATTCACCCCCCCCCCCCCACCCCTCTATATTTCCAACAATCGTTATCAAAGCTTGGTTCCTTCAATAGCAGTTTAACAGCTAGAAGGAGGTCATGGAGCATACCAAGAATGGTGTACCTCTACTCAATGAAAATAATTATACACTCTGGAAAGGAATAATGGAGGTCTATCTCTTGGCGCAAGGTTACGAAGTATGGGACACTGTTCAAAATGGATTTACATCAACTACGAATGAACAAGGTAAGAATAATTTGGTAAATGATGCAAAAGCAAAGAATATTATTATCATTGGACTTGATAACCTTCATCATAAGTGTTGCTGTAAAACTCATATGCATGGGACAAGCTTGAGAATACATATGCAGGTGACTCAAATGTCAAAGAAGCAAAGCTTCAAATCTATAGAGAAAAATTTAGCAACTCAGAATGAAAGAATATTGCAACATTGTTTCATACTTCCGATACGTTGATGAAATAACCAATACTCTGGAAGGATTGGGAGAGCCAGTTGACAAGAAGACTATTATATGAAAGAC
Organism: Pinus albicaulis; assembly: GCA_034641835.2. NCBI lineage: Eukaryota > Viridiplantae > Streptophyta > Pinopsida > Pinales > Pinaceae > Pinus > Pinus albicaulis. The sequence goes on along the minus strand of CM076579.1, from coordinate 71,937,197 downwards.
TATTAGAAAGTTACCAGGGAGATTCAACCCAAAGGTATCGGTCTTAGAATACAATGCAAATCTGGACAAACTCAACAAAGAGGAATTACATGGAGTTCTCATAGCATATGAAATGAGACTTGATGAAGAAGATGGTACTTCACATCTAGAAACTGCATTCGTTGCATCTAAGAAAACCAATGAAGAAGGTCAAAGGGGGAGAGAACGTTGTAGGAAGAGGTGTCATGATCGCAGGGGGAGTACTTCTGTTGCCTTCAATGCCAAAGGGGGAGATTCTTGATGAGCGTTGTCATTTATGTAAACCCAAGCAGCACCAGGGCCTAACCCAATATTGCATGGAAATTTTGACCTACTAAATTAATATATTCTGGTTCAATAATGCTTTTGATGGTTTCTAGTTGTTGAGATGTTTCCGTTGATATATGGAACGCCACGTAATTCTTCACGATTTGAGAGATATTCATGTTTGAAGTTTGTACCCCTAGTTAGTGTGCTAAAACCCCATGTGGTTGGGGCATGGGTCATTGAAAATTCATAATTAATATTTTTTAAGCTCATAAAATCCCTCCCACGTTCACTTGTTGAAGCCCCTCTTAACTTAAGAATTTATATAAATTGTGATCTTCATTTCCTCCTTAGGCAAGGGATTCGGCCATATAAAACAGGTCATCATGGAATTTTTAGCTCTAAAGTTTTTTTACAAAGGCTCAGAAGCTGAAATTTCTATGAGGTGAAGCTAAAATCCTAAGGAAGCTGCTGTAAAAATTTCAGATCAAGATGCACAACATTTTTGGAGATGTGATCTGTGGAAGTCAGGGTTTTTGCATGCTCCTGAAATTCATCTCAAAGAAGTGACCTTGATAAAATTGTCATAACTCTCTTTCTGAGTATCATATTGGAATTTTGTAAAAATTGGTGGATAGTGCACAGTCTGTGTTTTTTTCTCTATCAATTTTAGAGCCAAATGAAGAAAAACGTGACACGTGGAATGCCGTACAAGTGAGCTCTTCTGAAACAGTCCATAATTAGGGCATTGTGAGAGATTAGGTATAACTCTCTCTTGAAGAATCCAAATTGGGTAAAACCTACAACATTGGAAATATGACTCAAAGGACTACTACAGGAGTGAAAATCAGATATTGAGGATCCGAAATAACATAGATACACCAGATTCAATATCCAGCTCCTAGAAGACAAGAAAAAGATAGATCAGGTGTTGTCAAGGGTTGCAAAGGACCAGACTTTCTACGGCAACAAAGCAAAGAAAGTTCCAGTAGAGGTTAGCATGACAAGAGCAGCAACCAAGGTGCATAACAGCAGCAATAATTTCATCATATGAAGTCTTCAAGTGGGCAGCACTGCATACAATCATTGTAAAGGTATCATTGTACTTACTCATTGTAAATACATTATTGTACAAATGGTACTAGTATCTATCTGCCAAGGGTTGAAGAGGTAGTGTTGGGAGGTCTAGGATCATCATTAGGTGGTTGTGTCAAAGTTGGGGTTATGGTCTAGTATATCTTCTTCTTCTACATCATTATATAGCATTGTAAAGTGGACCATTTTCCCTGTTACGGGAGTCCATTCTTCTTTTATTCTTCTATAGGGTGGTAGGGTGGTGCTAGGGTGAGTTGTAGCTCATTGGGTGTTGGGGCATCCATTCAGTTGACTACTGAAGAATCTCGGGCATTGGAGTGTCCATCCAGTGAGAGTTGGAGAAGAATGCTTTCCTCGATTCTAGGAAGTTGGAGCTTTATTTTCAATTGCAGTTGAATATTAAAGAATTATTAGAAAAACATTAGGTGGTTTTTGTCCTGGAGTGGGTTTCCACCTTAAAAAATGTGTGCATTTTTGTTCCTCTTGTTTGCTGCTATCATTGTACAAACACTGATAATAATTGAAGATTAACTAATGCTCTAATTGAAAGGAATACTGTTTCACCCCCCCTCTTAGTATTTCCAACAATTTGTTGTTAGAAACCGAAGTAATACCTGCCCAAAAACATTCTTAAGTGCCAGTTGTCCAAAACCACCATCAAACTATTCAAAATAGCTAAAGTAGACATGTGCTACGAAAATAGCATAGTTTCATAGCGCAGCCTTTCAACCATGTTACCTTCAAAACTTTGGCTTCTTTCTTCTATATTTATCTTCATTATCAAATAACACAACATCCTTATCAATTTCAGGTCATAATCCACACTTTTTCCCTTTAAAAATTTATGAGAAAGAGTAAAAAAAGCTGCTACAACAGTTTCGTACTGCTTTTCACTCTTTTTGCATTATTTGTGCTATGAAACTATTGAGTGAGAATTTTTGCCCATATTTCTTCAAAATTTAAACCAAAATGTGCCAAAATTTTAGAATACCAATGGTTTCACCCAAACAAAAAGTCATATGAACTGATAAACACAATATTCATGAGGTTCATTCTTAATTTTTCACTTGACATAGCTTATGACATTTTAATGATTTGTCATTATGCATCTCTATTTTTTAGCTCATCCTTGGTCAATTTCAGCTGTTGATCCAAGTCCCCCACTTGATCTCTTAGTCTTCTATTACTGGCTCTCAGGTGAATATCGGTTACTCTAAAAAATTTGGCTTCCTTGATGGTTGGAATTGTCCATGTGAAAGTTTGTTCTGCACTGCTTGGAATTTCAGACCTAGAAACAGTTTTACCCTCCCAAAGTGCCTTCATTCTTTTCAAATCTGATTTTTCAATAATGTGCTTTCTGGCCCTCTTTCTCATCATTAAAATCTCTTGGTTTTCTAACCTCAATCTTTCCTCAAGATGTTGATACTATGTCATGTGTTCTTTTCCCTTCATTGTCCTGTTGGTTGCATGCTCCACTATTGGTGATGAGAGATCAACCACCTCTTCAGGGACTCTAGCTATTTCAACATTTTCTTGGACCTCTTTGCTGACTTGCTTGAGATTATTACCATGCCTAGTTAAAGGTTTCCTTTCTTGGAAGATAAAGGCTGCATTTTCACCCTCAAATTCAAGTTTCTTTGTTGAATTAGCCTTTTTATGTTTGTGTTCATCTACTCCAATGAAATCAAATTGCACAATAGGTGTCTCTTCTATATTAATTGCATGAAGGATGTCATCTAAATTTCCCTTTATCACTGGGTTGTCTTATGTTCCTGAAACAACTGTTTTTCCCTTTGATGCCACTGCTTGGCTTCTTGTCACTCTCTTGATTTCCTGCTTGCTAGCATCTTGTTTTTTTTTTTTGCCTCTTTGAAACTTTTTAATCTCTATTTTGTAGGTGATGGAGTTGGTGCAACAAGCACTTGTGTCATCTCTATCCTTTTCTCAACTTGTTTCCTTGGTTTCAACTTTATAAACCTCTTTGATTTTGCAACCACAGGCTCACTAGATTCAGATACTAGTGGTGAAGGAGTTCCTTTTGTTTTATTGTTTCTAACTGGGTTAGGGTTTCCAGTTCAAAACCATTCATAAATAAAAAGGAAGACCAATCCCTGATTATTTTTTGAAGCTCATTCAAAACCAATAAATTTATCAAACCATGGTGAAACAAAGATGTTTCACAACTATCAGATTTGGCTTGTACTTTATCAGCCATTTTGGCAAGGCTCCTATGAAAATAAAAGGGAAAATATAGTGATATCATACCTATGAAATACAGAAGCTGCTTGAAATGATAAGTATAAACTTTATGGTATCTACCTTCACATGTAAAGTATCTTTGAATGTTGAACAACAGCTTTGCATAGGTGTCTTTGATACAACTTCTAGGTATTGCATTATTGAGGTCCATATCTGCATACTCAGGTTTCATCAATTCCTTGCATGGTTCCATATCTAATTTAAATCATTTAAACCAAGTCTCTTGCCCGCTTGGTATTTCTGTCACAGAAGCAATAATCTCTGGTGAAATTGAAACATTTAGCATCCCAACCTTGGTAGTTGTTCAATTGAAGTGCAAGGAAAATTCTTTAGACACATGTGTGTGTCAACCCTATTGCTTTTCACAAAACCAAAGACAACCTACTCTATTGAATGCCTCCATGACTGCTGGGTCTTTAACTATGCCCTTGATATTTTCAGGATCATATCTTAAGCAGTGTCCCCCTCTGTGGACTTTCTTTTCCTCTACCATGCTTCACAGAAAACTTGTCAGCCTCGCTTGAATAGTTTATATCAGCCTCGCTTAATTAAGGTGAAGAAAACTTGTATGGAACAACCACAAGTTTGGATTTTTACTTCAGAGCTTAGACACTCGAATGGATACAATGGAAACGAGAATAACCAATTAAGCAAAATTTTGAATTTGAAATGTCATCTCATAACTTAATTATGCCTCATTCATACCCTATCATGAAAATGATGATTGTAAGACAGGTAAGCACATTGAATCTCATCACTAAAAGACTCATCATACCACTAACCTATCATTTCCAAATGGATTCTGACAAATTTAAGCTCAATTGACAAGACAGCTAAGAAATTGTGCTTTCATAGCATTGGTAGTGTATTTTTCCCAGTTTGTGCTACGAAACTATTAGCACTTTCGTAGTGCAAATCAAAATTTTTGAACTAGTAGCGCTACGAAAACGTGGATTCTTGGCTAATTGCAGATTTTTGACCCGAAACTTTATGGAATGACTCCTAAATGGAAATTGGATTTTTGACAATGAATGAACCTTTAAAAGACTTTATTTGAACTTAATGATGACCTTTGAACTTATAAAAATCTAACCTACCCTTATCCAAATCCTAAATTGACTTCTAAACCTAATTTTGAACCATGACCAAAAACAAACTTGACACAATGATGTTTTGAAATTTTTTGGGTGATAACACATGGCACCAGAATCAAGAAGACGAGATCTAGGCAATCATCCTGGTTTCGACCCAATCCTGTAAATTTGAATTTTGAGCAAAACTTATGAACTCCTAATTATTCCTCCCAATTAGGAAGCTTTTGGACTCCAAAATAATTTATTACATGTAAAATAGATGAGGGTAAAACTCTCTCACCTTTCCAATCTCCATCCATTTTTCCTTGCTTGGTTTAGTGCCTTTGAGCCCAACTTGAAGGTAATCAACACTTCCCCTCTTTGATGCTTTTGTCCTCCTATCAAGAATTGTATCCTCTTTGAGCTCATCCAGAAATTCTGGCGAGAAATATTCAATAGAAAGTAGCTGAACATCACTTCCTTTATCATCGATCAAAGGAGGCTCATACAAGCGTAAGTTTTCAACATTAAAAACTGAAAACATTTGCAATTAATAAGGCAAATCAAGTTGGAATGCATTATTACCAACTTTCTTTATGATCTTAAAAGGACCATAGCAAATGGGTTTGAGTTTTTTACCTTCCCCTTATATCCTTTCTTTTCTAATGTGCAACCATACCTCATATCCTTCTTGAAACTTGTGATCAACCTGGTGTTTTTCATGCCTCTCTTTGTATTTGCTTTGACTTTTCTCAAGTTGTTCTTGAACTTGTTGATGTATCATCTAAATTTTCTTAATTAACTTTTTAACCTTATCAATATCACTATGGCCATCAATTGCAACATCCTTCGCAAAGATGAAGTATAATGGTGATTTTGGCAAATACCCAAAGAATTATTCAAAAGGTGAGGTTTGTGTTGAAGAATGCTTTTCCTGGTTGTAAGCGTGTTGAATGTAATACAGTTGTTCATCCCACAACTTACGTTGCTTACTGCAATTTCCTCCCAATAGATACACAACTGTTCTATTCACCACTTTGGTTTGTCCATCTGTTTGTGGATGAAAAGAGGTACTCTTTTTCAATTTTGTGTCCATCATTCCCCATATATTTTACCAAAAATCCCCAATGAACCTGGAATCCCTGTCACTAACAATAGAAGTGAGCAATCCAAAATGAACCCAAACATTCTAAAAATAATGTTCAGTAGTAATGGTATTCTTACATGCCATAAGTATACACATTTTACTGAATCGATCCACAACTACAGAAAGATAATCATGTTGCTTTCTTGACATAGGTAGACCTCCAACAAAGTCCATGGAGACACTCTCCCATGTCCTTGATGGTACTAGTAGTGGCGAGTATAATCCAAGATTCCTATTGCTAGGCTTTCTTGTTGCACACATAGAACAACCTCTAATAAAACGTGACACATTATCTATCATGCGAGGCCAATAACAATACCTCTGTAGATGCACCACTATTTTGCTTACACCAAAGTGACAAGTAATAAAAGAAGAACGAGCTTCTCTCATGACACTTAGCCACTCTCCTTGTGGAATACATAGCTTTCATAAATGAAATAGAAAATTGTTATGCATTTGATAATCTCTTTCTTCAACTTGATTCCCTTCACTCAAACTAGTATACACATCTTTGAAATCAACATCATGTGCATATTGTTCTATGTAACTCTCATGTACAACAGAATCATTTTTGAGTAAAGTAGAAGCACTAATGATCGGTATCGCAAGCATATCTGCAACTTTATTGAATATACCTTTTCTGTACCTTATAACCAAGTGAAATTGCTGAAGAAATCGCATCCACCTGAAATGTATTGATTGCTGCAATTTTTTTTGCGACTGCAACTATTGTAATTGTTGGTGATCGATGTGTACAATAGTCTCTTTACCCATCAAGTAGTGTTTCCACTTCTTTACAATTTGTACCAACGCATATAGTTCTTTGTCATGTGTAGGATAATTAATCACAGCAAAATTAAAGGTTTCTAAATGAAAGGTGGTAGGCTTACCATGCTGCAAAAGAACTGCGCCCATGACATAGTCACTAGCATCGGTTTGTATCTCGAATGGTTACCTCAAATTTGGTAGTGCAAGGACTGGAACTGAACTGGTCTTATGTTTTAGAGCTTCAAAAGCTTGCTACTAGTTTCCTCTACATCAGAAGCCTTTATTCACACTTTTCACTGCATGCATAGGAGTTGTGATGGAAGAAAATTTTTTTGATATTCAACAAGATTATGAGCTTAGTGAAAATATTCTCCTTCACTAAGTGCGTCCGCAGGCTATTTTTGGCGCAAGTCTATTTTTAGACTATGTCTATTTTTAGACATGGTGATCATATTTCAGAAGTTGCAGGATGCTATTTTTGGATGGTTGATAAAGTTGGAAAAATAGATGAAATTCTATTTTTAGAATATTGGGTGAAATCTATTTATAGATCGTCGATCTAAAAATAGATGCATGTTGATTATTATTAGCTCTTAATAATAATCAGACTCTAAACAATAAATTATTCTCTTAGAGCACTTAATTTCAGTATACAGATTTGGAAAATCAGAGGACTGAAGGAATTATGCAATTTATAAGGGTTTACTAGAGTTCATGCATGGAGGACTTAGTTAGAATTGAAGTGGCAAAGTTATGAAAGTGTTGGAAGAGTAGTTCATGGAGCTGTATTTAGTTTAACTCAGTTAGACTCAGTTGAGCTAGTTGTATCTAATCTAACTGAATGATACACTAGTGAGAGTGGAGTGAATCAATTATTTAATTAATTCACAAATAATAAACTAATTAATCAATTGAACAATACAGCAGTTAACTACAGTGCATGTCAGATCCAGTGGAGACCTAGTGCAGAGATAGGTGAAAGGGTGAGATAGACTATCTATTGTGACCATAGTGATGCATGAAATGCATCTACATATACATTGGAGTTTACAATGATAATCACGTATTCAAGGAGAGTGGGATTGCATTGAATTGGTCTTTGTAATCAGCTTGGATTGCGCAGTTGAGGCAGGCTAGCAGGAGGGCTGAGATTGGTGCATGGATTTGCATATTTCTTCTATGTTAGTGTGTGAAGATTGATTGTACTGAGAGCTTGATGTACTAATATTTGTAATAGGATTGTTACATGATCTCCATGATACATAATATATGATATTTCAGGTTTTAAGGTTCAGGCTTTCTCGTTAAACAACTGTGTATGTGAGATTGTTTTTATGCTTCACATGTGTGTGCAATTAGTTTTCTGCAAAATATTAACAGTGGAATGATTCTATTTTTTGCAAGAAGTTAAATATTGTGAGATCAAGGGAATCTAGGACATATGCATGATTAATGTATATAATTTCTACATGGTATCGAAGCAGTGTTAATTCTTGAATATTTCAATTGTGAAGAATTGTTGAGTTTGTGCTGGTGGACAATTCAAATTTTCTACAGAACATTCTTGGTGCAGAAGTTGAGTATACATTGAAATGTCTTTCAATGGGTTTTGATTGGAATATGCCCTTGATGGGAGCTCAAATTACATATCCTGGAAGGATAGGATAGAGGTGGTGCTGGAGGATAATGGACTAAAGGAGTTCATCGATAGCGATGTTCCTAAGCCGAGATCTAGCGATGCTGCATTACTTGAAGCATGGAAAAAGAAGATAGCAAAGACAATAAGAATTCTATTGGAAGGTGTGAAGGACCATATTGTGTCTAGCCTTCATGGGAAATCCACTCCATTCTTAATGTGGAAGGCTTTGACAGATTTTTTCCAAACAAGAAGTGACCAGAGGAAGTTGGTGCTTGAAGACAAGCTCAGAAAAATAAAAATGGATAAGGGCAACAGTATTCCAAAATACCTCACGAATTTTGTCCACTGCAAGGATGAACTAGAAGTGTTGGGGTTACTGTTGATGATGAAGACTTGGTGAGCTTGGCTCTCCTTGGGCTTCCAAAGAGTTTGCATAGCTACGAAGACTCTATCAATGGACAGGAGAAACTATCGGGATGGGAGAAAATTTGGTTGAATCTTGTGCAGGAGAAGATAAGTCGGGGTACTAGGGATGGATCTTCATCGAAGAATGAAGATGAAGAGAATTGTGCTTTGGCTGCAAAATCAAGGAAAGGGAAGGGAAAGAAATTTCCTTCAAAATCTGAAGCTAAAGGAAAGAAACAGGATTTGTCCAAGGTGAAGTGTTTTCACTGTTATGAACATGGGCATTTCGCCACTAACTGCCCACAAAAGAAGAAGAACAAGAAGGTTTTTGGAGATGCAGCTAGAGAGGCCTTAGCCTCGCAATTTGAACTTGATTTCTCTTTGATCGCATGCTTGGCTTCAAGCCATATGGGATCGGTGTGGTATCTTGATAGTGGTGTGTCTTTCCATATGACAGGAGACAAGGAGTTGTTTAGTGACTTGGAGGAGGACATCCAAATGCATATAGAGATGGGCGACGATGGTCGATACAGTGCGATTGGCATTGGTACCATTACCTTTGAGAGGGAGTCAGGTAATCCATTCTTGTTGAAGGATGTTATGCATGTTCTAGGTCTGAAGAAGAACTTGTTCTCAATCGCAATACTGGAAGACAAAGGTTATGATGTTGTTTTTAGTGAGGGAAAAGATTTCCTTCGACATAAAACAATGGGTCAAACCAAGAAGATAGGGGTTCGAATTAAGAATCTCTACAAGCTGGAGGTAGATGGCTGCACTGCAATGGTAGGAAAATCAGAAGAAGTGGTGAGCCGGGATGAGGGCGAATTATGGCACAGGAGATTGGTCCCTCTTCACCATGGCGCTTTGAAGATTTTGCAGTAGATTTCTACTGGACTTCCCAAGGGTACTCTTGCGCAGTTGGATCAGTGCAAGGGATGTAATATGGGTAAGTATGTGAAGACCACCTTTCATGAGAAGGAGAATCATGCTTCGGTGATCCTGGAGAGAATTCACACAGATGTGGGTGGACCTTTCTCAGTTGCTTCAACAGAAAAACACATGTATTATGTTATATTTTTGGATGACTATTCTCATAGAAACTAGATCTTCTTCATAAATAAGAAGAGTGAAACGTTCTCAAAGTTCTGTGAATTCAAAGCATTGGTGGAGAAGGAGTGCAGGAAGCAAGTGAAAGCTCTACGGAGCAATAATGGTGGTGAATACATCTCGAGCGAATTAAAATACTTCTATAGAAAAGAAGGAATTCAAAGAGAACTCATAGCACCTCCTAACCCACAACAGAATGGGGTCACAGAGAGAAAGAACAGAACGATCGTGGGTGCTACACGAGCGATGTTGCATGACGAGGGCCTACCGATGCACTTGTAGGCGAAAGCATGCAACATTGCGGTTTATGTGCAAAACCATTGTCTTCATAGAGTACTTGGCATGAGTACACCTGAAGAAGCTTTTACTGGTAAGAAACCCAATATTTCTCATTTGAATATTTTTGGCTCATCTGTTTACATTCATGTGACAAAGGATGCCAGGAAGAAGATGGAGTTGACTACAGAAGTTGGGATATTTGTGGGGTACACAAAAACACCCCATAATTACCATGTGTATTTTTCAAACAGTCGAATGACAGTGGTGCGACAGGATATAAAATTCAATGAGGTGAAAGCCATGAAGTTGTTTCTTGAGAGGGAGCTACACTTGCATGCAGAGGAGGAACTTCTTGTTCCCAAAGATGAGCCTCTAGATGTGGATCAACCACAAGAGGATATTCATGGAGTGGAGGAGTCCACTCATGCAGAACCAAACATCAGACAAGGAAGAAAGCGTACCACAAAAGATGAGAGACCGAATGTTGATGTGGCATAGAATGTAGGAGTCCCCACATCACAGCGTAGACAGAGACAGTCACCTGACCGATATACTGGATACATGGATCTTATGAGAAATTGTATCGTGACAGAGTCATATTCTTTCGAAGAAGCAGTGCAGGAGCCCACATGGGTAGATGCCATGGTGGAGGAGTATGACTCCATTTTCAGAAACAGTGCTTGGGAGATTGTTCCAAGGCCGGTGGGAAAATCAGTTGTACGATCAAGATGGATCTACAAGGTAAAGCAAGCTGCTGATGGGAGCGTCGATAAGTATAAGGAAATATTTTTTGCTCATGGCTTGTCACAGATCAAGGGGATTGACTATGAAGAAAGCTTTGCACCTGTCACACGGTATTCTTCCATACGGACCTTCCTTGCTCTCTCAGCGCAGATGGGTTGGCACATTCATCAGATGGATGTGAAGACTGTGTTCCTTAATGGGATCATTGAGGAAGAGGTTTACATTGAGTAGCATGAAGGATTTGAGATCTTCAGCAGCGAGTTTCATGTGTGCAGGCTCAAAAGAGCGTTGTATGGACTGAAGCAAGCACCACGTACTTGGTACACTCAGATTGACAAATATTTCACTAGACTTGGCTTCACCAAGAGTGAGGCAGATGAAAACCTATACCAAATTGTGGTGGAGGGTAAGCTTTTAATCATTTTTATTTATGTTGATGATTTAATACTAATGGCTGATGAGCAGTTGATACACTCATGCAAGGCAGATCTTGCAAAGGAGTTTGAGATGAAGGATTTCGACCTCCTTCATTAATTCCTTGGATTGGAAATATGGCATCAGGAAGGTGAATTGTTTGTGTCTCAAGGCAAGTATGCCCGGGAGATATTGGAGAAGTTTCACATGCAAGGCTGCAAGCCTATCGACACTCCTCTTCTAGGAAATTGGAGGAAAGAGGATGCTACATCGGTAGAGGTAGTGGATGTCACTGTTTATCGACAGTTGGTGGATTCGCTCAATTTAGTTAATACAAGACCAGACATATGCTATGTGATGAACCAGCTTTCACAAGTGATGGTTAAGCTTTCCAAGCTCTTTTGGAAGGCAGGAAAGAATTTCCTGAGGTATCTCAGGGGCACACCTGAGTATGTTTTATGGCACAGACAAATGGATGAGTTGAAGTTGCATGGCTTTACGGATGCAGATTGGGCAGGCAGCCCAACAAATAGAAAGATCACATTAGGAGGGATTTTCAGTATCAGATCTACAATATTTTATTAGTACAACAAGAAACAAATATCCATGGCACTTAATTCAACAGAAGCAGAATACATGGTAGCAATTCAAGCTGCATGTGAGGCTATATGGATGAGGAAGATCCTAGTTGGTTTGTTCGGTTCACATTTAGATCCTACTGTGATACATTGTGATAATCAGAGTTGCATTAAACTCTCGGTTAATCATGTGTTTCATGATAGATCTAAACATATTGATATCCAGTATCATCATATTAGAGATTGTGTGTAGTGGAAGATCATGTTGCTTCAGTACATTCCTACGAAGGATCAGGATGCAGATATTCTGACGAAGGCGCTCACCAGGAGCAAATTTGAATACCATAGAGGCAGGATCGGGGTGAAATATAATCCTTATCTTGTTGAGAGGGAGTGTTGAGATTCAACAAGATGATGAGCTTAGTGAAAAGATTTGCCTTCACTAAGTGGGCCCGCAGGCTATTTTTGGTGCAGGCTTATTTTTAGACTATGTCTATTTTTAGACATGGTGATCATATTTCAGAAGTTGCAGGATGCTATTTGTGGATGGTTGATCAAGTTGGAAAAATAGATGAAATTCTATTTTTAGAATATTGGGCGAAGTTTATTTATATATTGTCGATCTAAAAATAGATTCATGTTGATTATTATTAGCTCTTAATAATAATCAGACTCTAAATGACAAATTATTCTCTTGAAGCACTTAATTTCAGTATACAGATTTGGAAAATCAGTGGGCTGAAGGAATTTATGCAATTCCTAAGGGTTTAATGGAATTCATGCATGGAGGACTCAATTAGAACTGATGTGGCAAAGTTATGACAGAGTTGGAAGAGTAGTTCATGGAGTTGTTTTCAGTATAACTCAGTTAGACTCAGTTGAGAGAGTTGTATCTAATCTAACTGAATGATACACTAGTGAGAGTGGAGTGAATTAATTAGTTAATTAATTCACAAATAATAACTTGACACATCAACCGAACACACAAGAATAACTACAAAGGCATGTCGATCCATGCTGGAGACCCGTTGCGTAGATAGGTGAAAGGTGATATATTATCTCATGACCATACAGATGCATGGATTGAACCTACATATATACATTGAGTTTCCAATTATAATGATGCGCTCAAGGAGAGTGGGATTGGCATCGAATTGGTCTTTCACAGAACCTACTTGATTATGCATGAGGGCTATAAGAGAATGTCAGTGTGATCTAGTAACATTCTAAAAGTATAGAAGGTAAAAGAATAAAATTGATTACTGATACAAATTCAGTATATTCTTTTTCAGGTGTGGATTATGAATGGCATATTCTAAGTGGATCGTTAATAAATGTATAGTTAGTTTTAGCTTGCTTCATAAAATAACTGTAGCAGTGTGCGTATTGTTTATGCTTCAGCAAGGTAGTAAATTAATTTTCAGTCGTGTTATGTGAATACTTAGTATTATGTTAGTTAAAGAAAATAGATGGAGGGGGGAATATAGGACATATGCATGCTTAATGTATATAATTTCTACAAATTTAGCAATGAATTTCCTCCAATATTGAGTTGCACCTAAGAAAATTCTTACCCCGGTAACTGTTTTTGGTGTGGGCCAATTCACAATGGCCTCCACTTTAGAAGAATAAATCCTCAATTCTGCTCCTCCTACAATATGTCCCAAATAGACCAAACAAGTCTTTCCAAACTCACATTTTGACATCTTAAGAAACAGTTTCTCTTTCTTCAAAATATCAAGCACTCTATTTACATGCAAGACATGATCTTCTCTTGTTTTATTTAAAATAAAAATGTCATATAAGTACACAATGACAAAGCCATCAAGGAATGGTCACAAAACATTATCCATAACTCGCATAAAATTTTCTAGTTCATTACATAAACCAAAAGGCATAACTAGCCACTCAAACAGTCCTTGTTTGGTTTTGAATGTCGTTTTCCATCTATCACTTTCTGCAATTCTTACTTGATGATATCCAGTTCGTAAATATAACTTAGTGAAAAAAATTTCTTCTTTCAACTGATTAGGAAAATCATCTATTCTTGGGAGTGGGTAACGATTTTTTACTGTAATTTTGTTCAAAGCTTGAAAATCTACACACATGTGCCAAGTTCCATCTTTCTTTGGTATCAAGATTATGGGTGAACCACGTGGTGAGGTGCTTGGCCTTATGATACCTTTATCCAACATCTCTTCGATTTTCCTCTTTATTTCAACATTCTCCATTATCGACATGCGATAAATATCGATGTTTGGAAGAGGACAATCCTGCTGCAACGAAATCTCATGTTGAATTTATATTTTTGGAGGAGATATTGTTGGCTCCTGAAACATCTCATGATGCCCATTAACCACATCATATAAATATAATTTCAACTTAGGATCACATCCCTCAAAATATTCATGACTAACTTCAGCTTTGGGCTTAATCATAAGAAGAAAAAAATTATTACTTGAATTTGCCAGCCTCTTTACTTGTCCACTATTTACCAAAGCAATGTTTGTCTTCTTGTGGTGTGCTCTAACAATGAACTCCTTGCCATATTTGAATAAATGATACTTGTACTTATGGAGATGGAAGATCACTTTCTTGTCGTACAAGTAAAGACTCCCTAATGCAATACCGGTTATGTCAAGTAGAATGACATCTAATACAACTATGTCAACAAAGCTTGTAGTGATTGCAAACCTTAATATACATTTCCTTGTAACCTGTAGATTTGCATCCTTATAAATCCAACCCAATGGATATGATTTTGGATGTGGTATGGTCTGAAAGTTAATTTTTTGGAACAAATATTCAGAGATTAAGTTTACTTGTGACCCACTGTCAAACAGTGTGTCAATCTTGGTATGATTGGATATGACCCTCACATGAAACAGTTATATTCTTTCTTCTTCATTTGGAGTGTTTATGTGATAGTTTGATGTACTAGTACTGGGTTTAGTTTCAGTTTCTTTTCCTTTCATGTTATTCAATCCCATGGTTGTAACTTTAGTCTCATCACTTGAATCATACCCTAAATCATGTTGAGTTGTAGCAGTAGTTTTATGTTTCCCTTTTTTATTGGGTTTCTTTGGCCTCAATTATGGATGTAATTTCCAACAATGAGTTTAATCATGGCCTTCTTTTGAACAATGTTTACAAGTCACTTTTTCTCCCTCTTTCTCGACAGATGCATTTTTTTTGTTTTTACCTTTTGGGGTCTTTTCCTTAGCTTTACCCTTAAAAGGTTTCTTCCTATCCTCTTCAAGAATGTTCTTCCCTCTAGCTTCTAGATGTGTGGCATGAACACAAACTTCATCTAGACTAGTGGGGTTCAACGTGAGAATAGTATGTTTTAGGTAGCTATGTAAGCCTCCTATGTACTTTAGCAAGGTGTCTTGGGTCTACAAATCCACCACTAATAAAAGAGATCTTCTCCTAAATTCTTGGGTGCATTCTTGCACATTTTGTCCCTTTAGCTTCCTAAAGTTTTTCCAGTTCATGATAGTTTTTTTCATATGAGTTAATGGATAAAATTGTCGTTTAATAACAGCAATAAAATCTGACCATGATAGAATAATCTTACCATGCTTCTTGATTTCCTCTTTTGTCTTGGCTTCCAACCAAACAAGTGTTGCATCTTCCATTCTCAAAGAAGCTAATTGAATTTTTGTATCATCATCTTGAAGGTTTTGTATTCTTAAATAGGCCTTCAATAGTTGAATCCAATTATCTAGCTTTTCTGCATTTAATTCACCATTAAACATTGGCAGTTTGAACTTAACATCAAGTTTTAATAAAGGAGATTTACCAGTGCTATTGGACTTGTGTATTTGATGCACTGAAGAAGAGGTAGAAGATGATGATGATAATGATGAGGGTGAAGATGGTGGCCCTCCATTGCCTCCATTTCCTCCATTTCCCTTCTCTGACTTGTCTTCATCATGTTGACCTCCTGAAGATCCTTGTACTTCCTTTTGGATTTTAGATCCTTCTTCTTCCAGTCTCTCATTCCTTTCTTGATAAAGGACTCTAACCATCTTAGTCATGTCAAGAAATTATTTCCTAAACACTCTTTCTTCTTCCTTAGGTTAAATTTCTTCATGAATTTCTCCTTCCTCATGAGGCATGCTTAATGAGGATTCTACTTATTTAGGAGGTGAACTAGGTGGTGGAGATTCTGGAAATCTTGCTCTCCTTTCCTTTGGCTCCTTTTGAGACCCTCCTGCTTCCACCAGTTTTCCTTCTCCCTTTTTGAGCTTAAGCCTTGTAAGAATTTAAAACTTGCAAACAGTTAAACAATTCTTTGCACTAAACAACACCAGAGAAAAAATATATCTATGATACCATTTGATCTAAAATTATTGAATTAATTTTTTTGTGCTAAGGTTCTTTCAGTTTTAATACACATGTGCATAGTTGGTTCATTAGTTTTCATGATGATTAATGAGTTTTTCTATGAGTTATAGATGAATTTTTGTGATTTAGAAGCATAAAATAAGCATAAATAACAATGAACAATAGGGTAAAATAGAGAAATAAATCACCACATGAAGTTAACACAATAGTCATGATGAAGCAGGTCACCCCTCCCGGGCTACATCTGTTGGTCCAGCTCCCAATGGCTTATCCATCTTTCATTATGCCCAAAAATTTTCAATTACATGTAGTTACAATGATCTAATGGTTGTTTTCTCTACACCAATGGCTCCAAAATGCTTTAATTAGTCAAAAATGGCTCTTCATTCACTCAAATTGGTCGCAAATTGAACCTCCTACACTTTTGCCCAATTTCTCCTAGGAAAACTCCACTAAATGTGGAGAACTCCATCTAACAAGAGTTAATTTTGGGTTTACTGCCAAATTTGACGCGCCCCTAACTCCTCTACCAATTAAACTGCACATTAAATGTAACAGTTAGGGTGGTGGCCATATGCGCACCCCCAACCATTAATAAACCTGATGGTTTAGCAGAACCCCGCTTGAACTACAGTTAGAAGATGGTTGGGTTGTTGGTGGGTTGAGCTAACCATGGCGGTTGGCTTGGAGTTCATCGTGCCATATGAATGCTTACGGGAACCATTGGCGAGTTGGGACCGCTGGCGGTTCCCAACCCCCAAATTTGAATGCAGTCAACCATAAATTAAACTTGCAAACCATAAGGTAATGGAACAATAGGTAGAGTAGTTTTTAGACCTATGTGCATGCCCAGAGGGAGGTCAAGGTGTCGAGCCCTGCGCCCTCCACAACTTTTTATAATTAAGTTTTGGGGCCACGTAGCAGCCTCAAGGCTTTCCATGTGGCACCCTCTCATTAGCTCGAAAAAAAAATTAACCCAATAACACTATGACACTTGTCAACATTTTGTTGATCTGGTGTGAGGAATATTCTTCTTCTTTTTTTCTGACTGTGCATCTGAGTCAAACTTGGTCAAACTGTCATAATTTTACCTATTTGCAATTTCGATCATAATGCAATATCTTCCTCATACAACATCTATTTTTCGAACCATTCACGATGCCAGAATTAGGAAGATGAGATCTAGGAAACTGTCCTGGTTTCAACCCAATCCTCTAACTTTCAATTTTGAGCAAAACATATGAATTCCTGATTAGCAGGATATTGTAAATGTATCCTGACTGAGTATAAATAAGTTCAAGCTGCTGGGATTTAAAAATATTGTCTTCATTGAAGGTAGGTCGTTGTGTCACCACATCTTTTTAGATATCTACTGTGAGAGTCTTCAAAAACAAGTCCAGTAGAACTCTATCGTCGAGTTTGGCTTTCCACAAACTACGACGTCACTACCATTCATGGAGATGGTCTAAGATATGGAAAGTTGGTGTTTTCCTAAAATGAGTCAACAATTCCATTCCCGAATCATGGTGGATGGGTAGTTGAAAGTAAGTGAGGAACTCAGTAGTGATGGCACTAAAGGTTTCATGTGAAGCAAAGGCTACTCCACATACCATTTCGTGGTAGGTCTACTTAGGGTGCAATGAAACAGATTTAGTTGAATAGTATCACCAATAATACTATTGGATGAACACAATAGGTGGAAATTCATAATATGATTTCCAGGGTATTCCACTTGCTTCCCTTTGAACTTTTGTATGTCTGAGGATAGCTTCGTGGGCATGGGGGGCCAATTGGGGATGTGTACAATGGGGTCATTAGTTATCTTTGATAGATTTGAATGGTTCAATGATGCTAAAAAAGGTAACTGAGTATTGAATACCATTGTGTATTGTGGGAATATAGGTATCTAAGTTTGATGATGTATGGGGGGTGTTTGGGGAATATTCCCCTATGACGTACCCTGCTATCTATTTTACTGACTCCCTGGAGGGGTAGCACTCCGCTACCCTCTGGGGGTTGTGGGGGGATTTGAGTGTGGTGACCCTGTTGGGGTTTCCATGGGTGTGGTGTTGGGTGACCCTTTGGGGTTTCCAACTAAATATGCCCTCATAAAGGATGAACCAATAATGGTGGCAGTGTGTCGTCTTTGACGCCTAAATGGAAAAAGACCTGGAACTCCTCCCTTTAATGAGGGGAGGTCCAAAAAATGTCTAGATCGACAAGGTCCATTGGGTCTGTTATGTTGCCGACTCAGTTAATTTTGGAAATATTTTTCATTTTTTTTAGAGGAGGAAGGTTATTACCAAAGAAAATATGATCACATAAATTTAAAAAAGTGAAAAGTAAAAGGTAAGTTTTCCTTTATATTAACGCTATGTGATCAAGCAAGCACAAAATACAGTTTTGGTTGTTTTGTGTATGATACTTAAAAGCCTAAAAATACCTAATCCTCCTCACACTCTCACATGTAACTCAGCCTTGTGAAGATATATTTTGATGGGTACTAGGGATAACATCCTGAAAGAACTGGTGATGCCTTCCAGCAGTTGAATAATCGACCAAGGTAAATGTATGAGGATCTAGTCTTTCTTGCACCATCACCTATAGGGAAGGATGCCCTATATTTGGCCACTAAAGTACCCTCATCCCATGTGAGTATTCGAGTCTTGAGCTTCTTGGTATTCAACTACTAGTACTGAGCACTAGATGGGCCATGTAGCCCCAAAGAGTACCGCACGTATTGGACCTAAGCTTTGTTGGCTGTGGAGCCTGATTATCTTGTTTATTTTGTATCACAACATTGGACCCCTGTACCTTAATGGGAGAGGCAACGCCGCCCGTAATTTTTACGCTGCCTGGGGGGTCCAGGGGGGGCGGCTATGCTTTTTGGAGCCCCCCCCTGGAAGGGGGTTTCGGGGGCAGTGCCCTTGAAGCTAAAAACAAATGTAAAATTGCCTTGTAAAAGTATAGTAATTTCTAGTCAATCTGGGCCGTTCATTAGGTGGATGATCTGACAGTAGAAGTTATGTTTAGTTTAGGCTTTTTTTCCCTAGAAAGAAACCCCTCACTTTTATGAGGGTATTGGATTGCGGCTATGTATGGTATGTGTATTCTCGAAGTGAGAAAAAGAGGGACACTGTGAGAGAGAACAGAGGATATTATAGCGGATCTGTTGTAGGTTGTGTCTCTTCATTTTTTCTGGATAATAGAAAGGAAGGATTGGCTGTTTGGGGTGGACGTAGCCCACACTGGGTGAACCACGTATATCTGTCTCTCTGGTTTTATGTGTTTTGTGTGCTTTTTCCACATATTTTATATGTTGCATTGCTCTATAATATTTAATTTTCTAACAAGCTTAACCCCCTCTAAAATGGGTCTTTGTAACGTTCAAGCATTTTGTTTCGTGGGTGAATAAACGGATTTTAAGCTCCCTAAAAAGTCAACATCTATGATTCAAAATGTAGAATGATCATGGCGTCTTATTGAATGCCTACCCCCGATGGTCCTAACCTGAAATATAATTTCTTTTGTGGCTCGTCTGGGGACAATTTATCGAGTTCAATTAGTGGTCAGTTTTAGAGACTCTTATTTTTCTTAAGGTGTGCCTTGGTAAAGAAACCGTAAAAAAGAGGAAAAAGGTCCCAACACATCGGGTGCCTTTTCATCCAATACTTAACGATGCTTCGTGTGTTCTTTGGAGTGTAAAATCACAAGTGTTATAAGATATGGATATCTGGTGATCCTTTATAATCGTTCTTCAATTATACTATGTGTGATTGTTCCTTGCAACAAATAAACAATGTGCATATGATAGGTTGCTTACACTTTTCCTAGTTAGACGAAGTTTTGCACTATAGGGAGATGAAAAATTATCTTAAGAAACCTTTCATATGCGTACCCAGGCTCACTGTGAGGCATAAGGGTGGAAGAGATTACGTTCCTTCTTTTTGATATTTTGGTCTTAGTCCCGAATCCTAATGAAAAAATTGAACTAAATTAATGAAAAAAATTTGAAAAAAAAAAAACTAGCTAAAGATGTGTGGATGTATGGACCACTTACTTTTTCGCTAATTATTCTATGTGTTTTCTATATTTTACCAGAAAATAGTTTGTTCATATAGAATTTTTGGATTGAAGGCCACTTACTTACCCCTACTTAAACTATGTGTGATTTTCAATGATAAAAAATTAAAATTAAAACAAACTATTTGCTAACCTAAACTGCAGGAAAAAAGTGTCCTCACCAGTCATGAAACACCATAACATAGTGATGGAAAATTTCGTATGGTTTACCAACACCTTACAACTACTAAAAAATGAGAAAAAGAAATAAAAAATGTGCTCACTTCCTACCCCGCGGCTTATTTTCACACAAGCGTGAGGTTCACAAGTCTATCTCGCCTGAACGCGCGTGGATTTACAATGTTTGAAAATTCCACTTTCTCTGAGCCAAATTTCTCACTGAGGGTGACTAAAAAGTACTAAGGGGAAGAAGGATTGATCTTGCAGTAAGTCTGGGCAGGAGAGAGGACCCACAATCAACAACCACTAGCTTAAAATAAAGAAAGAAGTGGAGTTGTCATTCCTGTTGTAGTGTATTCGACACATGGGCGGACGAAATAAATTGTGCTTAATAGGGGAGGCTTCTTTCCAACAAGAAAGTAACGGGTCAATTGGTTTGTTAGATTTTTAGTGGAAAAAAATAACATGTAGTAAACTAAGTAAAGAACATAGCATGCTACATTAAAGAAGAAACAAGAAACAAAATACTCATATATAATAACAAGCTCAATTGAGTCCAACACACTAATAATTCAAATGGAGAACTCTCTCCCTTTTTCTTAGTTTTTGATGGTATAAGAGAATAAGATTCTAAATCACTTGCAATGAATCCTTAGAGCTATGGAGCTCTAATATTCAAGGCAAGGGTGTCTCTTTCATTTAAGCTTCTTACAAGCCTCTATCTCTCCTCAACGGATGGTAGAATAACAGACACTTGGTGAACTTCTTCTCTTGGATTAAGGTGTTGGGTCGCCAATAGTTGAATCCTTCCACTACTTGCTACTTAGAAAACACAATCTTGGTTTTCTCTCAAGAAATTTTGCTATAATAACAATGTGTTCTCATGTTCCTCTTCCCATGGTAGCATTTTATAGAAAAATTTCAAAATTTCCCTCTCTCTCTTGGTACAAGATGGATGTTGACACAAAAGTGGGAGGTTGATTCCTTTGTTTGTTGCTTTAAGGCCTTAAGGTGGCTCCAAGGTAGTTATACTTGGCTGGCTTGAGTAGGAATCTTCTTCTCCAAGTGTGCCAAGTGGTCCGGGATGGTTACTTTCTGCATAATCAGCACCGTGCGGCTATCTAAGGGATAGACGTGATGATATTCGGTGCTATCAAAGAAAAGGATGCATGGATCGCTTGGGTTCAGTGCTTTCTATGTGGAATTTTATAAATTTTCCTCCTTGACCTTAGGAAAAGTTAAAATTTTCAGATCCTGTAATTTCTTCCTTCCCCGTAGATCCTTATCTATACCTTCTACTTGAAATTTCTCAATGTATTTTTCTTGTACAATTTTCCAGTGATAATAGTAAGATATTTAGCAATCTTTAGAATAAATGATTTTGTAAGCCATTCAATCAAAAACTAATCAGGGATCTCAAATTTTATGAGGCAACATCAACACTGCCATTCATGAATGTGATCTGAAATGTGAGTAGCAATTGACTACTACAATGAAGTGACAATGTGGGTGTTGGTTTCATATTGGACAGGTAACCAGAAGTGAGTAAGGAAGGCCATAGACAAGGAGTTAAAATCAAAGAAAATACCTCGAGGGAGTTCAATATACCATTTGGTCACAGTACCAATCAGAGTGCACTAGAAAACACGAAAACAAATTGAATCGTCGACCCAAGAGTTAGACAAGCACCATAGGTGGTACGTCATAACATGGGTTTTAGGGTCTTCTTCAAACTTGACTTTAAATTTAGGACAATATCCCATGATTTTGGCCAGAACTGGTGGCCAATGCAACTGATGTTGGATGGGTTCATTTTTAAGCTTTGACACATTCAAAAGTTCCAACGTAGCTAAAAACGACAAGGGAGGATGATGAGGAGAAAATGGTCGGGGTTTCCAACCTGGTTGATATGGATTCTGCCCCAAATAGGGCAGATTTTGACCTAGATACATATATTACCCCCATTGTTGGTAAGGACCTTATTGCAACTGATGTTGAACATAATGACCTTGCTGGGGTTGTTTGTAAGGCCCCTGCTAGATTTGCGGTTGTGGAACATGTTGGATATATGGTCCATTTTGAGGTCCTTGTTAAACATGAGGTCCAAGCTATGGTCCCTACTGAACATGGGGTCTAGTCTGTGGTCCTTGTTGAACGTATAGTCCAACCTGAGGTCCCTGTTGCGCCTGCTGGTACTGAGGAATATTTTGACATAGAGCACCAGGTTGACGACAAGGATGGGGTTGTTGGTACTGACCTTGAGGAAGTGGCTGGTACTAAGTACCAGGATAATTGGGGTGAGGACCAAATTGACCCAGAGGGAGATTCATACCATTTTCGGTTTGAAGACCAAACTGAGGTTTAGTCGCAACAGCACCTGCAGGAAGTTGGGATTGTTGGAAAATTGTTGAGAGACATTTGGTCATGGAACATACTAATACTATACATTTGGTTGTTGAACATATTTATGAGGTATGTTGGGTGGTTGAACATATGAATATGGTACATTCAGTTGTTGGAGAGGTTGTTGAACTTGAGAATACTGAATGTGGGGTTGTTTATAGACAAATGCAGCTAAATTAGGTTGACCACTCAAAGGATTACTTCCTATGAAAGTGTGCATCGGTTGTGAAAGAAATGTTCCACTTAGACTAGCATTAGGTTGTATTTCCCCTAGAACGGGTCCAGATTTTAGTGTCCCCCCACCCGAGAAGGGAGGTACATAGAGAGGATTACACTTCCCTCCAAGAAGAGAAGAAACCATAGATTTTCCACTCAATGGTGGAACTGCAGTAATCATAGATGGTGACAAGTGGGTAGAGGATCATATCAGAACAATCATCTGACCAATGGTGACTGTGGGCCAAAAAAAAGGCTGGGACGTGGTAGCCACATTCGAGATGAATGGGCCAAAAGATGGGGGGATACCCGCTGACCAAACTGGATGCGGAAATAGATATGTGGCTCTGGAAGCTCTTGAAATGAGGCTTCCCAAATAGGTATACCCATGTGGAAGTGAATATGCAACTTGACTTAAGGGTATTTCACTTCCACTTCTTGAATCTTGAGGCATGGGGCTGAAAAGTTCACCTTCAAGAAGAAACATAGATGAAGTGACCTCAGTAATTTAGGTGCCAGTGGTTTCCTGTAGAGTACTCTGAGGAGCACTCATGAATATGAAATCATGAGCATTGGATGTCATTTCATTGGCAAATAACTAGTGAACAATAAAGTGGGATAATACTAGAGAAGCAGAAATGGGAATGATGGGTTGATCATAAGGAATATAAGCCTGTTGAGGCGAGACCATAACTGAATTAACGATTGGATTCTAAGGAAAGATCATAAACTATGTAGCCAATTGAGGGCTTTACAGCTGTTAGCCACCTATAAAATTTGTCATATCAAATGGTGGCTAAAATTTTTTGTAGCCTTCAAGAAACAATTCATGTTCAAAATTGTGAGTTCTTGAAGTCTTATGATGATTTCTATCCTTTAAATTAATATTCACTGTTGTTTCCCTCATAATCCTGAATAATCTGCTGTTGGCCTAAAGAAGACTACTCAAAACCCCATTTTCCCATCATTTTTACCCCTCCTTTAATTCATAAAAACCCCATTTTTACCCCTTCTTTCATCCATAAAAATCCCTCCATAAGCCTCATTTAACCTTCAAATTCACTTCAATACCATTTTAAAACCATTTGGTCTCCTTCCATTTGGTTTTAAAAACTCCTTTTCCTTCTACTGAAACCCTCAAATTGGCTTAAAAACCCTGTTTTTAAGCCTAAAAACACTCATATTACATTATATAGAACTTTAGCCCCCGAGGGCTTAACTCCTATAACCCCCACTTCTCATAAGACCTACAGCCCCACAACCGAGTGATAAGGGCCTAAAATGACCCTAAACCCCCATCGGAACCCTCTTTTCCTTCATTTTCTTTGTTATATCATAAACTCGATGGTTAGA
Source organism: Pinus albicaulis (assembly GCA_034641835.2). NCBI lineage: Eukaryota > Viridiplantae > Streptophyta > Pinopsida > Pinales > Pinaceae > Pinus > Pinus albicaulis. The sequence continues at coordinate 71,912,840 of CM076579.1, read as the reverse complement.
TCTTTCAGTGAATATCCACCGTTGATCTTTGCAGATCAACGGTTGTCGTTAAAACCCGATCCTGCTCCTTCCATGCTCCCCTCATTTCATAACTCTGCCCCAAAGATTAAATCTCACCTTCTGTTCATCAATTCCAACAGTCGAAATGAAACCCAATAGACCCACTTCTGTTGGGACCTACATCCTGCCTTGTGAAAATCCTATGCAATCACAAACCACCACCTGGACTCCACTAACTCCCCAACCCGCATCTTCCTCCGTCGCGTGCAATCCGCACCGTCAGATCTCCGACCCCTGATCCGACGACCCAAATCACGTTTCGCATTTTTTCTGCATCCAATGGTTAACACTCCAAAAAAACATGAAACAGGTGGTTTTATAAATACACGTGTCGCGCGGCGTACTGTATCGCGTTTTTTTGGGCCAAATTCAAAACCACTTTGGAGCAACGTGAAACCAGCAGTTTTCCACTAAAAACCACTCCTCCCCAATGTAATTCTTCATTTATTCTCAACCGTCAATTGTTTTAATCAGACGGCTCTAACTTAACATGACCATATTTCATTTCCTTCTACCCCTTTTCTCCCGAACGATCCATCGTTTAATCTTGGCCGTTAATTATTTTAATCCGATGTCTCTTCTACAATTTCACCACCAAACCATCGCCTATCTCCTCTGCCAATTCATCTCAACCGTTGATCATTCTAGATCAACGAATCTCATTCATCCTGCGTCCAAACTTCATTTTACCTCCTTTTCACTTTCGCCAAATACTTTTTCCCATTTTCATTACATTTTCTTCCATTTTATTATAATGTTACCCCCTCCGCATTATAAACTCCCCAATAAATCCTAGTCGTTGATCAATCTAGATCAACAGCCCGGACTTAATCTGACCTTCACTCATTCAACTCCCTCCCCATTTAATCCCGTCAAATGATCTTGGCTGTTGGTTGATTTCATCCAATGGCCACGATTAAAACTCACCCCCAAAGTAGCCTAACCTATTCTTTCACGGATTTTTCATAACTTTTGTGTATTTTTGCAAGTTTTAAAAGCTATTCCACAGTTTTCTAAATGAAGTGAAAGCCTGAGATGATGATTCACGGGCAATCTTCCATGAAGAAAATGAATCTGTAGGGTTCTCATCATGATTTTACCCATGTCTCATGAACATTGGTAATGTTATGAAACCATTTGTGCACCTGTGAAGCAACAAAGCACATAAAACCTTAATCAGACAAAGAGTATCAGTGTTACAAAATTAGATCAAATTAGAAATGAAGGATCAAAGTTTTTTAACACAATTTTGAGGGATTAAGGCATAAATTTGACTATCAAAGGCCTAATCCACACAGTTAAAGACAGCATAAAGACTAGAAGACAAAAATTAAGCCTAATTAGGCCTAAAACACGGATCTAAAGTAAATTAAAGGTGTTTTAGGGAAAGACAAGGAAATCTATCAGTCCGAGAAGCCTCCACTGCCACTTCAGAGGCTAATTGAATCCTCTCCAGCTACCAAAATCCACCTACGGCCTCACAGAAATCAAAGAAGGCCTAGTTATTGCTAGAACATAATATATTTTCCTAAAGACAACTGAACAGTTATTTCAACCAAATGAACTTATTTCAAATTGTCAGCGAAGTTATTACAAAGATAAGAAAGAGCCCTGAAGTCAATCTTCTCATCCATTAAGCCTCAAAATGAATAAACAGAGTTATGAAGCAGAGTTATAGGTAGAATTCATTCCTGCCTTATGCCTTGCATGGTTTTCAAGGCAAGGAATTGCATTGATTATGGAATTAATGATACTTGAACCCTAAAAACTTTTCCACCTCCTCATTTTCTTATAAAATCTCATTGAGGAGCACATTGTAAAAGGTTGGTCTCTGGATATCTGTTGCATGTAAATATTTTTCTGAAGTTGCTGAAGTCTTGCTTGTAATTGAAGATACATAGGCTGAGATGAGAAGTCCGAAGTTGTAGAGACCCACTGGACTTGATGATTGTAACTGGTTTGAACATCAAATACAAGCTGATTTATGGCATCCTGGTCTATGTCAATGGTGATGTGCTTCTTATTGTAAATTGTTATTTTCTTCTTCTTTTTTTCATTTTTTCCACTTTCTCTAATAAATAACAACAAATATAGAGCTAGGATTTACTCTTTAGAGTACCCTACTCTCACTGATAAGCTTTATCTTTATGTTTTCCTCCTTTGTGTATTCAAGAATGATTTAATACAATCCAAGTAGTTAAGGAATGTTGCTGAGCCCATGTCTTACTGTCTAAACTTTAAAAATTGTTCTTGAATGTTATTTTCATTACTTGCTAAGTAGAGTTGGACTAGGAAAGTTTATGGTTTGCCTTGTCTTCTAGTTTCTTCTCCAAAGGTTGTTTGAAAGTTTGCCTTAAGAGTATGTTGCAAGCAGGCTAGTTTCCAAGTACTTACCTCTCCTTAGACTACTTTATTGTTTATCATGAATGTTTTCCTTTTGAATATGTTGAAAGAAGGCTAAGTTAAAGTCTTTACTCGATCTTAAGCTATTCTATGTGTTTTAAATGTTTTCTCTTGAAAGTGTATCAAAAGCAGGATAGTATCAAGGTACTTACCTGATCTTAGATTACTTTTGTGTCTTTCTTAAGTGCATGCCAAAGCAGGATAGGTTCCAAGCACTTACTTGACCTTAGGCTGTACTTTGTTCCTTCATTTGTTTGATCTCCATTTCTTATTGTTTCATTCCATAAAATCAACTTAAAGAGATCCTTTGACATAGATGACTTGCCCCATGGACCACTCTTGAACCTTGTTGTTTCAATTAAATCCTCTTATGACTCCATAGCCCAATGGATTGAAGCTGCTCCTTGCCTATATTATTAGTTGAATCATCCCTTCACTTTCATACACCTTCACCCTTCATTTAGACTTCCTTCACCTTCATTTTATCTTTGCCCAACCAAAACCAGAAAAAACATTGTCCTTAATAACTAGCCTAATATCATACCTAAAATACCTTACAAGATAAATCAATATTTTCACTTATAAAGAGACCCCTCTTTGGATTCAGGAGGGCTAGATCCTAGAATCCAAAAGTGGTTCATATGTAGGCTTTTCAGTTTGTATTTTCCAATATTGAAAATTACAGAGACCTAACATTATGGCGACTCCACTGGGGAAAGAAGACTAGTTAGCCTAGATTGGCTTCATAATAAACATGGTGGTGGAACCATAAAACATTTTACCTCGTTAAGAGCTAAAAATTTTCCACCTGGCAACTCCACACTCTATAACTCCAAAAATACCAAATCACTCCACTAGTAGAAGACTCTGAACTGGTTGATAAGATACAGTGACCTCTGTTCTGATTTACAAACATGGATTTAGATATAGACCCAGAAGACAAACATATGGTCATGATGGAAAAATTTGTGTACATGCTTGGAAAGAGAATATAAAGGTATGAGGCTAATTTACGTATTAATGATCTAGAGTAGCTCATGCTTGTTTCAAATCAAGAACAAACTCTACCAATACAAGACATGTATGATGAGAGATGTTATAGAGAAAAAAATGAAGAAAAAATTCTAATAATGATGGAAAAGATGATGTACATGCTTGGAAAGAGAATAGAAAGGTGTGAGGCTAATATGAATATTGGTGATTTAGAGCAACCTATGCTTTTCCCTGATCAAACACAAGCCCAATCACCTCAAGACTTAGACAGTGACCAAGATATGTATGATGATCAACACTTTATAGGAGATGATGAGCAGCTTACAAAGAAAGCAATGAAGAAGGTTGTCAAGAAATGCTTGATTGCCTACCTATATCTTGTACTATGCTGATAAGAGAACTTCATGACCAAATTGCAAAAAATTATAGTGAGCAGTGCTTTGAGTAAACAAGTAGCCACTTAGAAAATGCAGAATCTGATGTGGAAGGAGAACCAGCACATATAGGAACTCTCCCTCTAGATTATAACCCATATCAGATTACACAATAAGAGTGGCATCCTGATAATGTAAAAGAAACAACTCATGAACCTTATATGCAAACTGAATGTCATTATAATCATGAGGAATTGTCTAAAACAGAAGAATATCAAGAAACAAAAGAAAATCCTCAAAGTTTCCCTGCAAGCACAAGTGAAGATCCCCTAGAAGAGGCTCAAGAAGACATCAGGCCTAAAAATCAGCCCATACAAGAGAAAGAGGATTGTTGTACATCTGTCCTAAGCAAAAATAAAACTCCTTCTCTCTTGACAGAAGAAGAGATTGATCTAATATTGAACAGACAACCAGCCCTCAAATATTCATTAAAACAAAATACCTCTGTCATCTACCTACTGGATCTTGTTGTCTTGAAACAAAAAATAAACTTGTAGATCAACTAAAAGAAAATAAAACTGATAACCCAATATGTTTGATTGGTGAGATTGTTTATTCTAATGATTTTCCAAATTTTGATCAGTCTGATGATGATGATGAGCTTCAAGAAGAAACTAATCATGTAGAGCAACCAGCATTTGATTGTTGTTATGAGTTTCACTATCATCAGCTTGAAAGCAGCGATCAACCAATCCAATCCATCAAAAATAGCTTTTACATAATTGGGAATCAGCAGCCTTTCAACTCAAAGGGTGAAGAGGAGAGCAATGAAGAAATTTTTGATAAGGTTGAAACCAAGGAGTCTTCTCTTAAAAAATAGGAAGCAAGTGAACATACCCCCTCTCAAGAATATGATGATATCTTCATAGAGTACAATCCACTAAATCAGAGCATACCAGGACTACAATAGGACAACACTGCAATATATGATGAGTCCTCTAGTTCATATGATAATGAAGATGAGGAAGATTGTCTTCCTCAAAAGAATCTTTGCCTTCATCCAGTGGAAAATGAGGAGATAATCCTGGTAGAGCCATATCTTTCAAATTATAACAACCAAGTATTATTTCAAGATCTCTATGTTGATTTCCTCAAGACATCTGAAGAAGGGATAAAGGTTGCAAACAACAGCATATCACCAAGTGCAACAAAATTCTTCAAATTTGCTACTGAAGTGCAAAGAGAATGGAAGTGGCCCTGCCTGTCCCACATGCTCAAAGAGATGAGCAAAGACCTGTCATGGAACCATCTGATTGATTGGATGTATTGGAAAAGAGAGATTGTAAGTTAAAATTGTAAATATTTCAAGTTAGATTAGGTTAGATAGGAAAGAAATAAAGCTCAGCCTTTGAGCATTTAGTTAATTTTTTATTTTTTTCTTGAAGAAAAAATAAAAATACAAAAACAATAGAAGATAGAAAAGAAGGCAATGTGAAAAAAAGAAAGGTACAACCCCATACCAAAAAAGAGAAACAAATTCTGAAAGTGTGCAAGCTCAAATGCCACTCCTAAGAACACACTTCTAGTTAGTCATATAGCCTAATCATGACTAATTAGTTTTGAATTTACTTCTGATAGGTTAGTGAATTAGATTTTCCAAACAGCTCAATCTTGGCTTATCAGTAAGGTAGATTAGGATAGAAAAAACAAAGGTTCAAACAAGCTCAAAATCTGAAACTATGAATTTCAAAAGAAGAATGGCTCTAATTAGATCAAATCTTGAGCCAAAGATAGAAAACTAACTGGTTCTAATATGCCCAAAACTTGAGCAAGACAGCTCAAACAAACTCAGATCAGAGTTGAATAAAGATGAAGGATGTTCTTAAATTTTCAGATCTTAAGCCTTCACAATTTTGTTTTAATTTTCTACAAACTTTAGTCTATGTGCAGCTTGTTTTTATGCCATAGACCAATAGCAAGTTAGACTGCTTAATCCTAGCTTGGTTGTTTTTAAATATTTTTTTTACAATTTAGAGATGAAAATCTGTCAGACAACCTAATCCTAACAGATAGTAGTTAGGTAGAGAAACTTTATGAAATCAACTGTTTAATTTGATTTCATGGAGAAATAAGGGTAGAAATAGACTAGTATTATGTTTTCAATAAAAGAATAAAATGCTGATGTTCAAGGTCTGCAATTCCAAATGCACCTTTTTGGAGAAAAAATGTTAGGAAGTAGGTTGTGTAGGTAGTTGTTTGGGGAAGAAATTTTCTGTTGATATCAAATGCTCTAATCATCTTATAAGCAACTGATGAAAATAAGAAGAAAAGGTTGTCAAGGTACAAAGCCACTAATCTACATCCAGATAATACTGATCTGAGGTTCTTGACACCTCCAAGGAGCTGCCATCCCAAGTTGGAGCCACTGTTAGCCACCTATAAAATTTGTCATATCAAATGGTGGCTAAAAATTTGTGTAGCCTTCGAGAAACAATTCATGTTCAAAATTGTGAGTTCTTGAAGTCTTATGATGATCTCTATCCTTTAAATTAATCTTCACTGTTGTTTCCCTCATAATCCCGAAGAATCTGTTGTTGGCCTAAAGAAGACTGCTCAAAACCCCATTTTCCCATCATTTTTACCCCTCCTTTCATTCATAAAAACCCCATTTTTACCCCTTCTTTCATCCATAAAAATGCCTCCATAAGCCTCATTTAACCTTAAAATTCACTTCAAGACCCTTTTAAAACCATTTGGTCTCCTTCCATTTGGTTTAAAAAACTCCTTTTCCTTCTACCGAAACCCTCAAATTGTCTTAAAAACCCTGTTTTTAAGCCTGAAAACACTCATATTACATTATATAGAACTTTAGACCCCGAGGGCTTAACTCCTATAACCCCCGCTTCTCATAAGACCTATAGCCCCGCAATCGGGCACTAAGGGCTTAAAAGGACCCTAAACCCCCATTGGAACCCACTTTTCCTTCATTTTATTTGTTATATCATAAACCTGATGGTTAGATATTTCGGCGAATATCCACCGTTGATATTTGCAGATCAACGGTCGTCGTTAAAACCCGATCCCGCTCCTGCCATGCTCCCCTCATTTCATAACTCTGCCCTGAAGATTAAATATGACTGTTCGTTCATCAAATCCAACGATCGAAATGAAACCCGATAGACCCACTTCTATCGGGACCTACCTCCTGCCTCATGAAACTCTCGCCCAATCACATTCCGCCACCTGGACTCCACTAACTCCCCAACCTGCATCTTCCTCCGTCGCATGCGATCCACATCGTCGGATCTATGACCCCTGATCCGATGGCCCATATCACGTTTCGCATTTTTTCTGTGTCTGATGGTTAACACTCCAAAAAAACGTGAAATAGGTGGTTTTATAAATACACGTGTCGTGCGGCGTAATGTATCGCTTTTTTTTGGGCCAAATTCAAAACCACTTCGGAGCAGCGTGAAACCAATGATTTTTTGCTAAAAACCACTCCTCCCCAATCTAATTCTTCGTTTAATCTAAACCATCAACTGTTTTAATCAGACGGCTCTATCTTAACGCAACCACAGTTCATTTCCTTTTGCCCCTTTGCTCTAGAACGATCCATCATTTAATTTTCGTCGTTAATTATTTTAATCCGATGGATTTTCTGCAATTTCACCCCAAACCATGGCCTATCTCCTCTGCTCCCAAATGCTCTACCAATTCATCCTGACCGTTGATCATTCTATATCGACGGATCTCATTCATCCTGCGTCCAAAATTCATTATACCTCCTTTTCGGTTCCACTAAATACTTTTTCCCGTTTTCATTACATTTTCTTCCATTTCATTATAATGTTACCCCCTCCGCATTATAAACTCCCCAATTAATCCTAGCCGTTGATCAATCTAGATCAACGGCCTGGACTTAATCTGACCTTCACTCATTCAACCGCCTCCCCATTTAATCCCATCAAGTGATCTCGGTCGTTGGTTGATTTCATCCAACGGCCACGATTAAAAATCGCCCCCAAAGCAGCCTAACCTATTCTTTCACATATTTTTCATAACTTTTGTGTATTTTTGTAGGTTTTAAAAGCTTTTCCACAGTTTTTCAAATGAAGTGAAAGCCTGAGATGAAGATCTGTAGGCAATCTTCCATGAAGAAAATGAATCTGTAGGGTTCACATCATGATTTTACCCATGTCTCATGAACATTGGTAACGTTATGAAACCCTTTGCACGCCTCTGAAGCAACAAAGCACAGAAAACCATAATCAGACAAAGAGTATTAGTGTTACAGCATTAGATCAAAGCAGAAATGAAGGATCAAAGGTTTTTAACATAATTTTGAGGGATTAAGGCATAAATTCGACTATCAAAGGCCTAATCCACACAGTTAAAGACAACATGAAGACCAGAAGATAGAAATTAAGCCTAATTAGGCCTAAAACACAGATCTAAAGTAAATTAAAGGTGTTTTAGGGAAAGACAAATAAATCTATCAGTCTGAGAAGCCTCCACTGCCACATCAGAAGCTAATTGAATCTTCTCCAGCTACCGAAAGCCACTTGCAGCCTCACAGAAATCAAACAAGGCCTAGTTATTGCCAGAACAGAAGATATTTGCCTAAAGATAGCTGAATAGTTATTTCAACCAAATGAACTTATTTCAAACTGTCAGTGAAGTTATTACAAAGATAATAAAGATCCCTGAAGTCAATCTTCTCGTCCATTAAGCCTCAAAAAGAAGAAATGGAGTTATGAAGTAGAGTTATAGGTAGAATGCATTCCCACCTTATGCCTTGCATGGTTTTCAAGGGAAGGAATTGCATTGATTATGGAATTAATGATACTTGAACCCTAAAAAATTTTCCACCTCCTCATTTTCTTATAAAATCTCATTGAGGAGCACATTGTAAAAGGTTGGTCTCTGGATATCTGTTGCATGTAAATAGTTTTCTGAAGCTGCTGAAGCCCTGTTTATAATTGAAGATACATAGGCTGAGATGAGAAGTCTGAAGCTGTAGAGACCCATTGGACTTGATGATTGTAACTGGTTTGAACATCAAATACAAGCTGATTTACGACATCCTGGTCTATGTCAATGGTGATGTGTTTCTTATTGTTAATTGTTATTTTCTTTTTGTTTTCATTCTGTCCACTTTCCCTGATAAAGAACAACAAATATAGAGCTAGGATTTACTCTTTAAAGTAGCCTACTCTCACTGATAAGCTTTATCTTTATGTTTTCCTCCTTTGTGTATTCAAGAATGATTTAATACAGTCCAAGCAGTTAAGGAATGTTGGTGAGCCCATGTCTTACTTCTAAACTTTAAACATTTTTCTTGAATGTTATTTTCATTACTTGCTAAGTTAGACTAGGAAAGTTTATGGTTTTCCATTTCTTCTAGTTTCTTCTCCAAAGGTTGTTTGAAAGTTTCCCTTAAGAGTATGTTGAAAGCAGGCTAGTTTCCAAGTAATTACCTCTCCTTAGACTACTTTTATTGCTTATCATGAATGTTTTCCTTTTGAATATGCTGAAAGCAGGCTAAGTTAAATTCTTTACTCGATCTTAAGCTATTCTATGTGTTTTAAATGTTTTCTCTTGAAAGTGTATCAAAGCAGGATAGTATCAAGGTACTTACCTGATCTTAGATTACTTATGTGTCTTTCTTAAGTGCATGCCAAAGCAGGATAGTTTCCAAGTACTTACTTGACCTTAGGCTATCCTTTGTTCCTTCATTTGTTTGATATCCATTTCTTATTGTTTGATTCGATAAAATCAACTTAAAGAGATCCTTTGACATAGATGACTTGACTCATGGACCACTCTTGAACCTTGCTATTTCAATTAAATCCTCTTATGACTCCATAGCCCAATGGATTGAAGTTTCTCCTTTCCTATCTTATTAGTTGAATCATCCCTTCACTTTCATACACCTTCACCCTTCATTTAGACTTCCTTCACCTTCATTTTATCTTTGCCCAACCAAAACCAAAAAAAACCTTGTCCTTAATAACTAGCCTAATATCATACCTAAAATACCTTAAAATATAAATCAATATTTGCACTTATAGAGAGATCCCTCTCTGGATTTAGGAGGGCAGGATCCTATAATCCCGAAGTGGTTCATATGTAGGCTTTTCAGTTTGTATTTTCCAATCTTGCAAATTACAGAGACCTAACGCTAGCTCATAATCTTCCAATGTTGTCCAACAAGAATCATCAGGTGGTGGTAAAGATGAAATGAGTTGTAACTTATTCCAATCTTGAGTTCAGGACCGTGATCTTCAAGGGGTCCAACTGGGAACTGGGAGACCTAAGGAAGAGTCTCTTGAGATCCTTCAGAGAAAGGACTAGGTGAATCCGAAAATTCTGCGATGATGACCTTTCAAGACAATATCAGGGAAGGAAGAGTTGAAAATATTAAAATTCACAACTTACCAAGCGATTATGAGGCTGGATAAATGCACACGTAGGATGTTTTCATGGTAAGTTATTTTTTAGAATTTAAAAAAAAAATAGATCAAAAAGGGGTGTACTAGGCATAAAGTTTTACCAAGTATCCGTGAACTTTAATATACACCTTGGTGATAAATGATATAAAAAATTACCAAGGAATTAATGTACTATAGTTGATCTCCCCAAATTTCATGTTCAGTGTATCACTTTTACAAGGCAGTTGACTCGGTTACCTATGGTAGGCTTGCAACCTAATGGTGTCTCCCAAAATATACGTGATGTTGCATGGGATTCTAGTCTGTAGTAGTGTTGTCTAATTTGTAACCTCTTGATGAGAGCACCCCAAATATACATATCATACATCAATATACTACCATACGTGGGACAGGATATCACCGCCGGATTATAACACAGACGGTTAGCGACAACTCCTACATTTAACGACGTTGAAACACGTCTCTAGCCTAGACCTCTAAATGTTCTCGTTAGTTCCAAATTCTCCGTAACGTAAATTGGGTAAATTTTAAAGTTGATATTGAGTTAAGTTTTAGTTCTTAGCTAAAAATCTATGTCACCTAAATCCTACAGTGCAGGCTAAATGCAAAAATAAAATCTTTCCATTTCAATGAAGTCTAAAATATTGAGGGAAGAGATGCAAACCAAAGTGCAGTCAGTGCAACAAACAACGATGCCCCCCAAACTAGTTCAAAACTAAGAAATGAAATATTTTCAAATTGAATTCACTTTCCCCAAAATGCAACTTATTGAAAAAATGAAAGCATTTCTCTTTTTCACTAAGATGCAAAGAATGAAAACCTTTTTTTTACGTTTTAATTTGAAATGAAATAAAAAGTAAAATGAACGAAACAGATGAAGAAATGAAAAAAAAAACACTTTTCACTTTTCTTTCAATCGCACGGAAATCAAAATCTCTTCAAAAATACATGAATGAAATACTTTCATGCTTTTTCAAAGTGATAAAGACAAGCCAAATAAAAGAACTAAAATGAAAATCACTCTCAGTTTCCTTTGAATTTGGAAACATACACACTCTTCTAAAATCGTAAATCAAACAATTTGTAATCTTATGTTTCATGCTAAATTGAAGGTGAGATTAGCATGCAGTGATGACTAGTGCATGTGAAAAACAACTTCAAACCAATTCATAAGCAATGCGGCAAAACATGTTTGAAATGGTTGAAAAAGGATTATAAATCAGAGACTATCGATTTCTTGATGACAAAGGCAAGTGACTAATGGAAGTTAATTGACCTAGATAACCTAGAAAATCCTTCAATTTCACAAGCAAGTCAAAGAAATGAAAAAAATCATTCAAACAAGACAAACAAGTCAAGCACACACACGGAAGGTCATTGAGACTCGACATACATTCTTCAGGGGCCAAGACATATTGGACAAATAAAGGGGAAACCCCAACTTTTCCTAGGTCTAAGATCATCGTTTTTGTGATGAACAGAAGGGTGTTGGAAGACAAATCAACGTGGTTGTGCTATATAGAACAGCATTGGCAGCGCTACTGTGATAACAAAAAATGTTTTGGGCACTAAAAACAAGGAAAAACAAAAAAACCTTTCACACCAAAACTAGACCTGACACAGTGAAATGACTATCAAACCCTATGAAAACTAGCAGACACCTAATAAAACTCATTTTTCAGTGATCGTTCAAACTAATCAGAGATCATCTCAGGAAAGGAAGGCTAAGAGGCTAAAGCTCCCCAACAGAATCACCAATTCTTTTGTGAAGATAGATCCCCTATGTGGATAGAGGTGATCTCTCTAGCCCTGGAGTAGGTCTAGAAACCTGAGATACTTTCTAATGCAAAGCTTTCTTAACTAATATTCAAAATGAAACAAGAAAGGAGATAGAAGTACCTTTCCATGATGCTATGTTCGAACTCGTTGATGATGGCCTTGATCCACGATCCATTTAGGCTCACTCCTTGCTACTAGTTGCACACGAATACCTGCAGATGATCAAGAGGCAAAAAAAAAATGTAATCCAATACATAATAAGCATTAAACATTAGCTATATAGTAGATCAAGGAGTACCACAACATTTGCACAAATGATTAGAAAAATATAGAAAGCAAACATCAGATGTTTTATTAATGAATAGAAAAGAGAAATGTTACAACCCAAGCCATGATGATGGAGGCCTCCCTTTGGTGAAAATATGAGTCCTTCACCGAAGTTCTAAAGCATTTCTTTTCCCGAATAGTTTAGGTGCTATCAAAGTGTATGAATGTAAAGGGAACGAGAGTTTAAACCATCCCAATAATGACCAACCAGTAATGGAAGGATGGGGACCAATTTATAAAAAAGACGAAGAAGTTGGGAGCCCATGAAAGGAGGAGGAAGCTCCAATTTCTAAGGGATAAACCCTCATGGATGAGATAAAAGCTTTAAAATCATAGAGCTTGACTCTATCACCGCCATTTAACAATGAACTCACCACCCTGGAACTTCTAGAGGTTGACACTTCTCCTCCATTTGAGGAAACACTGCTAGAAAGGTATCAGTGTAGTTTTCCAAGAAATAAAGGCGTTGATAGTGCTAAGCCAGAACTGTCAACCTGCCATCAGCACGGGTAGGAAACTAGAAAATGCACTAACTCAAAAAGTTAGTGTTTTGACCAAGTTCCTTTAGTAATCTTCCAAGGAAATGTTCTTTGAGTCTTCATGGAATGTCTTTACATATTTTTCCATGGTGGAAACATTACATAGGGTCTATCATGGGGCACTTCACAATCAGGGATGGAATGTGAGCATGGTGAAAAATTGTTGTGTAACAGTATGGACCCAGAACATTTTAGAGCCATATTATAATGTTGTACCCCTCAAATAATTATAGATGTGAGGATTTTGTAGGGGATGGTAAACTTTAGAAGAAATTTATCAAAAATTTCAGTGGGATAAGTATTTCCTTAACCGATTGTATGAGGGAAAAGTAATTTTCATGGACTGAGGCATTTGAAAGGATTTTTGAACATATAAAAAGAAAAGTGGTCAAGGCTGCCATTCTAGATCTGCCAAATTTTGATTTAAGGTATTTATCATTGAATGTGATGCATCAGTCATTGCAATTGGAGGGGTTCTAAGCCAATAAGGTCGATCAATTGCCTTTTTTAGAGAGAAATTCAATGATGAAAAATGAAGGTATGTAACCTATGATAAAGAACTATATGCAATTTTTCAAGCATTAAAAGAATGGAGACACTACTTTTTACATTGAGAATTTATGAAATTAAGTGACAATCAATTGAAATATATTGATTCTCAAGCCAAGATATCCCATAAGCATGCTAAATGGGTCTCGTTTCAGTAGATTTATACATTTTTAGTGTAACATATAAGATGAAAAAATAATGTTGTAGCAGATTCTTTAAGTAGGAGACATCACCTACTTGTCACTATGACCAACAAGGTTGTGGGGTTTGAAGAAATGAAGGGAGAATATGCTGCAAACCCCTATTTAAACCAAATAATTGAAGCTATCAACAGTCCAATAAATGTAGGCAGAAGTCCTTCTAGAGATTATTTATTAGTTGATGTATTTATAAATAGAGGAATCCAACTTTTCATTCCCTAAGAATCCTAAAGGGAACAGCTAATTAGAGAAATGCATTCGAGTCAATTGGGTGCTCATTTTGGTAGGAAATAAACCTACAACATGATAAGTAGAATTTTTTTGGACTGAGCTAAGGAAGAATGTCAGTAAATTTGTTTCTTCTTGCAAAATTTTCCAAATTTATAAGGGTGGGTAGAAAAAAACGAGATTGTGTAAACCCTTGCCAGTATCAAAAGAGGCATGGAAAAACATCTCCATGGAATTTTTTTTTGGGTTACATCACACTCAAAGATGAAATGAATTTGTTTTCATGGGGTTGGAGAGGTACTCCAAAATGGCCCACTTCATTCCTTATAAGGAAACAAATGATTCAAGAAAGGTGGTTGAATTATTCTTCAAGGAGATAGCACCTCGAAATGGACTGCCAAAGTCCATCACTAGTGAATGAGATCCAAAGTTTTTAGGCCATTTTTGGAGGACGTTATGGTAGAATCTTGACAAAAAATTACAATATAGTTCAGCCTATCATCCTCAAATTGATGACAGACAAAAATAGTGAACAAAATTTTGGGGAATCTTCTTTGGAGCTTGGTGGGAGAAAATCCAAGGCAATGGGGATTATTTTTGACATAGGATTAATTTTCTTTCAATTCGAGCATTAACAGATATAAAGGTAAGTCTCCTTTATAGGTTTTTTATGGAGAAAACCCATAGGGAATAGTGGATCTAATTGATATTTCGAAGGGAGAACGAGTTAGTCAAAAAGCCAAATATCTTGTAAATTATATGCATGATATGCAAGAGCACGTCAAATGGAAATTACAAAAAAATATGTGGTGTGACAATATAAAAGAAGATATGCATCAAAGAGAAAAGGTGTACCAAGAAGGTGAACAAGTTATGGTTTACCTATGAATGGAGAGGTTACCTAAAGGAACATACCATAAATTGAAGCCAAAGAAGATCAGTTCATGCAAAATCCTCAAAGGAATCAATGAAAATTCCTATCTAATTCAACTGCCTATATAATTTGACATTAGTCCTGTCTTTAATGTTGCAGATATATATTCCTATCATGAAGGGGTTGAAGAAACCACTAAGGAAGAAGTGAATGAAGAATGGAATATGAAGCTATTGTAAAAAAAGAAGGAATGTGGTGAGAAAGTGTAGACACTAATGCTACTACCACAAGGTAAAAATTAAAAAAAAAAAAACTATAAGTTGTATCTAGTAAAATTGTAAGGGTTTTATGATTCAAGCAACACTTGGACCACTGAAGAGGAAAACATTATATTTAATGAATTTGATTATTATAAACTTGGAGGTTTTCAATATTAAAACGAACGTGAGGATGATGTACTATGACTCCATCAATTTGTGGAGATTCATTGGATCCCCACAACTGGAGTTTAGTTTGGATTAGTTTAGAAATATTACAGAATAAATCAATAAATATAGGGGATATCTCGGGGGAAAGTAGTGGAACGTTTTTTGGGGCCATAGGCATGGGTTTCTTTTAAGGAAGACAAGAAAAAAGAGATATTTTCTGTTGAGGGGACTAGCCTGTTTTGGGGGAGATCTGAATGTTTTTTTTTAATGAACATATAAATTTTATGGTTATTGGTTTTGAATACTTTTTTTATAATGGAAATATTATGTTCATGGTTCTTAGTTCTATGTTTTTTTAGCCCACTATATTGTTAGTTTATTTGGTTTGAGTCTACACTTGTGTTGGAAAATTAATCTCTACCATCGCGTTAAATGAACTGACAACAGGCATATCTCAAGTAAATATTTTTCATGTTGTGGATTTAGTTTGCAGGCTAAGGACATGGCATAAATCAATTTCTGACCAAGAGTACAAATCCCCATTCCGCAAAATATTAAATTACTAAAGTAAAATGGAAATTTAATGAAGGATTGGTAGAAATGCATGGTGAAGCATTTACTCTGTAACTATTATTTACTGTCCAACACTCAGCAAGTTAAAAAAAAATCATGTTTTCCCATCCTATGTTTCAAATTTTAGTCTTTCCATCTATTAGTGTATTAGAAATTTATGTTTTGATGTAACAAGCATGTAGAATTATTATGCATAGTGGCGTAAGTCTGAGAAAAATCGTGCAACATTTTGTGGTGGTTGTGTAAAAATAGTTTGTTACAGCTTTTACATTGATTTTACTCTATTCTAAAGTGAGTAAATTTGTTTTATTTTTGCTCCATTATAGTTGCGCAAGTCAAGTGTGATTTAATATCCACCACCTTATTTTTAAGGAAGACTCATATGATTTAATTTTCGTGACTCTGTGTGTCTCTTAGTGACTCTGTATGTTGAGGAAGAATCCTTTGTCTGCTGTTTTGAAATTTTTAACATGGTATTAGAGCGGGTTTATAATTTTATTACTGAGAGTGCAAGTGCTTGTATTGGGACTTGAAATTTTTTCTGGAAGTTTCTTTTGGAGCATATTTACCAACAAGGAAAAAGTTTTTTTTAACAGCTAAAATGGTAGCATCAAACACAAGCTTGACTAATCCACAAACACCTCAGTTTAATCACAAAAATTATGATTATTGGGCTATTACAATGAAGGCTATGTTTTCTTCTCAAGGTATTTGGTAATTGGTGGAGAATGGTTTCCAAGAACCAGCAAATGCGGCATCATACAATGCTTTGACACAAGAAGAAAGATATTTTTTTAGCGACAACAGGAAGAAGGACTCAAAATCCCTCTTCTACATTTTTGAAGAAATTCATGAAAGTATCTTCCCAACTATTGCAGAAACAAAAAATTCCAAGAAAGCATGGGATACCCTCCAAAAAACCTACCAAAGCATGGTAAAGGTGAAGACCAAACAAATACAAATGTTGTAAATAGATTTTGAGATAATTTGTATGAAAGAGTCTGAGAATGTAGACTCATATTTTACATATTTAATTGGAATGGTTACTCAAATCAGGTCCTGTGGTGAGACACTTGAGGAAAGGAGAATAGTTGAGAAAGTTTTGAGAAGCCTGCTAGCAATATTTTATCCCATTGTTGTGGCCATATAAGATATAAAGGATCTCTCACAGTTTTCAGTGGATGAGCTTCATGCATCACTAAATTCTTGTGAACATAGACTGAACAGAGCAACAAACTCCTCTTTGGAGCATGCTTTCAAGACACAAGTTTCATTTGGTCAATGTAGAGGTAGAGGAAGATCAAATTATTGAGGAAGAGGAAGAATCCCACACAGAGGTGGAACAGGTATCCCTTCAAGCTCAAGTGGAAGGGGAAACAATCAAAATCCAAGTCAAGGCTCAAGCCAAAATCAAGCACAAGGTTAGAGGTATGATAAATCTCAATTTCATTGTCATTATTGTAAGAAGTATGGCCATTATGCAAATGAATGTAGAAAGAAGAAATTTGACATAAGAAACAAACCAAGTGAAAATTTCACAACGGAAAATCAGAACCGTGATAGCATGCTTTTAAGTTGTAATGTAGCACAAGAAAAACAATGGGATGTATGGTTTCTAGATTGAGAGTGTAACAACAACATGGCTAGGAACATAGAAATGTTTTCAAATCTAGATGAAAGTGTGAAATCAGAACTGACATTAGGGACTGATAGTAATGTCTCTATCATGGGTAAAGGCATTAGAGGAGATTTTAGCTTAAAACTGTGTAATATTCCCAAATTTTCACATCATATTTGGAATATTAGAGTCCTTGGTTTTCTTAATAAATTATGTAAATAAAAGGGTGGAGGGACCCTCAAACCTCAAATATGAATAAAATCCACTTTTAATGTGTGTATGTGGATATTTTAGATCTAGATCTAGAACATGGAGTAGTGGAGCAGCTCTATTTATGGAGATCATGTCTCATTTATGAGATAGACAATGGAGGATGACACAGTCAAATAAGATCATGGATCTCAAATATCAAATCATGAGGATCTTTGATAAGGTCAACTGAGATCATAGTGCATTCAAATAAGATCATGAAGCACTTATGATAAAATAGTGGAGGAAGTGATGAATTTAATGTATGCATGATGGAGAGGGTGAACACCCCATATGAAAATGATGGAGGACATGGATCAACAGTCCAGTCAAACATGGAGACCTTGTCCACATGTACAGCACATATTTGGAGTGGGCCTAGGCTATGGAAGGCTCATGTATATAATGAAGGTGAAGGCACAATGGAAGGCATGATTTGGATTATTCATTTCTTGATTTGTTTAGATCTATATTTATCTTAGGAAATTTCTATACAAGCTTGGGATGTTTAGCAGAGTTTGCAGTGTTGTTTAGCATAAGGTGTTCCTAAGCAGGAATCCCACCTCTTTCTTTGAGTAGCTCTGGAAGAGGATTGTTCTTCATTCCTTATCAGGCATTGCTGCCATCTTTAGGAGGTTGTTTCTAGCATTTTAGCTAGGAAACTAGTGGAGGATTCATCCTACCACTTTGTTCTTCATATCCATCCTTTCAAGAGCAGCAGATCTACATCTTGAATTCAGGCCATTGGGTTTTACCTCCATGCAATAGAAACCCCTTCAAGGATTACGGAGTTTAGTATTGTAGATCTATGGGAGGAAGGAAGTTTCCAGTATTTCAGCTAGAAATCCTGTGAGGGGTAACCTCCTCACATTGGATCTATTGTTTCCATCACTCAGGAGCTAATTTTCCATATCTAGCAGCAAGTTAAAGAGCCTCCCTCTCTAACAGCACAGTTTTCTGAAGTTGTTGTTCATTCAGCAGCTATTTTTAGTGCAGCTATTTTTAGTGCAGGAGATTGGAGGAGCTAGATCTTGAGCTTTTAGCCCAAGGATCTAGTGAAGAGATCGACCCTTCTTGCATAGATATGATTGTACATCATTACAACCATCATATTTTTAGATCTAGCTTCAGATATTCATTCCCAGTAGCATATATGTGAAGCCCTAAGAGGAAGGTTGTCTTAGAATTACAGAACTGAGAAACCCCTCTTGAGTTATCTTGGGAATCCATCATTGAGCCCAGATCTACAATTTCAGCATCATCGGAGCTCCCATATACCTAGATCTAACTTTCTATCTTACAGGCAGTTGTAGCAGGGACATCGCAGTTTACCTTCCAGCGGAGCAGCAGAGCAGCAGTACCTTTTTGGATATTATTGCAGGGTCATTCTAGGCTACTCTTGTGGCTTGAGTGTCTCATATTTTGAGCACTGTTGTACTTGTTTTTTACACCTCCAATATAATATAATGGCTCAACTATTTCTGTACATTATGATGTGTATATATACTTATTGTTTACTTTTTTGCAGTTCTCATATTGTGTTTTAGTATTAATGCATTCTCCCTTTTGGGATATTACAGTGGTATCAAATCATGATCTTTTGCTCAGCTTGTGGACACTTCATCTTTTACATCAAAAGAAGAATCAGATAGATGAGATCTATCATGGAGGATGATAATTCTTCCACTCCTTTCTTTAGATCAATGAAATATCTCTCCAAGGAGGTTAGTCTAATGAAGAAGGAAGGACAGGAAGAAGATCCAAGAAGAATATGTGATGAGGAAGGTGCAAGCACTTCCTATCAGCAAAGAAGAAAACCAGAGAATCCTAGATCTCCTCATAGATCCACTATGTCAAATTTCTTTGGAGAAGGTGAAAGGTGTAGAAATAAAGAAATGAATGAACTTGAGACTCATGAGACTCTCAGTCTATATCTTGAAGGGTACAAAGGATAGCCTAGAGCATTCAAAGAGAAGCAAACTCTCCAATAACTATTTAAAATCAAAGAAGAAAGAGGATCCTATAGCAGCAATAGAAGAAAGAGGCATAATAGATTCTATTTTCCTACATTTCATGGATCTTCCTCAAGCATTATTAAGGATTGGAGGAGAGAGTTAGATGCATTTTTCAGGCTACATCCTGTAGCTGATGGAGAGGTTGTTAAAATTTCAGCACTTCATCTTTTAGGTGAAGCCAATGATTGGTGGTTTCGTCACATGGAGCATGCAAAGGTGACTAAATATTCAGATTTATTTCACAAGTTGAGGAAGGAATTTGATGTGGGAAAACCAGAGATGTGTCACAAAGTGATATTCCCTAAGGAAACAAAGGAGGGTGTCAATCTTGTCACTCTGGACAAGAAGTCACTACATTCACCACCAGTTGTAGAAGTACTTGCATCCAGAGAAGAGACACTTGCATCTTTGCAAGATAGTCTTGAGATCTTGACATATAGAGTCCCATGCGTGATTCAGGAGATGCATGAGGAAGAGGAGGAAGATTCCAGCGCTGGTACACTTGGAGAAGAGCAGCCATCACTCTTACCAGCAGTTGGAGGCACTATTGTCTCAGTTAGAGGAACTCTTATGTTCTGGAAAGAGGTTTCCTCACATCATTTGATGCAAGGTATGCATAAACATTCATCACATATTGTTTCAATAGATATTATTGAAACTTATGAGGACGTGCCATCAGGGCCAATTCATAAGCAAGGGTTAGACAAAAATTCCGATTTGAAGCAACAACATATCACAGTGCAGAGGACCCTTGATCTAATCAAGGAGGAGATTAAGAACTGTCCCAGCTCATCATTTTTGAGCTACATTCAACCCTTTGAGTTGAAGTGTAGAGTTTCAGAAAATGGGATGAGTAAGATCCTATGTACAATAGCTAGTTATGAGATCAGTATTGTGCCTTTCTTTGAGACAGCACATGTATTACCATGTAGATCTACAACGATATCACTTAGTAGTTGTGAAAATAGAGAGACCCCATCATTATTGGAGCATTCTGAAGGTAGCTTCACTCATGAAGCAATGGAGGTAAAGATGACAAATGGTAGACATCTTGAGATGAAAAGTCCGTTCTCCTTTCTAGATGACCCTTTCCCAATGAGCATCTCATAGCTCAAAGAGAGAATTTTACCTGCAGTAGATCCAAAACTTCATTGGTTTTGGAGGGCCTTCGGTGAAAAGAGAATATCATTGAGAGATTTCATTGGAGCTGCACTTCAAAATTTCATGAGGTGCAAAGTTCTTAATCAGTTTGGGGAGGATGGTATTCTACAAAGGGAGGATACCATGATTATGCAGCACATAATTCACCATCCACATTGGGATGAGTGGATGAGGATGATAAGCAAGGGGTTGCATGACCACTTGTAGTTTTATGACATGGGCTAGCAAGCTTGGTTATGTTGGTTTCCCTTGGGAGAATTTTTTCATTTCCCAAAGGCTCCTATTTCTTTGATCCATGCCTTTAAGAACACTTATAAAATAAAGGAGGAGGCATGGCTACATTGGCTGCTCTTGGGTGAGTATGGTTACCACCCAATAGCTCATATTTTTCTGATTCATGCCTTGTATATCAATGTTAAAATGCAGCAAAAGAATGCATGTTCATTTTGGTTTCCCTTGAGAGAGTTTGGCCACCACATGACATCTCCTATGTCTATGTATTTTGTATTGGGTAAAGCTTGGCATGATGCTCTCTTGATGTGCATTGATGGTGTTTATTTGTATTGGGTTGATGTGACATTCCACATGTCAATTATTATGTTCTTGCTCCATGATGCACATGAGGAGGAGAGAAATCAACAATATCTCTTGTTGCTTTGATTGCTTTTGTGGGAGTTTGGCTTGCCCATCTTACATGGAGGAGATGGAGGATGGAAATAAAGGGTCTTACTCCGGTGGTTACTATTAGGAGAATATGGTTTGACACCTTTGTCTACCCATATAACTCCTTCCCTTCTTCTTTTTCATAAAGTTGGAGTGATTCTTGGATCCAACAAGGCCAACAGGGCTAAGGATGAGAGCATATCAATTCTCAATCAAAATCATAAAGCATGGGATGAAGAGATGAAATGTGAGATGGAGCTTTTCCTTTGTGAAAAAAGCCACTTTATTTTATGTATCTCATGTATTAATGATGATGTTTGACATCATATGGTTGTCACTTGGGACTTCATGGTGGAAATAGGACATCTAACCATGCAGTTGGGAGTCATTCTTTACATTTTTGAAAGACAACTTTGGAACCAAACATGCATAACACATTGCAGAAAATGGAGGAAGCCTTCCTTATGTGGATGCTATTTGGAGGGGAATAGATGGCTTTGCATCTACTTTTGGAGTTGCTTGAGGACAAGCAAAATTTTGCCAGGGGGGACTATAATAATCCCAAATTTCCACATCATATTTGGAATATTAGAGTCCTTGGTTTTCTTAATAAATTAAGTAAATAAAAGGGCGGAGGGACCCACAAACTTCAAAGATGAATAAAATCCACTTTTAATGTGTGTATGTGGATATTTTAGATCTAGATACAGAACATGGAGTAGTGGAGCAGCTCTATTTATGGAGATCATGTCTCATTTATGAGATAGACTATGGAGGATGACACAGTCAAATAAGATCATGGATCTCAAATATAAAATCATGAGGATCTTTGATAAGGTCAACTAAGATCATAGTGCATTCAAAGAAGATCATGAAGCACTTATGATAAAATAGTGGAGGAAGTGGTGCATTTAATGAATGCATGATGGAGAGGGTGATCACCCCATATGAACATGATGGAGGACATGGATCAACAACGCAGTCAAACATGGAGACTTTTTCCACATGTACAACACAGATTTGGAGTGGGCATAGGCTATGGAAGGCTCATGTATATAATGAAGGTGAAGTCACAATGGAAGGCATGATTTGGATTATTCATTTCTTGATATGTTTAAATCTAGATTTGTCTTAGGACATTTCTATACAAGCTTGGGTTGTTTAGCATAGTTTGCGGTGCTGTTTAGCATAGGGTTTTCCCGAGCGGGAATCCCACCTCTTTCTTTGAGTATCTCTGGAAAGAGGATTGTTCTTCATTCATTATCAGGCATTGGTGCCATCTTCAGGAGGTTGTTTCTAGCATTTCAGCTAGGAAACCAGTGTAGGATTCATCCTACCACTTTTTTCTCCAGATCCAGCCTTTCAGGAGCAGAAAATTTACGTCCGGAATTCAAGCCATTGGGTTTTACCTCCATGCAGCAATAGTCCCTTCAAGGATTGTGCAATTCAGCCTTGTAGATCTATTGGAGGAAGAAAGTTTCTAGTATTTCAGCTAGAAATGATGTGAGGGATAACCTCCTCAAATTGGATTTATTGTTTCTATCACTCAGGAGCTGATTTTCCATATCTAGTAGCAGGCTAAAGAGCCTCCCTCTCTGACAGTGTAGTTTCCTGAAGCTGTTGTTCATTCAACAACTATTTTTAGTAGAGGAGATTGGAGGAGCTAGATCTTGAGCTTTTAGCCCAAGGATCTAGTGAAGGGATCAACCCTTCTTGAATAGATCTGATTGTACATCATTGCAGCTATAATATTTTTAGATCTAGCTTCAGATTTGCATTCCTAGCAGCATATATGTGAAGCCCTAAGAGGAAGGTTGTCTTAGACTTACAGATCTGAGAAACCCCTCCTGGGTTATCTTGGAAATCCATCATTGAGCCCAGATCTATAATTTCATCATCATCCGAGCTCCCATTCTTCCTAGATCTGACTTTCTATCTTACAGGCAGTTGTAGTCCCTACAATTGCAGCAGGGACAGCGCAGTTTACCTCCCAGCAAAGCGGCAGTTACACAGTCCCTTTTGGCATATCATTGCAGGGTCATTCTAGTCTACTCTTGTGGCTTGAGTGTCTCATATTTTGAGCACTATTGTACTTGATATTTGCACCTCCAATATAATATAATGGCTCAGCTATTTTTGTGTATTCTGATGTGTATATAGATTTACTGTTTACTTTGCTACAGTTCTCATGTTGTGTTTTAGTATTACTGCATTCTCCCTTTTGGGATATTACAAAGTGCCCATGAAATTTTAACGGAATTTCCATGTCATAATATGTAAACCAATCAAAATCATGTAAATTGAAAAAGAGGTACATGTCAACATTTTGGAGGGAAAAGAAGAAAAACTACTTTTTTTAATTGTATTTTTGGGTTATCTCTTGTATTTTTGGGTTATCTCCTTATAGGTTTACTCACATTTCAAGTGTAGACACTTGTTGGATGAAAACTTGAATTCCATATCCAACAACTACCCATTATGCATACTTTTGAGAAGCCCCACATTGATTAAAATTGAATATACATTCAAAAAACATGTTCAACAAGTTTTTGAATCTATCTTCAATTTTAATCAATGTGGGTCTTCTCAAAAGTATGCATAATGGGTACGCGTTGGATGTGGAATTTAATTATGCATCTAATGAGTGTCTACACTTGAAATTTGAGTCAACCTATAAGGAGATAAACCAAAAATACAATTAAAAAAAGTAGTTTTCTTCTTTTCCCTCCAAAATTCATAACTCTTGTTTTACTATTTTAACCATTATTTTATTATTTTTCCTTAGGAGGCCACTTTAGGCTGAAATTTCCTCTAATGAAAAGTCAATATTATAACAAAGAAGGGGGAAAGGAAGTACATTTTAGATGTTTATTTTGTCCCTGGTTTGAAGCATAACCTCATTTTGTTGGTGGATTTTGTGCACGAGTGTACTAATCCACACTTGCTTACGAGGAGTGGTTGTTTCCTCTTAAATTCCTGGTCATAGGTAGATAAATATGAGATTTATCAAGTTAGTGAATATGCCATAAAATAAAACATACTATATAATGAAATAGCATGCAAATATAAAAATAACACAAAATTAAACTAAACAAATAACACAAAATCTCTTATAGAGTCAAACAACACAATAATACGAATGATGGTGCTTATGTCCCCTCTTATTGAATGCTATTAGGAATAAAAAATGGAGCATTCACACACTTGCCAAGGGGCCCTTAGAACTATGGAGTTCTAAGACCCAATGCAAGGATGTCTTTACCTCCGAGCTACCTTGGTGCAAAGTCCCTCTCTCTACTCCGAAGGATTGGAGTTGGTGGATGGCCAACAACTAAATCCCCTCTATATCTTCTCCAGATCACACACTGCTGGATTACCTGAAGCAATTTTGGCCAGCATAACAATGTGTTCTCCCTTTGTTCATTTCTTGGTGGCCTTTTATAGAAGAATTCAAACTCTCATTCCCTCTCTTGGTACATTGATGGATGGTGACCCAAGAGAGGAGGATGATTCCATTGTGTGCTCCCTTGAGATCCTAAGGAGGCTTGGGCGGATATCCTTGGGCGGCCTCAAGTTTGGGATCAATTTCCTGGAGTGTGCCTTGTGGTCCCAGAAAGTGAATTCTGCCACTCTTAGGTCCACGCGGATTTTTTAGGGAAATCCGTGCAAAGGCATGTCTATCGAATAAAAATGTGCGTGAAGGCACATTCTGTTATGGTCTTGAATACGCAATTTGATTTTTCTTCTGGACTTTAGAGATTTTTTTAAATTCTTTAGATTCTCTAATGTGCCTCCGCCCTGTAAATACTTCTGCCTTACATTTAATAATGTTTTCTTTTCTTGTCATATTTTCCTGTGATAACACTCATAAGCATTGGACAACTCATGAAAAAGGGCTACAATGTATTTTTCAAAAGTGATGAATGCTCAATTTTGGATAAGTCTCCAAGGAGAAAGTTGATGCGAAAGTTTTGATGACAAACGATAGAATGTTTCCTCTCAATTTAAAACCATATTTGAAGGAAGAAGGTGCTCAAGCAAAACTATTAATGAATTCACAAGAGGATAAAAGAAATGTAGTAGTTGTCACACAAGTAAATTTTGAAGTAGAAGCTAAAGATGAAAATTGGTTATGGAATTTGAGATTTGGTCATATCAATTTTGGAGGTTTGAATTTGTTGCATAGGAAAGGCATGGTGAAGGGATTTCCACTCATAGAAAAATCATACAACCTATGTGAAGGATGCATCTTGGGAAAACAGCATAGAGAATCATTTCCAGCAGGAAAGTCAGTAAGGGCAAAGGCACCTTTGGATATTGTCCACTCAGATTTATGTGGACCAATGTAGGCACCACCAATTGGTGGTAGTTATTATATTTTGACTTTCATAGATGATTATACAAGGAACACGTGAACACATGAGTCTACTTACTAAAACAGAAAAGTGAAGTGTTTGAGTGCTTCTTCCAATAAAAAGATATTTTCGAGCATCAAATTCAACACTATATCAAATTATTGAGGACTGAAAGAGGTGGCGAATACATCTCATGTGACTTCCTACATTTTTGTAGGGAGCATGGAATTCACAAGATGTTTACAACAAGGTATACACCTAAGAAAAATGGTATCGCAGAAATAAAAAATAGGACCATTATGGAAGTGGAAAGGAGTATGTTGAAGGAAAAGATGTAATATCCTGAACAACGAAATAATTAATTGATTTGGCACATCTAAGTGTTCTAAATAATAATTGCAATAAAAAATATGAACATAAAGGGATCTGGAATGACAACACTTTATTTATATTATTAAATGAAAACAAAATACATGCCCATACAATAAGACTAGAGCTCCTGCAAAATGGCATGCATGCTTGCTCGACAATGAAAAATCTAAGAAACTGAAGCCCACTTTTGAAACCTGGATGTATCTACTACACAAAAATCACCACAGTGTTTTCATCCCAGGATAAATGCAAGAACTAGCCATGCCAAGTTCTCAACCAAAACACAATAATATAGATAAACCTGAATGCCTTCAATGCCTGGATCCTACCCCCCTTTATATGCTTGATGCATTTTATAGAAGATTTATTTTATTATTTTCCCTCGAAAATGAAGGAGACTATTGTGGGAAGATACCATGGGTGAATACCATGGGTAGTTTCTATCCCCTTTGACCATATCCAAAAAAATGGAATATTACAAATCCTCTTGGCCAAAGATTTATCTCAACCCTCCATCACTGCATGTGCTAAAGGACCCAAGCTGCAATATGTCCTTGGCTATGAGTATCCCCCTAGGAATCACCCCATCAATAGAGTACCAACTCATAATCTCTCGCCAATCCATACCTAAGGAAGGATGAATATCTGCGAATATACTATGTTGATGTTGCTCGATGCTCAATTCATGTTGCTCCACTTGGTCACCCAACATGATTCATTTGGAGAAATTTTCCATGATCTTCGCAATGTATGAATGTGGGTTGATAGTATGGCAAACCTTATCTATGTACTCCTGTAGAGGGCTTCTCTGGAACTGCCAATTGTATTCCTCTTACTGCCTTGTGAGGAACTTGAGTTGTTTCTCAATACTAGACAACTTGGTCATTTATTTGGAACCTACTCCTATGAGCTCCTCAATTTTCCTGTTCTCCTATAGGATAGTGTCTTTGACTATCCTGATTCTCTACTTGAACATCATCAGATCTATCTTGAAATTTATGATCCTTTCCTGAAATTCCTCTATTGGTTATTTTGGTGCCCTGCAGAATGTCACTGTACTTGTCTCCACCGAATTCCCAATGACCGACTCTCTAGGAATGGTTCATTTTTCACATTATGTCTATCATGTTGCTCCTCGTGATCATGCTCATCTTTTGGCTCACTATGATTGGTTCCTAACTCAAATTTTCTTGGTCTCCTCCATCTGTGAGGACAATATGTTGCTCACCCTCTTCAACTGTTGAACATAGATGCACTGGTAGGATGTTATCTATACTTGAATGTCCATATTATTTATGGACATTTCCCTGGGGATATATGCACTCAGTTGTATAGGATCCTACCTCAAATTCCCTTATGCACTTCCAAATTATTTGCATCCTTCAAGCCTCCATAAATAATATCGCGTTGTTGCTCACCACTTTAAAGATCAATAGACCCAACTATAGAAGAATCCTCATGATATGAAGGAATATCCTCTTGTTCTATCTTTGTTTCCTTCTTCTTATTACATGGATAGGAATGGTTAAGGGCCCAAGGTCCCTTGCAAATAAAGCATAGTCCTCTCCTCCTTAGTTCATTCTTCCTGCAGATTTTGTTCTCGATTTCTCCATAAATCCTTCTCAAATCCTTCCTAGTCAACACCTTTCTCATCAATTTTATGTTTTTCCTGGCCAATTTCTCGACTAGATCATAGGAATTTGGTGATATTTTTTGTTCCTTCCTCCAAATGGTTAGAAATTTGGATCTTAGTTGTTGAGCTCCAAAAATGTTCTTTCTTCCACCACATTCCATTCCATTTCTTTCATCCATTATTAATCACAAGCTCAAATGATCAATGAAATTAGTTAAAATTTCTTTAAGAATGAATATTGTGGCTAACTTTCTATGTTTTTATGATTGTGTCACTGTAGTACTTTTTGAACTGAAACTAGCTACAGAATGCAGACATTCTGTAGCTAGTTGCCAATTCTGTAGCCAGCTTCATGTTTATACAGGTTCCGGATGTCATCTTGGAGAAAAACAAACATGGGTGTATTCCACGTCATGTCCTCATAATTTTTTGCCCTCCATGGAGATTGAACAGAATTCTATACGTGGTTAAGCACGTGGAAACTTAAACTAGGAGGTAGACTCCTAACAGGATAAGGACAATCCAAATTCTATTACATGATCATGATCAGAGTCCTAGTTTAGTTTCTATTAGGAAAGACAATAATTCCCGTATTATCTCAAGTTATGTTATGTAAATTTGCTATAAATATGCTCAGGAAACTGAGAGACGAAGGTTAGATTTTGGTTAGATTTTATGGTTGACTGCTAGATCTTTGAAGTCTGTGAATACTCTGTTTTGAGGTGATTCCTCTTTAATGAAAGAAGCAGCATTTCCTTGAACGCTTTGAGTCAATTTTGAGCTAGATTTCTTGCTACTCTGGTGGTAGAAGGCCCCTGCCTCCTGAGTGGCCTTGTTTATACAGTAGATAAGTGTTTTAATCTTGCTTTTATTTCTAGTTTTAGTTTCACTTTTATTTCAGCTTATGTTGATATTTGTTTATATTTACTATCACAGCCAAACTTACTCTAATCAAATCTTCCAAAATATCATTATGAAGAATAAGGCACAACTGTGATAGTGTAGGTTTAGTTGCATTTACTTTCGTTAGTTATCACAGTTAAGACTTACTCTAATAAACTTTTCCAAAATATCATTACGATGGATAAGACATAACTGTGGTATTGTAGGTTTTAGTTGTTAAGTTTAAACCAAGTAGCATAGCCAATCTTACTCTTACAAAGCTCTTCCAAAATATCATAACAATGAGTAAGAAGTAACTGTGGTGTCTTGGACTTTAGTTGTATTTGCTTTCAGTCTTGTGTTTATGTTCAATTGCTTTGAATGATACAACCATACTCGTTCTCACAAACTCTTCCAAAACATCATTCATACTGAACGGGATGAACTGTAGAATTCCTTAGGTTAGTTGCATGATAACTTAGTTATAGCACTCCGGAGGTAGAATGCATGTGGTTAATTTCTGTCATTTCATTTTCAGTTTGATAATGGCTTTTAATTTAAAATTGTTCACTGTAGACTAGAAGTACCCTAGTTTAGTCTTAACTTAGTTCACTTTGTTAACATTCCAATGTAGCTTCCATCCATTGCATTTCAAATTGTATTAGTTGTTAAATTTAAACACCACGGTCTTCATTATTACAAAACTTCTTTTGTTCCAAACTCATACTAACACATAATTATCTGGACAGAAGGTAGTATCAGCCTAAGGCCTGGAGTACTTTTGCAACCTTTTTACCATTTCACAAACAAGCCTTTTCTCAAAGACCATTCTAAAAGGAAATCTATAACTTTTGTGTGAGGCCTAGTGGTGCTAGATTGAGTTTCAGAACAAAGTTAGAAGTTAGTTTAGAATAGAAATCTTATGGTGATACAAATGTTCTTTTCCAAATATATTTTAATAGACCTTTAATCATGGATGAGATGTTGTAACATTGTAAGTTGATTATTTGATTGTTTAGTTAGGAGAATTTCATTTACACTTAGTTGCCCATTTCTCAAGCTCTTCCAAAACATCTTTAATGAATGAATTGGACAAGTTAAGCTCATGTTGTGATTTATTTTCTTGAAGTCATTATCAAGCTTTGTAATTTGCTAGCCATAGTTTAGGCTTTGTTTTGTTTCAGTATTTGCATTTGTCATTTGTCATCCATAATTTAGGCTTCACTCTGTTTTTCAACCAGTAGTTTCTTTCCACCAGCATTTGGTTCTTTCCTTTGTAAACATAAAACCATAAAAATCCAAAAAAATCATAAAACACTAGACACAACGTAGTGAGAAACAATTACCTAGGCACATATAGTGCACCACACTTCAGCAGTTTACCAACCCTGGTTGACAATTAATGAACTCAATTTAGGAGACTAGGTTGAGCACAAACATTTTGGCGTCGTTGCCGGGGAAGTGTAACTAGGTAACCTTGTTTCTTAACTTCAAAAAAAAAAAAAAATATATGCGTAGAGAGAGAGATTCAAGGGGTAGATTCATAAGAAGTAGCAGCAGAATCTTGATCCCTAGAACACCACTTGTTTCATCTAGACCAAGAGCCAGTACACCTCCAACTCAGACCCATAATCCATCCTTTACTGATCCTAGACTCCTAGAGGACTTAAGATCAGATATTCCATTAGAAAGACCTCCCATTTCATCCACTGAACCTGCCTTAGAAGAGGATTCAAGGACCTCTGTTAGAGACACAAACTTTGCCACTTCCTCAGAAGAATCAAATATGGCAGAAGAAGGGGGAGGAGGAGTCTTTAATGGAGAACACACATTATTTGGAGGAGGTAGAGGAGAAGGAGGTAGAGGTGTAGAAGGTGAAGGGGGTAGAGGAAGAGGTAGAAGAGAGATGGGAAGCTCTTTTGGGTTTACTATAGTAGATGAAGAAACCAATACAACCATGAAAAGCATTTCACCCTCTGTCCTTCCAAACTTCTATGGACTTAAAACTGAAGATCCTGAAACCTTCCTATTTGAATTTGAAGTCCTATGTAGAACTTATGACTACTTACAAGATGCTCAAAAACTTAAACTATTTCCTTCAACATTGAAAGGAGCAGCATTGAAGTGGTTTATGAGTTTGATCAATAGTTCTATTAGGACATGGGAAGACATGAAACACGCATTTCTAGAGAGGTATTTGGATTATTGTATGACAGTCAATCATAAGGAGGAAGTGTTTAAGATTTTACAAAAAGAAGATGAAAACTTGGAAGATTTTTTGGAGAGATTTCATTACAACATCAAAAGAGCAAAAATGGAAAACTTAGATCAAGACACCTTAAAAGCTCTCTTGTTGAAAAAAATTAGGGATGAATGGTTGGATATCCTTAACATGATGGGAAAAGGGGATGTATCTCAGCTCACATTACCTGAAATAGCTGAGTTATGTATCAACCTTTCAAGAGGGAAATCTAAAACTATAAAAGGCCCAAGAGACCCTGCTCTTGCAAGGGTAAGTAAGTCTGCTTTTGGGACAGTAAGTAGGGCAGAGATAGAGCATATTCTTGATGAATTCAAATCTGATATCTTAGGGAGTCTTAGTGAACAAATAGACACCCTTAAGTTACAAAACAAGCAAAAAGCTGAATCTGATGCTTTAGCAATATTTTGTCCCAAATGTAGAAAGAAGCATGCCTTAAGAGAGTGTCCTTTGGATGCAAAAGTTGTAGAGACCTGTGTCATTTGTTCAAAAAAACATGAGACCAAGATTTTTCCTTCACTTCCTGGTCTTAAAGCTATTTTTCAAGAAGAAATTCCTACAAGTGCCATAGAATCTCTCAATTTTGTCTCTAGAAGGCCTTGTCAAGGACCCCAAACACAAGGATTTCATGATCAAATGTATAATCAACCTCCACCAAATTGGAATTCTTGGCAGCAACCTTGGCCCCAATTTCAAAATCAATCTCAAGCTTGGGCACAAGGGGCACAAAATCCCTATGGAAGATACTCTTAGTACTATCAATATCCACCATCCTATCCACCCTATCCACATTTTCCTCAACAACAAAATCCTAAAAATTTACAACATCAAAATCAACCACTTCCATTACCATTTCCTCAAAAATCAAATCAGTTGCCTGCTCAACCCATACCAAACCCCAACAATAAAAATCCTCAGAATACATATATGATATAAGGCCAACAGTTTCCAACTTATTTAATTACTCCTCTAGACCTTAGTGATGTTCAACTTAGGTCTGGAAGAATACTTGAAAGGAGGAAACCTTCTGTGATTATACAAGAACAAGACAACTTTGAGGGATATTCTCTACAAGAAAATAAAAGTCTTGAAGAAGACACATCTTTTCAGGACCCAAACATTGAAAAATCAAAACAAAAAGAACCAATAATCTCAACTCATGTATTAGAGCATCCATCAACATCCACTCCTACACCTCCCTTTCCAGAAAGATTACAAATTGATAGAGGTGTAGAAAAACAAATTATGGTGCCTAATTATGATTTCCTAGATGAGCTAAGAAATTTTTGTATTAAGATTCCATTATTACAAGCCATCAAGGAAATCCCAATTTTAGCAAAGACAATAAAGGAGCTGAGCATGAAGAAAACAAGAAAAAGAATAAGAGAGACAAAGAAAATTCAACTGGCAGGAAAAATAGCAAACATTATGATGGGTAAGATTGCTATTCCTAAGTATCTAGACCCAGGAAATCCAGTTGTCAAAATTCACATCAATGGAATTGAGATCCAAAACACACTCATTGATTTAGGAGCAGCAATCAATATCATGAGTAGACAAATCATGGATAAACTGAAACTTCCTAATCTTCTCTTTACACCCACATTATTACAATTAGCAAACAGATATGTGATTAAACCTTATGGGGTAATAGAAGACATTCCAGTGTCCCTAGATTCTTGGGAGTACCCTGTGGATTTCATGATCCTAACTCCTAAGAATAATCTAGGAGGACACCCTATTATATTAGGAAGACCTTGGTTAGCTACAGCTGATGCTTTCATTAGTTGTAGATCCGGTGGTATGTACATCTCTGATGGTAGTTCAACTAAGAAATTCACTTTGTATCCTCCAGCAAGGACAATTACAGATTTAGATGATACTCAATGGATAGAGGATGAAGAAGAATTACAACCTCTCTTCACAATTTCAGAAATTAGTGAAGATAGTCAAATTCTGAATACTTTAGAAAAATTTGAATCCTCTTCGGAATATAAACATGAACCATTTCAAGAAGAATACAACATTGATTTTTTATCATCAAGACAGATGTCTCTTCATTCCATGGATAAATTTGGCAGCTCTACAAATGAGATATTTCCAGGCAAAACTTTAAACATAAACAAGAACCTAGAAAAATCTCAACAAGAAGAGTTAGTCAAGATATTACAGAGACATTACTCTGCATATGCATGGGAGTAAACTGATATGAAAGGGATAAGTCCTAAGACTTGCACTCATCACATCTATATAGAGGAAAATTGTAAACCAATTAGACAACCTCAAAGAAGGATGAATCCAAATCTTAGGGAGATTGTTAAAGAAGAATTGCAGAAATTTTTGAATGTCAATTGCATTTATCCTATTTCAGATATTTAGTGGGTTTCTCCTTTGGTAATTGTGCCAAAGAAAAATGGTAAATGGAGGGTATGTATTGAATACGGAGAATTAAACAAAGCTACTCTTAAAGATCATTTTCCCTTACCTTTCATAGATCAGGTGTTAGATACCTTAGCTGGCAAAAAGTACTTCTCATTTCTAGATGGGTTTAGTGGCTATAATCAAATTCAAGTAGCACTTGAGGACCAAGACAAAACCACATTTACCTGTCCTTGGGGTACTTATGCTTACCGAGTATTGCCATTTGGATTATGCAATGCACCTGCAACATTCCAAAGGGCAATATTAGGAATTTTTTCAGATCTAATACATGATTATGTAGAGGTATATATGAATGATTTCACAGTTTATGGAAACACATTTGAAGAGGCTTTAGCAAACTTGGAAAAAGTTTTAAAGAGATGTCAAGAAGCAAATCTTTCACTTAGTCATGAGAAATGTTTCATGATGTTTACTGAAGGTATTGTTTTGGGGCATCATATTTCAGGGGATGGGATTAGAGTTGATGAGTCAAAAGTTGAATTCATCTCTAACTTATCTATTCCAAGTTGTCAAAAAGATGTTAGGAGTTTTCTAGGATTTACAGGATATTATCGGAGTTTTATAGAAAACTTCACCAAGATAGCATCTCCACTCTTTAAATTGCTTACCAAAGACTGTGAATTCAAATGGAATTTTGATTGCCAGTTAGCCTTTGAGACCCTAAAAACAAAAATTTCTGAAGCACCTATTTTAAGGGGACCTAACTGGAAGTTACCTTTTCATATTTCAACAGATGCCTCAGATACAGCTCTAGGAGCAGTATTGGGACAAAAAGACCTGATTCCTTATGCTATCTACTATACCAGTAAAAATTTGACTCCTTCAGTGTTAAACTATACTGTAACTGAAAAAGAGTTTTTAGCTGTTGTTCATGCCATAAACAAATTCAGACACTATATAACAGGCTATGAAACTTTTGTTCACACAGATCATTTTGCAATTAGATACTTAATGAACAAATCAATTACTAATGGCAGAGTTATAAGATGGTTATTGCTTTTACAAGAATTCAACATTACCATTCTAGATAGGCATGGAAAACAAAACACAGTAGTTGATTTCCTATCTAGACTCCAAAACATAAAAGATGACACTCGAGTTGAAGATCAATTTCCTGATGAATATCTTTTTGCAATTTCTACTCAGACTCCTTGGTTTGCTGACATTGCTAATTATTTAGTTTCAGGGAAATTTCCTTCAATAATGAATACAAGAGAGAAAAGAAAAATCATTTATGACAGTGAAAAATATTCATGGGTTGCTAATGAGTTGTACAAGACAGGTCCAGATTTGATCATTAGGAGATGTGTTCGGGAAGATGAGATGCCTGAGATTCTCAAAGCATGTCATAATGAACCTTGTGGCAGACACTTTGCTGATAAGACGACAGCCTATAAGATCCTTCATTTAGGATATTATTGGCCACCTTGTTTAAAGATGCTAAAGAGTATGTCAAAAGGTGTGACAGTTGCCAAAGGGTAGGGAAACCTTCTCCTTCAGGTGAGATGCCATTACAACCTCAGGTATATATTGAACCTTTTGAAAAATGGGCTTTGGATTTTGTAGGACCTATTAGTCCTCCATCAAGACAAAAGAGATATATATTAGTTTGAACTGATTATGTTACCAAATGGGTAGAGGCCAAGCCATTACTTTTTGCTAATGAAGCATCTCTAGTTAATTTTCTTCTTGAGGATATTTTTACTCGTTTTGGTGTCCCAAGGGAAATTGTTACAGATCAACGAGCTCAATTCACATCAAGGCTAGTCAAACAAATGATGGAGAGGTACAAAATCAGACACAGAAAATCTACTCCCTATCATCCACAAGCAAATGGTCAAGTGGAATCTACTAATAAGGTTATTTAAGGGATCCTAACAAAGACTGTTCATTTACATACAAAAGATTGGGTATATAGGCTTCCTGAAGCCTTGTGGGCCTATAGAACTACATGGAGAAGCACAACAAACCATACTCCTTATGAACTTGTTTATGGAAAGCAAGTTTTGTTTCCCATAGAGTTCCAGATTCAAACTTTCAAGATTGCAGTTCAGCTAGGACTTGATCTATCAGAGGCACAAAAGCATAGATTGGAGTAGATTAATGAATTGGATGAGATCAGACAAGATGCAGTTCAGAAAACCAGTATAGTCCAACAGCAGAGGGCTAGATGGCATGACAAGTACATCAAGGAAAAGAAGTTAAAAGAAGGTGACTGGGCTCTCTTGTTTGATTCAAATTTCAAGGATTTCCAAGGTAAATTTCAAACACATTGGCTTGGGCCTTATGAAATTGTGAGAATTTTTGACAATGGAGCAGTAAAAATCAGGACAATAGATGAAGAAGAGGATACTTTTCTTGTGAATGGTCATAGATTGAAGTTGTATCACAAACCACTCTCAAGAGAATAATTTGTCAAGAAGTTCCAGGAAAACAGTGATGTGAAGTTAATGAAGAATAATCTTTCTTCCTCATCAACTTAATTGAATTTTCTGAAGTGAGACATATGAAAAAAATAAAAAAATAAAAAAACAAAAAAATAAAATATAGACATGAAAACCAATCACTGATTGGCATGTTTATACAGAAAATATGGAGTGAAAATCAGAATCTTTCTAACACTCTAACTTTTCCATTTTGTTTTTTTCTGTAAGCAGCTGTTACAAAATCATAAGTTCAGATCCATTTCACTTATGATCCATCTCATTTCGTTTCATTCCATCCACCTCATTCATTCATTCATACTTTACTTCATTCCATATTTCATTCATCTCATTCCATACTTCATCCACCTTATTTCCATTCCAGAATTTAAAATTTGATGTTTTTCTGCAATTGAATAATACACAGCAGAAAATTGCAGGGTACTTTTCCACTCCATTTCATAAATTGTAATCCATCCCACTCCATCATTCACTTCATACATATCCCATTATACCATATTTCATCATCCATCTTCATTCATTCCATACAACATTCCATTTACATTCCATACCACTCCATTCCATGATTCAAGTTCTCTACAGGTACATTCTGCAATCAAACAGACATTTTGCAGCTAATCAGACTTTCTGCAGCCAGAAAGATATTCTGCAGCTATAGAACCTGAAGACACTGACCAGCAATTATTTGATTTTGCAAAAAAATGTTCCTACACATCCATGAACAAGTAAAGATCAAGAAGGCATATGAATATCACAAGAAAATAAAAGCAAAGGCAAAGGTATGAAGTAATTATAATGCCACATCATGAAAAAATTTAGTATAGTTTAGCTATGAATAATTCGAAAAAGTGTTTTGATTAATTTTGTTGATCATGCCGAATAAACCTTCCACAAAACTTTGGATAAAAATCCTTCTATTTCACCATTCCAAAACCCATATCCGATCATCATTTAAAAAAAAAAATTAAACGGTTAAAGTGCTGAAGTGATTGAGTTAATCACGTCACTAAGCATTTAATGATGATTTTTGAAATATCTCCGTGGTATTTTCACTCATTGATTTGTTTTCTTCACCTCACCTCATTAATTCATTATGTAACCATTCCTTATCACTCCTTTCCACAGCCGACTCTTAACCATTTCATTATGTAGAACAGAATTATCTCTGTAACAACTGTTGTCATCGTGAAACAGAGGAAACATTTAAGGAGAAAAAACAGCTTGTTAACGGCCATTCTTACTGCGAGTAGAAGGCTGGTGAATTGAAGATTGAAGAAGAGTTATGGGCCTCATCGTGAGAACAGAACCAGTTGGCACTAAATACTTGGAAGGCTACCCTCAAATCCGAGAAATGTTGCAACAAGCAGGATGGCTGCAATTCCTTGAAAAATTTAGTGGCTCCCACAAAGAGGTTACTAAAACGTTTGCAAGGTCATTCAAAGGAGCCGAGGTTGAGGTTGGAGATATTAAGTTCACTGTCACAGAGGATTTTATTGCAGAAGCAACAGGACTCCTTAGACAAGGAGAAAGGTGGTTTAAGAACAGAGAATTCCATAACGAATCATGGAAGCAGATACTCAAGTCACCAGGTATGGATGTCACTGTGTTTAAAAAGGGTATCCCTAGTTCTGCATTAAAGAACAAATGGAGAAACATGTTGCTTATCCCACAAAAATTCATCACTTGTGAAGGTAGATATGGTACTTTCTATGTTTACCATATTAGGTTGATAATGCATTTCCTAGAAGAACAGCTTAATTTGCCCTATTTCTTGCTTCAAAGTTTAAAGAAAATGGCTTCAAGTGTCCAAAATAGAATTCAATTTCTGGAGACAACTTTATACCACCATGGGTTAGTCAAGATTTTGATTGAGCATCATTTGAGCAAAATAGGGGATAATTGGGATAACTTCTTGGTGAGAAATCACTTTGAGGAACCAAAAGAACCTTCACCTGAACATGAACCTACAAAAAGAAGCAGAAGATGGAGACCCTCCAAAACTGAAATTGCTAAGTCAATATAAGAAAGTAGTGAAGAAATGATCTCTGGAAAATTAGTTTAGATTAAGGAGCAGCTTAAGGAAAAGAAAATCATAAAAAGAGTTGCCAGAGAAAAAGGAGAAGGGCCATCGCAACCGAGGAGGAGCCATAGACTAAGGGGCATACTAAGGAAAACAAAAGTTAAAAAAACTGGGGTTATAAACATAGAAGACGAAGAAACACCTACTGAGGAGTATTTTGATGAAGAAGTTCCAGAAATTGATCCTGCACAGCAAGAAATTTACAACTATGTTGAAACATTGGAGAGAAAAGCTTCAGAGAGTAGGGATAGAACCCCTAGTCCTCCACTGTCCGAAATAAATGTGCTAAGAAGAGATAGGTACGAGCTGGAAGTACTTAATAGACATATCAAAAATGAGAATGATATTCTAAGGCAACAAGTTAAACTAAAAACCAGTATGAACTCGGCCCTATCTCTACAAATGGACAAAGTGGAAAAGGCTAATGAAAAGTTGAAAAAGAGGAAAAAAAAGTTAATCAGGGCACTTACCAGTTTAAGGTTCAAGTTAGTCATCAGAAAGCCCAGAAGTCCTTTAACTACCAGACAAAGCAGAAGAAGAGGATTGGATGTTCTTGCAAATGTCTCTGAGTTCATGGAATAGTTGCATGAGGACATGCAAGAATCTAGCAGTGGGGGTATGTTGAGCTCCAAAAATGTTCTTTCTTCCACCACATTCCATTCCATTTCTTTCATCCATTATTAATCCCAGGCTCAAATGATCAATGAAATTAGTTAAAATTCCTTTAAGAATTAATATTGTGGCTAACTTGCTATGTTTTTTATGATTGTGTCATTGTAGTACTTTTTGAACTGAAACTAGCTACAGAATGCAGACATTCTGTAGCTATTTGCCAATTCTGTAGCCAGCTTCATGTTTATACAGGTTCCGGATGTCATCTTGGAGAAAAGCACACATGGGTGTATTCCACGTCATGTCCTCATCATTTGTTGCCCTCCATGGAGATTGAACAGAATTATGTACGTGGTTAAGCACGTGGAAACTTAAACTTGGAGGTAGACTCCTAACAGGATAAGGATAGTCCAGATTCTGTTACGTGATCATGATCAAAGTCCTAGTTTAGTTTCTATTAGGAAAGACAATAATTCCCGTATTATCTCAAGTTCTGTTATATAAATTTGCTATAAATATGCTCGGGAAACTGAGAGACAAAGGTTAGATTTTGGTTAGATTTTATGGTTGACTGCTAGATCTTTGAATTCTGTGATGTTTTGAGGTGATTCCTCTTTAATGAAAGAAGTAGCATTTCCTTGAACGCGTTGAGTCAATTTTGAGCTAGATTTCTTGCTACTCTGGTGGTAGAGGGCCCCTGCCTCCTGAGCGGCCTTGTTTATATAGTAGATAAGTGTTTTAATCTCGCTTTTATTTCTAGTTTTAGTTTCGCTTTTATTTCAGCTTATGTTCATATTTGTTTATATTTACTATCACAGCCAAACTTACTCTAATCAACTCTTCCAAAATATCATTATGAAGAATAAGGCACAACTGTGATAGTGTAGGTTTAGTTTCATTTACTTTCGTTAGTTATCACAGTTAAGACTTACTCTAATAAACTTTTCCAAAATATCATTATGATGGATAAGGCATAACTGTGGTATTGTAGGTTTTATTTGTTAAGTTTAAACCAAGTAGCATAGCCAATCTTACTCTTACAAAGCTCTTCCAAAATATCATAGCAATGAGTAAGAAGTAACTGTGGTGTCTTGGACTTTAGTTGTATTTTCTTTCAGTCTTGTGTTTATGTTCAATTTCTTTGAATGATAAAGCCATACTCGTTCTCACAAAATCTTCCAAAACATCATTCATACTGAACGAGATGAACTGTAGAATTCCTTAGGTTAGTTGCATGTTAACTTAATGATAGCACTCCGGAGGTAGAATGCATGTGATTTAGCTCTGTCATTTTATTTCAATTTGATAATGGATTTTCAGTCTAAAGATTGTTCACTGTACTTCAAATAGACTAGTGGCACCCTAGTTTAGTCTTAACTTAGCTCACTATGTTAACATTCCAGTGTAGTTGCCATCCATTGCATTTCAAATTGTATTAGTTGTTAAATTTAAACACCATGGTCCTCATTATTTACAAAAATTCTTTTGTTCCAAACTCATACTAACACATAATTATTTGGACAGAAGGTAGTATCAGTCTAAGGCCTGGAGTATTTTTGCAACCTTTTTACCATTTCACAAACAAGCCTTCTCTCAAAGACCATTCTAAAAATAAATCTATAACTTTTGTATGAGGCCTAGTGGTGCTAGATTGAGTTGCAAAACAAAGTTAGAAGCTAGTTTAGAATAGAAATATTATGGTGCTACAAATGTTCTTTTCCAAATATATTTTAATATACCTTTAATCATGGATGAGATGTTGTAACATTGTAAGTTGATTGTTTGATTGTTTATTTAGGAGAATTTCATTTACACTTAGCTGCCCATTTCTCAGGCTCTTCCAAAACATCTTTAATGAATGAATTGGACAAGTTAAGCTCATTTTATGATTTATTTTCTTGAAGTCATTATCAAGCTTTGTAATTTGCTAGCCATAGTTTAGGCTTTGTTTTGTTTCAGTATTTGCATTTGTCATTTGTCATCCATAATGTAGGCTTCACTCTGTTTTTAACCAGTAGCATCTTTCCATCAACATTTAGTTCTTTCCCTTTCAAAACATAAAACCATAAAACCAAAAACATCATGTTCGTACACAACGTAGTGAGAAACAATTACCTAGGCACATATAGTGCACCACACTTCAGCAGTTTACCAACCCTGGTTAACAATTAATGAACTCAATTTAGGAGACTAGGTTGAGCACAAACATTAGTATCTTGTAGATGTTAGCATATCCTTTTAAGAACAGAGACACAATATTTTGCATGCATACTTTAGCATGGTCTAACTGAACTGATGTAATACTAGTGTAAAATTTTTGGAGCAACCAAAATATCAACTCGTCGCATTCCATATACAACATGAATGCGCCAAAGGTAAACTCTGCCATGAGTTCTAATATTTTGCACCACTTCTAAAAGGCAGGAAGCATGTTGTTATTCAACTCTTGAAGGGATGTTACTATCAGCTACAATATATCTCTCATGAGATCATTATTGTAGGGAAATAATGGTGATGTTAGTGCTATGACCCCGCTGAGACAAGAAGAAATTGTGAGCCTCACTGAAGTTTTGGTTTTATTAATGCAAGCATAGATGGCTTGAGAGCCTAGCTGAGTTTCTTCCATTCTAGTTGTCCCACCTTAGACAGACATTTGTCTAATTCCTCCAACTTATGATAGTTTATGAATGATTTTGTGTGTTGTAATTCAGAGCCAAGTGTGAAGAGCTTGGCTCCTCTTCTTTGTCCTTCCTTCACCTCCCCTGGTTGCTTTCACTACAGAATGACATCGAGCCCTTTTGAGAATGGTCTCCTTCTTTGAATACCATTTTGGTCTATGGAGGTATGTATTTTTAAAGGACCATGTATCCTCACTAGTCCATTAAGGATTTTTTGGTTGTTCTCCAATATCTCTTCAAGACGATCAATCTTTTCCCAAAGCAAGAAAATATATTTCAGAAT
Organism: Pinus albicaulis; assembly: GCA_034641835.2. Classification (NCBI taxonomy): domain Eukaryota; kingdom Viridiplantae; phylum Streptophyta; class Pinopsida; order Pinales; family Pinaceae; genus Pinus; species Pinus albicaulis. The sequence goes on along the minus strand of CM076579.1, from coordinate 71,871,311 downwards.
TATCTAACTGATATAATGGCTCATATAATGGTTGTACATAAAAATTCCAAATGTAAGACATTGTCCTTGGGATATCTCCAATTCCTTCCCTAAAAGTATGAGTTCAATCTGAGCTTTTAGTGGCACCTTTAGTCAACAATTTAAACACACATGGTTGTAGGTGTGCTCTTCCAGGTTTGAATTTAAAATGAACATATATAGTGAAAAATATGGACCAAGATCATGCTTAAGATTTGATTTAACAAATTTGTAATGATTCTAGGAACATACACAATGTTGATATGAGCATGAGAAATGTTTTTTTTCCAATTTAATATTAAAATACATAGTGGATGACAAGAATGAAGGAACCTGGTGCACATTCCAGCAAGGTATGCTTTAGTGTAATATTCACCCTTTTATGTTGCATCAACACAGGTATATGGACCAACGTTCACTTGTATTTATCCTCTACTACAACCATACAATACACTCTAGAAATGTGCTCAACAATCATGAGGCTTATGTAACTTTCCCAATTGATGCACATGCCACTTTAACAAGAACTTCTTGAGTCAACTCCATCACAAAAATCAAAGATAACATCCCATAGTGCTCATGGCTAGAAATATAAGGAACTAGCCCTTAAAAGACTAAAATTGGTCCTCTAAAGGAGACACCACACCCAACACCCAACAATTGACAATATTGACCCACTGTTAATGCTGTAATTTTTAGCAGTTATTGTTGCAGAATACTTCAACATACACCCTTGCTTTTTTTTTGCTACAGACACCTGAACTTTGCTGGTATTTTTCCTTGGAATCACTATTGCACTTGGCCTTGCTATATTTGGGTTACTAATTGGCCTATGAAATTTGTAATGGCCTCAATAATTATCTTGAGAGTGTACATTGAATTCAATTTAGTGGCCTAACTCTAGAGATATGTACTTGGAGCTTATGGTGACACAACCCAGTGCACCTAGCCCAGCAACATGATCATGATTCCACAGTATCGACCCATAGAATTCTTGCAACCTACAACCTTTGGGCCACAACCCACACTTTCTATGTGGTGCTTTGCTAGTGTGCCCACAGTATGTAGGCTTTCATGATAATTCCAATATGTAGTGTGGCCCTTCTATCCCTAATCTCCACGTGATTTATAATGGCCTTACAGCCTTTCAGGGATTGAAATCACTTATGATGGAATATCCCCACCCCAAAGAGAACCAATATCTGCTCCTATATAACCTGCTACTAGCCCAATGTGTCAAATTTGTGGCCCAAAGCTCATACAATCGATTTCCCACCTTCATGGGAAGTTTTCATTTAATGGTTTCAGAGCTAGTCTTTCCCTCCAAGGTACTTAATAATAGGTGTTGGTATCACTCCATAAAGGATATACATTCATCCACTTTACAGCAGTTGTACCGACAGATGGCCCAAAAAGAAGGATGAGGAAAGCTCCAGAGACCCAAAGATGAGTACTAAAAGAGGGATCTACTACTTGAAAGTATACTTTAGAGCTGATAGAAGTGAGAAAAGGTATCTCACAAAATGCACTAATAAAAAACAATCATCAAGTCTATCTATATATATATATATATAATTTAAACTGACAAGGGCATCGAGCACTATATGAAAAATCTAACATAAATGTGCTCACAAATCCTCTCTATTTATTGGATAAATGTTTTCTTCATTTCCTTAAAAGTGAATATCCAGCCAAGAAAGAACATTGAAATATCTTATGGACGAGAATTCGAATATCTGACACTTTCTTGTTAATATTTAGTCAAAACACACATAAAACCAAAATAAAAAGCTACAGAAGAGGAATTTACCATGCAAAAGTTGTTGCATTGGACAAGAAAGGATCCTATATCTCATCCTTATCAATGATCAGGTCTCGTAAACAACCTAGATCTAATGGTTCACTTGCACGAATCAAAAATAAGAGACCAACTAGGGTGATATCGAATACCATCAAAGATGGGAATGTTGGCTAGGGTGAGAATAAATCCGACTGAAGTTTCTTGTATAAAACCCTCAGGCTCACAGGATGCACGGATCTGATACCACTGTAATATCAAGAACAACGAAATAATCAACCTATTTGGCACATCTATGTGTTCTAAAAAATAATTGTAATAAAAACACCCACACAACGAGATTTGGAACGATATCACCTTATTTATATTATTAACTGAAAACCAAATACATGCCCATACAATAAGACTGGAGCTCCTACAAATGGCATGCACGCTTGCTCAACAATGACAAATCTAAGAAACTAAAGCCCACTTTTGAATGTTGGATGGATTCACTACACAAACATCACCTTGGGGTTTTCATCCCGAGATCAATGCTAGAACTGGCCACACCAAGTTCTCAACCAAAACACAATAAGATAGATAAACCTGAATTCCCTCAATGCCTAGCCCCTACCCCCTTTTATATGCTTGATGGATTTTCTAGAAGATTTATTTTATTATTTTCCATTGAAAAAGAAGGAGAATACTATGGGTAGATACCATGGGTGAATACCATGGGTAGTTTCTATCCCCCTTGACCACATCCAAAAAAATGGAATATTACAAAAGAATTTTCCAACTGATTATTGGGTTGAAGTTGTCGCTTGTGCAACATATATAATTAATATGTGTCCAACCAAAAGTGTCAATAATATGGTTCCTAAAGAAGCGTGGAGTAAAATAAAGCATAGTGTCACTCACATGAAAGTGTTTGGATGTGTGGGTTATGGACATGTCCGGGATGAGTTAAGGAAGAAGTTGGACATCAAGGGGGAGAAATGTATTTTTGTTGGAATAGTGATGAATCTGAGGCATAAATCTCTACAATACATCGACCAAGGAGGTCATAATCAGTAGAGATGTTCAGTTCATAGAAGAGGAAGCATGGGATGGAAGTTTAGAGAATCGAATCAATGTGAAGACACGTATACCACATGAAGACAAAGAGGAATTGACTTAAACAAGTAATCCCTCAACGGTGACTCCTCCTACTCCTATTCAAGCTCAACAAATCAGTCACCAAGTGACACTGTCAAAAAATTATATGAAAGTGTTACAAATTCAATAAATTTCTTCTCCAACCAGACCACAAAGATCCGCAACACCAAGTGACATGTCAAGCCCATATTCCGCAAGCATAAGAAGACAAAAATTTAGAAATTTAAGTGAAATTTATGAGCAAAATGAAGTTAATAGTAGAATTGGTCTGAATTCTTTATTTCCATTATTTTTTCATGTAGATGACCCAATTCATTTTGAGGATGTAGTCAAAGAAGAAAAATGGGTTGCGGCAATGGATGAAGAAATATAAGAAATAGGAAATAATGACACATGGGAGTTAGTGGAACTTCCTCAAGGAAAAGAAGTCATTGGAGTGAAGTGGGTCTATAAGACCAAGAGAAACGTTGAAGGAAAGATTGAAAAGCATAAAGCAAGGCTACTTGTAAAATGATACAAGCAATAACATGGAAGAGATTATATATATATATATATATATATATATATATTTGTGTGTGTCATGAGGATGGAGACAATGAATACATTTTTGTCGATTATCGTGCAACATAAATGGAAAGTGTATCAAATGGACCTAAAATCAATGTTATTTAATGGAGTGCTAAAAGAGGAAGTATATCTTGCACAACCAACTAGTTGTGAGGTAGAAGGCTAAGAAGAAAAGGTGTATAGGATGAGGAAAACCTTTTATGGGTTGAAGCAACCACCATGTGCATGGTATAGCAAGATAGATGCTTACTTGATGGAAAATGGTTTCGACAAGTGTGACGGTGAGCCTACTCTCTACATCAAAGAGAGTGAGGTAAGCTTCTTATTGTTGTTTTGTATGTAGATGATTTGATTTTTATAGGGAGTGGTGATTTCCTCATCGTTGATTTCAAATAAGTCATGAAAATTGAGTCTGAAATAACTTACTTGGGATTGTTAAGGTATTTTCCTGGCATAGAATTGAAGAAAACAAAAAATGGTATTTTTATTTCCCAAGAAAAGTATGTAGCATAAATTTTAGAGAGGTTTAATATGCAAAACAACAAGCCTGCACCAACTCAAACTGTCATGGGTTGAAGTTGAGCAAAGAAGACTGCAACAACAATGTCAATTTGACATTATACAAAGTATGGTTGGAAGCTTGATATATTTGACCGCAACTAGGCATGATATAATATACGCAGTGAGTTTGGTTTCAAGTTTCATGGAGACATCCAAGGAGATGCATTAGAAACCAACCAAAAGGATTTTAAAGTATGTCAATGGGACAAAGGAATATGGTATTTTGTACACTGCAACAGATGATTTTAAGCTGGTTGAATACACATCAAGTGACTGGGCAAGAAGTGTTGATGACAAAAAGAGCACACCAAGATACGTTTTTTCATTTAGGTTTGGGAGTCATTTCACAGGCCTCCAAGAAGTAGTCGATAGTGTCATTGTCAACAACAAAAGATGAATATGTCGTCGCAAAAACAAAAACATGTCAAGCAGTTTAGATGAGGATAATGTTGAGGGATTTATACCATGAATAAGAGGGAACAACCACTATTTTCTGTGACAACATTTCAACAATTGCACTATCAAATAAAAAAAAATTCACAAGAGGAACAAACACATTAACACTAAATATCATTTTATAAGCGAATTGGTTAACAATGGTGAAATTGTGTTACAGAATTGCAGGTCAGAAGAACAATTTCTAGACATCCTCACAAAATATTGGCATGTAAAAAATTTTTTTATCTCAAAGATTGTTTCAGAATTGTCAATTGTTAGGAAAAATATTGAGAGGGTGGGGGGGGGGGGTGAATCAGTATTTAGATCTTACTGAAAACTTTTTCTCAGAGATCTTATTATTTAATTATTTACTTAAATTATTGCATCATTCATTTGTCAGAAGTTTAGTAAGCAGTAAGCATGTGCAGTAATAAAAAAATTAGCCATCACACATAAGCAACACACATGAACACCAGTATTTAAGGTGGAAACCCAATTTGGGAGAAAACCACCGCTGTTGTTGTCTCTGTCTTCAATATTTATTATAAAGAAAAATTCTTACAATTTTTGTGCTGGTGCAGACTTATACCAGCACGTAGGCACCCACCTGCAGAAGGCTACAACCTTCTCTCGTTCTCTAGTCACTACTGGAAGGGAGCTCCAACCCCCCTGATTTTAACACCAGCTTATACTAGTAGAAAGCTTCCACTTCAATCCTGAGATCCACCACATTTCATCAATTTCTTCATCAGACTTGTGTCAGGTCTTCATTATTTCTTTGTAGATCCTCCTAGAGATTCTTCATTTTCTCGATCTAGAGGTCTTGAACCTTCATTAACTCCATAGGTGCATCATAGATTCAGCTTTATCAAAAAAACAGAGTTCAATCATGCAGATATCACTTAAAGAGATTTATTCATTAACAACCCTTATGCCTACACTCCATGAACCATAATGCACTTCTCCTTATATAGTTTTGCCTTTATTAATACCATGAGTCAAAACCACCCAACCCCTGATGGTATTCCTGGACGGGATCAATTAGATAATCCAGCGGGGTCTACCCAAGCCCCCAAACAATTTATCATTGTTTTATTTCCTTGGTTTTGGCAATTAGATAATTAATCTAAGGCTTTTTAATATCTCAATCTGAGATTGAGATATTAATCCAAATTTCTCCTTTAGTAATGAAAAACCCTCAGCATACTTCATAGACCTTCATATGTCGACCCCCAGGTTTATACGTTCCACCAACTTTGGAGTAAAAATGATGGCCCAGTCGCTTTTCATCATAATTTATATTTAATTTAAACAACCTTGGTTAAACCCGCAAATATTAATTTGAAAAGGGCCAATTAATATAATTTAAACTGGGCCCACATATATGATCACCGACCCAATCAAATTCCCGCTTCGTACTTTGGTTAATCTTCGCGCATCTTCATCAAGCGATCACCGTCCAATGACTCCTTCCGAGATCGACGGTGCTCAAAAATTTCGCTGGGCATCTTGGGTCGAACAATAACGCGCGATGGCGCGCAGTAACAAGCGGTTTTGTGGAGTCGTACAGGGACGCATGTCGCCCCTTCTATGGAATCTCTCCCCAACTCGAAGAAACCACTTATCTCTGAAAGGCGGTGTGATATGGGAAATCTGGCTTCGTAAACCCGCTCGCGGTTTCAGAACAGTGTTCTATCGGAATTCAACCTTATTTCAAATATAGTTCATTGATCCATCGGGTCCGGATTTTCCTTGCAATCGCAAGTCTTTTAATAAACACTCCGCTGCACAGTTTTTCTTTGATGAGATTAAAACTGGAACTCAAACACTTATTAATCCTGGTTTATATGCCCATCGAGTCCAGGCTTCAATCGCACTCGCATCCTCTTGTTAACTTGTTCTGTTGGCCTTATATACTCTGATGCGATAAGGGTCTCTGGCCTGGGATACGATTCCCGAAATGTACTTATTTAGTGTATCAACCAGCTGGGGTAGTAGACCTCGGAATAACGCCTCAACCTCTGCCTCTGCTGCTTGATGAAATTACTTCTATGCTACCTTGCTACCTCTCTTTACTGCCTCTATGCCTCTGCTACAATACATTGCTTCCTCTGCTCCTTGACTGATGCGATAGTTGCCATCAAGGACAATCAATTCAATATGATAGGATTTAAGAGACATATTGCTAACAATCTCCCCCTTTGGACTTGATGGAAACCATGACCATAAATACATTTAGACAACAACATCAACCATGACCAGAAATACATTTAGACAACAACATTCTCCCCCTTTGACATCAAGGGAAAAGGGTATATCAAAAACCTTTATACCGACAAAACCATGCACCCCCTGAGATCATGCTGCTTCATAATATAACAAAAATGACTTATACAAACAAGATCAAAGATGAGATTAGACTACAACAATTAATTGGAATTCCAACAATGCATCCTTTCCATATGACCAATGCTCCCCCTTAGCCTGTGCATCCAGAGATACCCAACAGCACCTCAAAGCCAATTTAATCTTCTGTATTTAAGTAGATCTGATCTTTTGCATGGCAGAGACTACTCCTAGCTTTTGTCTAAGATATTCGAATGCTTCCCTGGGTAAAGGTTTGGTAAATATATCAGCAACTTGTTCTTTGGAGGGAACATACTCCAACTTCACCTTTTGTTCAAGCACTTGTTCACGTAAGAAGTGATACTTGATGGGAATGTGCTTGGTCTTGGAATGCATAACAGGATTCTTTGAGATACTGATGGCACTTGTATTATCACACATAATGGAGATAAGAGGTGAACATTTGATTTGAATGTCTTGTAAATTCTGCATCATCCAAAGAAGTTGAGTGCAACATGATGCAGCAGCCACATATTCTGCTTCTGTTGTAGATAAGGCAATAGAGCTTTGCTTCTTACTGAACGAAGATACTAACCGGGGCCCCATATAGAATGCACCACCACTAGTTCTTTTCTGATCATCAACATTTCCAGCCCAATCTACATCAGTGTAAGCATGAAGAGTAAGATCAGCATTCTTTGGATACCATAGTCCAAAGTCTTGAGTTTCTTGTAGATATTTGAATATTCTTTTCACAGCCTGAAGGTGAGACTCTTTTGGATTAGCTTGGAATCGTCCAACCATCCCAACTGCATGCATAATGTCTAGTCTTGTCCCAGTGAGATAAAGTAAACTTCCTATCATATAACTATATTCTGTTTGATTCACCATGGGGGAATCATCATTAGAACTGAGATTACATCCGGTTATCATTGGTGTGCTTACAGGTTTGCAATCTTCCATGCCATACTTCTTCAAGATTTGCTTAAGATATTTTTCTTGTGATAAGAATATGCCATCTGTTGCTTTCTGCACTTGTAAGCCAAGAAATAATGTTAGTTCCCCAAGTAAAGACATTTCAAATTCTTGCTGCATATCAGAAGAAAATTTCTGACTCATAGACTGTTCATTACTTCCAAAAATGATATCATCAACATATACAACCACAATCAATAGTTTATCATTTTCAGTTTTTGTGTATAAGTTGCTATCAGCTGACCCCTTTTAAAATCCTTGTTGATGAAGATATTTGTCAAGACGATAGTACCATGCCCTTGGAGCTTGTTTGAGACCATATAGAGCCTTTTTAAGTCTACAAACAAGTTTTTCATCATTTCCCAAAATGAATCCTTCTGGTTGTTCTATATAAAATTCTTCTTCTAGATCACCATTGAGAAAAGCAGATTTAACATCCATTTGATAAACTTTGATTTGTTGAAAGCTTTAAAAAGCAAGAAACATTCTTATGGATTCAAGTCTAGCTACAGGGGAAAAATTTTCTTCAAAGTCTATACCTTCTTGTTGAGCATACCCCTTGCAAACAAGTCTAGCTTTATTTCTTATAAAATCCCCATTCTCATTTAACTTATTTTTGAATATCCATTTAGTTCCAATGACATTTTTTTCATGAGGTCTTGGTACTAATTCCCAAGTGTGATTCTTTTCAATTTGATCAAGTTCTTCATTCATGGCTTGAATCCAACATTCATCTTTGCTGACTTGATTGACGTTTTGTGGTTCAATAGTGGATAGAAATGCCGGACAGCTAGAAGATCCCACAAGAGTCCTTCTTGTTTGTACACCTGATCCCTTTTCTCCCAAAATTTGAGATTTTGGATGATTCTTTTGAACATATCTGGATGGAGCTTTTTCAGATAAATCATCTTCGGGTTCTTCATTGGGTTCACTGTCTATATCATTCCTATTTGATGTAGACGGATATATGTCATCATCGTCTTCATCTGTTGTTTGTTTTTCTTCTTTTGTAGCTGCAAGAGACTCATCAATAATAACATCAATGCATTCAACAATCTTCCGAAGTCTTTTATTGTAACATTTATATGCCTTACTCCTAGAGGAGTAACCAAGAAATATTCCTTCATCTGCTCTAGGTTCAAACTTGCCAAGTTTTTCATCATTATTTTTGATAAAGCATTTTCTCCCAAAGACTCTAAAGTGCTTCACAGTGGGAGGATTACCATACCATAGTTCATATGGAGTTTTATCACTATTTACATGAACATGTGCCTTGTTAAGAATATTTACCGCTATATGTGCTGCTTCTCCCTAAAATGTGTCAGGTGTTCTGGAATCATCAAGCATAGCTCTAGCCATTTGTTGAACTGTTCTATTAATTCTTTCTGCTACGCCATTTTGTTATGGAGTGCCAGCTACAAAAAACTGTCTTTTTATGCCATGTTTTTCACAAAATTCAAGGAATTCATCTGATGTATATTCTCCTCCTTGATCAGATCCAAGACACTTGATTTTTAGATCTAATTCATTTTCAACTAGTGCTTTGAAGATCTGAAATTTCTCAAATTCTTCATCTTTGTGTTTAATCAACCCAATCCAACACATTCTAGAGAAATCATCAATAAACAAGATCTGATAACCCATCATTGTCTTCATGAGTATAGTAATTTTTTCTATTGCTAAACCGATTCTTATTCCTTCTTGCTACTTCCTTTCCTTTTTCATGTGTTTCTTTGTGAGGACACTTAGCAGCATAATGACCAACTCTTCCATAAGAAAAACATTTGAAAGGAAGCTTACCTCTGAACCGTCTTGTACCAAGTTGGAGTTTCTTTACAAAATTTACCTTATCTTTTTCTGAGATATACCCTGATCCTTCTGTCTCTTGTACTTCTTTCCCTTTTGTAGAAGCTCTAAAGATGGCTTCTTTGACTTCAGATGGTCCTCCTCTTCTCATTTCATATGCAGTTAGTATGCCATGAAGTTGCACCATAGTAAGATTTTGAAGATCCTGCTTTTCTTCAAGAGTAGAAACTTTTGATTCAAATTTTGTCGTTAGTGATCTTAAAACTTTCTCAACCAAAGTAGATTCTGTTATTGTTTCTCCTAGATTTCTCATACGATTTACAATATCATCAAGACGTAAAAATAAATTAGCAATGCTCTCCTCATTATGCATTTTTAGGTTCTCATATTAAATTCTGAGAGTTTGGAGTTTAGCACTTTTTACCTTTGCATCACCTTCATAACTTAGAATGATTTTATCCCATATTGCCTTTGCTGTATTCAGCTGCATGACTTTGAAAATTTTGGATTCAGTTAGACTTCCCAATAGAGCATTAACCGCCTTTGCATTTGTTTCATAATTATTTCTTTCTGTTGGATCTGTTGGTACTGCAGCTGGATATTGATATCCTAATTCAACAATAGCCCATACATCTGCACCCAAAGACTGAAGATAGGATCTCATCCTTGTTTTCCAGAAGATTAAATTGTTTCCGTTGAAGAGTGGAGGCCTAATAGATGCTATTCCATCTTGATTGATGTTCCTTCTAGTAGCTAAGCTTTTCAGAAGGACCTGCTCCGATACCAATTGTTAGGAAAAATAATGAGGGGGGGGGGTGAATCAGTATTTAGATCTTACTAAAAAAAATTTCTCAGAGATCTTATTATTTAATTCTTTACTTAAATTATTGCATCATTCATTTGTCAGAAGTTTAGTAAGCAGTAAGCATGTGCAGTAATAACAGAATTAGCCATCACACATAAGAAACACACATGAACACCAGTATTTAAGGTGGAAACCCAATTTGGGAGAAAATCACCACTGTTGTCATCTCTGTCTTCAATATTTATTATAAAGAAAACTTCTTACAATTTTTGTGCTGGCGCAAACTTATACCAGCACGCAGGCACCCACCTGCAGAAGGCTAAAACCTTCTCTCGTTCTCTAGTCACTATTGGAAGGGAGCTCCAACCCCCCTGATTTTAACACCAGCTTATACTAGTAGAAATCTTCCACTTCAATCCTCAGATCCACCACATTTCATCAATTTCTTCATCGGACTTGTGTCAGGTCTTCATTATTTCTTTGCAGATCTTCCTAGAGATTCTTCATTTTCTCAATCTAGAGGTCTTGAACCTTCATTAACTCCATAGGTGCATCACAGATTCAACTTTATAAAAAAAAAACAGAGTTCAATCATGCAGATATCTCTTAAAGAGATTTATTCATTAACAACCCTTATGCCTACACCCCATGGACCATAATGCACTTCTCCTTATATAGTTTTGCCTTTATTAATACCATGAGTCAAAACCACCCAACCGCTGATGGTATTCCTGGACGAGATCAATTAGATGATCCAGCGGGGTCTACCCAAGCCCCCAAACAATTTCTCATTGTTTTATTTCCTTGGTTTTGGTAATTAGATAATTAATCTAATGATTTTTAATATCTCAATCTGAGATTGAGATATTAATCCAAATTTCTCCTTTAGTAATGAAAAACCCTCAGCATACTTTGTAGACCTTCATATGTCGACCCCCAGGTTTATACGTTCCACCAACTTTGGAGTAAAAATGATGGCCCAATTGATTTTCTTCATAATTTATATTTAATTTAAACAACCTTGGTTAAACCCGCAAATATTAATTTGAAAAGGGCTAATTAATATAATTTAAACTGGGCCCACAAATATGATCAGCGACCCAATCAAATTACTGCTCTGTACTTTGGTTAATATTCACACATCTTCATCAAGCGATCACCGTCTGATGACTCCTTCCCAGATCAACGATGCTCAACAATTTCGCTGGGCATCCTAGATCGAACAATAATGTGCGATGGTGCGCAGTGACAAGCGGTTTTGTGGAGTCGTACAGGGACACATGTTTCCCGTTCTATGGAATCGCTTCCCAACTCAAAGAAACCACTTATCTCCGAAAGGCGGTGCAATATGGGCAATCCGGCTTCGTAAACCCGCTCGCAGTTTCAGAACAGTGTCTATCGGAGTTCATCCATATTTCAAATATAGTTCATTGATCCATCGGGTCTGGATTTTCCTTGCAATCGCAGGTCTTTAATAAACACTCTGCTGCATAGTTTTTCTCTGATGCGATTAAAACTGGAACTCAAACACTTATTAATCCTGGTTTATACGCCCATCGGGTCTGGGCTTCAATTGCACTCACATCCTCTTGTTAACTTGTTTTGCTGGCCTTATATGCTCCGATGCGATAAGGGTCTCTGGCCTAGGTTACAATTCCCAGAATGTACTTATTTAGTGTATCAGCTAGCTGGGGTAGTAAACCTCAGAATAATGCCTTAGCCTCTGCCTCTACTGCTCGATGCAATTCCTTCTATGTTGCCTTGCTACCTCTCTTTACTTCCTATGTGCCTCTGCTACAATACATTGCTTCCTCTTCTCCTTGACTGATGCGATAGTTGCCGTCAAGGACAATCAATTCAATATGATAGGATTTAAGAGACATATTTCTAACATCAATTGCGACAGTTGTGATTAAGGGGCAACGTCAGAAAATTAATCTCAACCACGACATTAAATGAACTGAAAATAGTTCTTGGGTTCGGGAACAAATGAAGGAGAAATAAATATACATATAACTGAATGAAAACTAAAATTAAACACACACGGGTAAATGCACGAATATTTACGTGGTAAAATCTTGACAGGGTGTCAAGGAAACCTCTTACGAGCAAGGGATTGGAAACTCTATTAATTAATAATGGCTCTCCTCAAGTTACAAGTCTCTCGGACCATCCCAATTTAATATGGGCTACTTCGTTACATAACTGCCTCTTTGTTATAAAAACGAATGTCCGGTAAATTTCATTAATTACAATTAGTTTTCATTATTTCATCAAACTCCACCTTGAAAAAAAAATTCCTAATCCCTTGCCCATGCTCATTCCTCATCTCTTCTGCAAGCCAAGAGAAGCAAGACACCATCTCAGCTTCTCTACTATAACTGGCTTCATGACTATATCTGCATGATTTTCCTTTGTACAGACCTTCTTGAGAGCTACTTTGTCGCCTTCGATTACATGTCTCACAAAGTGATACCTTACATCGATGTGCTTGGTCTTACTATGATTGGTTGGATTTGTAGCCAAATGAATAGCACTCTGACTGTCACATAATACATTCACTTTCTCCTGTGTCCTTCCAATCTCATCAAGAAGACATTTTAACTAGATTGCCTCTTTACAAGCATCTAAAGCAGTTATATACTCTGCTTCAGTAGTGGACAAAGCAACTATCTCTTGAAGCTTTGAAATCCATCTAATTTATCCACCTACAAGAGTAAAAACATAACCTGTAGTAGATATTTTTTTTTCCAAATCACCTACATAATCAACATCCACATATCCACAGTCTGAACCTTCACAACCATCAAAGCTTATGCAATGGTCTCTTGTCCCTATCAAATATTGAAGCACCCATTTCACTGCTCACCAATGTACTTTCCCCGGATTTTCCATGAACCTGCTGACAACTCCAACTGCATGTGAAGTGTCAGGTCTTGTAGATACCATCGCATACATTAAGTTGCCTACTACAAATGGTACACGAGACATATACTTCTTTTCTTCATTATTTCTAGGACTTGAATCTGAAGAAAGCTTAAAATTGGAAGCTAATGGAACATTAACATGTTTCACATTGTTCATACCAAACTTTTCAAGTGCTTTCTCCACATACTTCTATTGTGGTAACCAAATCTTACCATTCTTCCTGTCTCTGTGTATCTCCATTCCCAAGATATGTTTTTCCGCTCCAAGATCCTTCATATCAAACGTCCTAGAGAGCTGAGCCTTTAACCTGTTGATTTCTTCCATGATTTTGCTTGCAATAAGCATATCATCAACATACAACACCAAGATAATGAATATTCCATTGAAACTTTTGAAGTATTCACAATGATCATACTAAATTCTCATAAAATTTTGGGTCACCATGAAGGAGTCAAACTTCTTGTACCATTTCCTGGGCGACTGCCTCAGGCCATACAATGATTTCCTGAGCTTGAAAACTAATCTTCTGATGCGTCCTTGTACAAAACCTTCTGGCTAATCCATATATATCTATTCATCCAAATCACCATGGGGAAAGGTTGTTTTAACATCTAACTTTTCTAACTCAAGGTCAAGTAACACATTTAGTGCTAACATGGCATGAATAGAAACAATTTTAACGTCTGGTGAAAACATTTCATGAAAATCAATACCTTCAACCTGAGAATACCCTTTTGCAACCAGCCTTGCCTTATATCTATCAATACTTCCATCAAATTTTCTCTTCAACTTGAAGACCCATTTTCACCCAACAACACTTCTCCCTGTAGGAAGTTCTACAAGATCCCAAGTATTTTCTTGGCTAAAGGATCCATTTCTTCGTCCATAGCCTTTTTCCATTTATCTCTATCTACATCATCCACTACTTCATGATAACAAGAAGGTTCCCCATATTCAGTAATCAATGCAAAAGATGAAGCAGAATCTTCATACCTTTTGGGTGTTTTTATTTCCCTTGTAGAGCTTCTTAGAGTGACTAGTTGCTGAATTGGTTCTAGAATTTCTCCAGTTTCCTTTACTTCTTCACCTTCTCCTTCCTTCTGACTTTCTGGAAAAGGTTTAGTCTCCAATTGAATTTTTTGATTTAGCAATATCTTTTCCTGTTCAAATTTTCCAACATCTGATTTTAGAAGAGAAGATTCATCAAATGTTACATCTCTAGTAATGACTATCTTCCGTGAAGAAGGATCCCACAACCTATATCCTTTCACTACATAATCATACCCAACAAAGACATAACATTATGCTTTTGGATCTAACTTTGAACTTTTATTTCTAGGAATAACAGCATAGGAATCACAACCAAAAATCTTCAAATGCAAATAATCACAAGACTAACTCGACCAAAATTCTTCAACAATTTTACACTTTCTAGTAGTTGAAGGTGATCTGTTAACTAAATAACAAGCAATAGATACTGCTTCTGACCACAACTGCTTTGGCAGGTTAGCATTGTTGATTATGCTTCTTGCTCTTTCCATAAGATTTTGATTCATACGTTCAGCAACACCATTTTAATGATGAGTATAAACAACTTTTTTATGTCTAGAAACTCGTTCATCCTAACAGAATTGTTCAAATTCTAAAGAAGTAAGTTCACCACCATTGTCAGTTCTTAAACATTTAATTGATTTGTCTGTTTTCTTTTCCACCATAGCTTTAAATTGTTTAAAAATGTTAAATACATCAGCTTTCTTTTTCAACATATAGATCCAAACTTTCCTGTAGAAATCATCAATAAATGTTAATAAATATAATGCACCTCCATAAGACACAGTAGGAGATGGTCCCCAAAGATCAGAATGAATGTAGTCTAAAATTTGTTTACTATTATGATTTCCAGTTTTGAACTTTTGTTTAGATTGTTTTCCATACACGCAATGTTTACAAAAATATAACTTCAAGGATTTGAAATCAGGAAACAACTTGCAGTTCATCCATACCTGAAGACCTTTCTTTCTCATGTGACCCAACTGTTGATGCCATAGACGAAAACCTTCTTCTACATTTTCGGATACAATCGCTACTTCACTAACTTGAGTGAACAATGATACCATGATCTTTTTTTTTCCACATATAGACCCAAAATTTACGAGAGAAATCATCAATAAATGTTAAGAAATATAATGCACCTCCATAAGACACAGTAAGAGATGGTCCCCAAAGATCAAAATGAATGTAGTCTAAAATTTGTTTACTATTATGATTTCCAGTTTTGAACCTTTGTTTACATTTTTTTCCATACACGCAATGTTTACAAAATTCCAACTTCAAGGATTTAAAATTAGGAAACAACCTACGGTTCATCAGTACCTGAAGACCTTTCTCACTCATGTGATCCAACCGCTAATTCCATAGACGAGAACCTTCTTTTGTTTTTTCTGATACAATAGATGCTTCACTAACTTGAGTGATTCCTTTCAGTCTGTACAGGTTTCTGACCTTTTCTACCTTCATAACAACCAAGGCTCCTTTTGAGACTTTCAACACTCCATTATGAACTATAAATTTATAACCATTCGAATCCAAAACTCCCAAATAAATCAATTTTTTCTTTAGTTCAGGTACATGCCTAACATCAGATAATGTTTTAGTTGTATCATCATACATTCTAATTTTTACATTTTATATCCCAACAATGTGACAAGATGCATTGTTTCCCATAAACATAGAACTACCATTTACAACATCATATGAAGTAAACCAACTTCTGTGTGGATTCATGTTATGAGAAGCACCGAAGTTTAACAGCTAATTTTCAACATCTTGAGAGACATTACAAACATGTAGAGCTTCAGCAGTTAAAACTTCATCAATCATACCTAAATCAACCTGATTTGCTTCCTTATTCTAGTTTTATGACTCCTTCCATTTCCAACCATCTTTATTTAGGTGTCCAATTTTGTTGCAATAATGGAGCTTGGCTTTACACTTCTTTCTTCCTTTTGATTTTGATCTGGAAAAACCCCTTGCTTTCTCCCCTCTTTCCTTTGAATGACCTTTGGCTACCATGGCTTCTGGTCCAGATGTTTCAATACTGGATTTCCTTTGTAATTATTCAGATAATAGAGCACCCACAACTGATTCAAATTTCAAAGAATCAATAGTGCTCAAACTGATTGAAGTTACGAAGTGGTCCCATGACTCGGGTGGAGAACACAACAAGGTTATAGCCTTGTCTTCTTCCTGAATTTTAACTTCCATATCTGACAACTATAAAATAAGTGTATTCAAAACATTTAAATGTTTTGCAAATTTTATACCCTTCTTCATTCGAAGACTGTACAATTGTCTTTTCAAATAAATTTTATTAGTCAATGATTTTGGCATATACAAAGTTTCCAGTTTTTCCTACAAACCTGCAGTTGTACTCTCTTTAATGATATAAAAGAGAACTTCATTTTCCAGGCATAACCTAATGGTACTGAGAGCTAGGGCATCCAAGTCCTCCCAGTCCGAATATGTCATGCTTGCATGTTTTTTCTTCACCCCGTCTAATGCTTTTTGCAACCCTTGTTGCATCAGCAAGTCCCTAACTTTTAGTTTCCATAATGAAAAATTGTTCTTCGTGATGAACTTCTCCACCTCAAACTTTGCATTTGACATTTTTACCATTTCTTCCCACAAATCTTGTTTCTAGGGTTTCTTTCTTTCAACTAGGGCTTCTTAAAAAAAAATATTTCAGGTTCCCCTCAGATTTCTCTTTTTTCTTTCAATCCATTTCTTCTAAGAAAAAAATAATTCTTACAAAAACAATTCTAAGATTGTTCAACAATTTCTAGAATTTTCTTAACTATCTAGAACTCCCACCGAAAAGTTCTCCAAAAAAATCCCAAATTTTGTAACCCTCTTCGAAAAATAAAGTAAAAAATTATGTTTTCTTTCCAATAACAATAATTATGTTTTCTTTAAAAAAATAGATTCAAATAACATTTCAATTCTGTTTTCTTTTAAAAAACCAATTCAAATAACATTGCAACACACCATTTCTATCCAGTGAACAGTCAGACAACAGAGTTTAATCTTCCAAAACAGCGAAAACAACGACCCCTCCTCTCCGACGATAGCAACAAACTTTCTTTTTCGACAGCAGTCCAAATCTTCATGATTTTCCGGTGTTTTCTTTTCCACGATCTGTCGTCAACAACTTGACCAGACTTGACCAGCTCTACATCTATTTCTCCAACGACGGCTTTCACCAACAGTCTTGACCAGACTTGACCAGCTCTGCGACTATTTCTCCAGTGACGACTTTCACAAACATTCACGCTCTGATACCACTTATTGGGTTCAGGAACAAATGAAGGAGGAAGAAATATACATATAATTGAATGAAAACTGAAATTTAACACACACACGGAAATGCACAAATATTTATGTGGTAAAAACTTGGTGTAAGGAAACCTCGACTTGGCAAGGGATTGGAAACTTTATTAATCAATAATAATTATCTGGCTACTTCGTTACATAACTGCCTCTTCATTATAAAAATGAATGTCCAGTAAATTTCATTAATTACAATTAGTTTTCATTATTTCAATAATAGTCATACTTCAAGTAAATATTTTGCAGATTGCAGCTTTACTTACTCTCCACAACTTTACAAGTTCAGAACATGTTTTCCCATCCCATATTTTAGATATTAGTCATGTCATGTATTAATGTATTAAATATGTATATTTTAATGTAACAAGCATGTAGAAGACAAAAAATAAATAAATAAATAAATATTATGTAGTGGGCTAATAAAACAGTTTGTTACAAGTTTTACAATGGGTTACACTAAGAACTAGATCATCGTGTGAGAGTTGAGAAGTATGCATTATCTAGTAATCAATTCCAAATATACAAGTTAGGATTGATGACTTCTAAAATATTAAACCGTATTAAAGCGCATGCACTAAAACAATCATTAGCTTATTGCTTTTTCATCCTATCATTAAACAAGGCTACAAGGTAGCTACTACCTGCCGCTTAATTTAAATATAGCAACATTGCAATATGATATTGAAAATGTCTATGGGTAGCTATTACATGCCGTTTAATGTAATTATAGAAATGATGCAATTTGAGTTTGAGCGTGTTTATAAAGATTTGCTTTGTAATAAAGTATAGTTAAATTAAATTAGAAATAATTGTTGCAATTTGAGTTGGAGCATGTCTATGAGGATTACTTTGCAATAAATTTGTTGCTTAATTTAGTTTAAATATAATTAAATCAAAGTGAAAATTAAAAATTTATGCGCTATATAGTAGTAGTTTAAATCTATCTAAATTATAGTAAAACAACTTTTGTGTTGATGATGGTAACCAATTGAGAATTACTAGGACGACGCATGATCATATGCATTTGATGTGTAGATTAGATCTGCTACATATGCTTAGCTTATTTTTGGCATCAATATGAGTATGATAGAGTAGCTACTACCTGTTGCTTAATGTAAATATAGAAATGTTGCAATTTGAGTTTCAACATGTTTATGAGGATTTGCTTTCTAATAAATTGCTGCTTAGTTTAGTTTAAATATAATTAAATTAAAGTAAAAATTAAGAATTTATGTTAGTGTTAAGGTTTACAATATAATCAATTTAGGTTTTTTAGTAAATGGTAAATTGAGGTATTTTGTTAATCCAATTCCACGTAATACAAGGAAAAGACTTGTGAGTCTAAGTAATCAGATACATACTTAGGCACAATTGAGGAATTGGAAACAAGTGCATAATGTAGAAATTATCTGGAAAAGCTGGTTGACACAGTTGAACAATGAGTTAGGAACCTCGTCAAAGAAGTTTATAATGTATCAATTATCTGGAAAATTGTTGGCATCGTGGAGGAATGGGTTAGTAACCCCATCAAACAAGTGCATAATTCATCAATTGTTTGGAAACTTGTGGTGCATAATGTATCAATTATTTGGAAAGTTGTGAACTCTGCTTTCTAGCTGGTTGGTTACTAGCTAATCTGGAAGGTGGGTAGAGAAGATAAAATCCATCTTGGAATTGCTTTTAGAAATTATGTGAGCACTAGATTAGCTCTCTCACGTATGGTACTTTTTAATCTTTTGAATTTTGGTGTATGTTCTCTCCCAAAGCTTTTTTTTTAGGGGTTAGGGTTTATATCATGCGAATATTGAATTAGGGTTAGTGTTTTAAGGGCTGAGGCAGAGTTTTACACCTGAGAGGACAGGAGAATTCATATCAGCTTCAGTTTGTTAGGCTAAATTTAGAATTTGGGAAATTGAAGAGTTTGTTGAGTCATTGTAGGTATCTAAATCGATTCATTGGTAACAAGTTGTATAAAATAAGTCTCAAAGGCATAGTCCCACAGACCTGCATAGGGCTGTGTAGAGTGTAGGAGAGATCTACAGAGAATAGGTTGCATAAGGGCCAATTGATCGGAAATTTGGCCAAGTAAAAGTTGTAAGTAAATTCACTGTATGAAGGAAGAACTTGTTTCAGATTGATTAAATTAAATTCTATGTGAAATGGTTGAATTTCCATGACTTCTATGTTAATGGATTTGTTTCAATACTACATGAGTATTGCTCGATTTAACTTCTTGTGAGAGTGCCTTAAATCTTCATGAACTGGGTATGAGCAGACCGTGTAATTTGGCTTAACAGTCTGCTTGTATATTTAGTGAAGAAGTGTAGGAGAATGTATGACAAATCTTGTGTTAAGGGTTAATGAATAAGAATGTTTTCATGAGGACTATTTTAAGGTCTCTGTATGAGATTTTATGTTGTCCGTAGATAGCCAGAATGTGCATTTATTTGGTGAAGGAGTTGAAGCCCCTTGTGTCAAACTAAGGAGGGCAACGCAGTAATAGAGATGGTGCAAGTGCAGAACTCTAAAATTGTGAACTCTGCGCATAGATGGGAGGAAGTCGATTCTGTATGAAACTCTCCTTGTTCCCTTCTGTATGTGATAAGACCCTGTGTTGAGAGCCAATGTTAGTGTGATGATTCATTCCCACTATATGGCAATGCACTTATGAGTCTCTGCGTATGAGATGAATGTTGTGTAAAATATGAGGGAATTAGAGATTAGCATATGAAAGCTGCCATGATAAACCAACATTGGAAAGTTGTGCGGAACCTTGAGTCCAATAGTAATCGGAACCCAAAAGGCAAACAGTAAATGTGATTTTTCTCCCACAATACCAGTGGTATCGCGTTGTTGAGGAGTGGTAAAATAAATTGCTCAAAAAAACGCAATGTATGTAATTGCTTGACACATGGAGAAAGGTGGTTTCCAATTACCACTCACGTCGTGTTTTTTTTTTGCGTTAAGATCCGAAGGGAAAATTAACGCGAAAACTCTTGAGGATCGTTGGATCATCTAAGCCAACGCGACGCTCCATCAGCCATTGGATGGGCGAGACCGTTAACGTCGGGTAAGTTAATTGTTGGGCCCCGCCTTATTGAAATAGTTGTGTTGAGTTTTTAAAGTTCCGGGTCGAGTTAATACAAAATTACACTCTGTTGTGTAACAACAACAATAAACTATTACAAAGGCTCTCAGACCTTTTATGTGGCGCAGCACATATTAACATAAAATAACTATATTAAAAATAAAACTAAACTTAAACATAAGTCTTGTGGGGCCCTATTACAAATGTGCACATGTTATATTACATAAGTCAAGGTTTAAACAAACCTTTGTGCATGGTGTATATTTAAAACAATACAACATAACAAAATAAACTCCAATCGTGCATTATATAACATATATAACAAAACATTAAAACTTTAACATAAAACCATAACACATCTCCGCCCGCCGGACTTCAACCATTTATCAATGAAAATGAACTGGAGTTTTTCGCGTTACAAAATTGGAGTTGTGACGTCATCTTTTGTGTGCGCGATGGATTATCAAATCCATCGATAAAACCATATCGTGTCCGCCAGAGATTTTTCCCTACGGGTCCATTTGGATGCGCGATAAACAATTAAATCAAGTCCATAAAATGACGTCGAGTCTGGAACTCAACATAACAATCATGCCATTACAAAAAATTCTTGCAATTCAATACAATCCTGCTGCGTGGTCTGTGGGACCACAACTCCGTAGACCTTGGCTTAAGTGAAGGGCGATTAATATATATTTGTGATTGCAATTGTGATTGTGCCAATCGCATCACATCATTTCAACGGTGGTAACATATGCGGTGGTTACATATTGTAACTTGCGATTGTGTTTGCGATCGCATCGCAATCTCCCACATCAACAAGACACTTAATCACAACAACAAAAATAACTTTGCAATTGCGATTCAATAAAGAAATGTGGGGACCACTGTTTAATTAAAACTCCTCCCATTACAAAAAACAATTGCAATTCAATACAATCCTGCCGCGTGGCCCGTGGGACCACAGCTCTATAGACCTTGGCTTAAGCAGAGGGTAATTAATGTATATTTTCAATTGCAATTGCGATTGTTCCAATTGCATCTCATCATTTCAACAATGGTAACATATGCGGTGGTTACATATTATAACTTGCAATTGCGATTGCGATCGCATTGCAATCTCCCACATCAACAAGACACTTAGTTGTGAGTCGCTAATACATTAGCATATGTTAATAGATGTGGAGCCAAGGTAATTACGGTATTCGAGTATTTATTCGAGTAATTAACAAATGAGTTTTATTATGGGTTTAGACTTAGGTTCTCAATGGAAGGAAACTCTGCACATGAAATTGGTTGATGGGTTTATAATAAGGATTCCATATGAAGATAAAATGAGAAGGAGCTTCCGCATAAGAGAAAACTTTAATTCAATATCTGAAATCATTTATTTAATTTTCCAGCTCATACATTAAAGCTTACATTTGGAGCATTATTTTTAATGTTGTAAAATGTTCTCAAGTGAAAACAAGAAGAACTTAAGCATCAGAAGTTTCTCCTATTATAAAGGAAGAATTTATTTAACGACAATGCTAAGAGAGGTGAACCAATCAAAAAAAGAAATTGTTGAGGTCACAAAAGGCATAATAAGTTTCGCTTTGGTAAAATGATAATTCTATACAATGTAAGTACTGTGAAGAGTGAAAGAACCAATTTATACAATGCAAGTACTGGACATCAACTTAGTAAACTTAAATGAACATATAATTAAAAAATGTTATTTAATAAATTTTGATCTGATATGCAAGTCGACTATCAATTAAATAGAAGCATAGATGCCAGACATGGTAGATAGTAGCTGACGGTAGTAAACTACACAACAATCTATGATTTGAGATTGAAGAGAGATTTTAACTAAACTGCATGCCTAATTCCATAATTAATTTCAAGTGTATTGAAGAGATAATGTTAAAAAAATCAATAAATATATAATTGTAAAATAACATCACAGCCAAGGCAAGTTAGATCTAATTCGACAACAGTTAAATAAATTCCTATAGAATAATTTTTTTGTTATTGCCATTATAAATACATTCAAGAGATCTTTAAATAGATTTATAATATCTATATATATAATTTCATATTGTAAATACAGGTTCTATTTATTAAACATATATGTATAAAGTCTGAAAATGTTTGTAAAGGCCTAATGGAAAAGCTATATTCCTTAAATATACATATATTAAGTCTGAAAGTATCTGCAAATAGCTAGAAGAAAGACTATAAATATAACTAGTGATTTTTGTTCCTAATTGCTCTGTGAAAACTTTTCTGTCATATGTGCATTTGTATGCTTTCTTGTTCTAGCAAAATGTTGTAGACATGCTGCACTTTGAGACAGGAGGATCTGAGCAGTAAAATCTTGTACAAAAATTGAGAAGAGATTTGGACTGATTTCTGGATTACTATGTGTTCTTGTTGTAGCTAATGTTTGTGGAAGTGCTGGTGCTGCAAAGAAGAGGGAAAAATTAGTACAAATATTGCTATTTTGGATAGCCTAATTTAAAGTGCATATATCTTATTTTTACTTGAAAGATGAAGAATAATTACAAGAGTACCTAGCTTTGGTAGGGCTTCCGTTGTTGTCAACAGATTGGATCTCGTTGTCTTCGTTGATTGTAAATGTACCATTTATTTTGAAATCGCGTAGCATATACATGGTTTCTTGTTTCTTTTGAACATAGTCTTGAAAAAACATTCGTGCTATGTTGGGAAGTAACTGTTTCAAGAGCAATTTGTTTCTAATGCAACATTGCAAGTTGGTGTTGTTAGACTTCATTATGCAATTAGGACACTGTGAATAGGAATAGGACGAATTTTTATTGCACTTAAGGCAATTAATTGTTGTCTCCTCTATCATTGTAGAGGTTGGTATTGGTGAATTGCATGCGAGACAAACTGGTTCAAATGGCGTAGAATAAATGCTTGCAGTTGTCAATGTTCCTTTTATATGTTCATAGAGGAGGAAAGTAGTATATGTCAAAATGGAAAGAGATGAACAAACAATTGCATATTGAGAAGTAGAGGTACTGTTTCATTTGTACTTACAGAGAATGTTGGAGGGTTCAATTTTCTAAGTTCTTCTGCTACTTCTGCATTCAATTTTTTTATGAATATAGCTTGCGTTGTTCGAAGTGTTCTCTCCTTGAGTTATTTCCTATTTGTTATGTTTTTGAATAACATAATTGGAAAATGGCCTTTTTGCAATTCTTGTTCAATTTCACTATAGAGTGGTGCAAATGTTCCAAATAACTGCAACTGCAATAGAAGACAGAAGGTTTTTTTTTTTTTTTCAAAGGGAATTGATATGTAGGATTGAACTAGCAATATAAAAACAATGCAAAGTAATTTATGTTACCATTGCTCTATTGTCATCAAAATTTCCATATTTAATTTGCAATGTATATTGCAAACCAATTTTCTATGCAACTGTCACAACTGCAGCAATTGTTCCAATTGGATATGTTTATGTATTTGCTGTAAGGTTTTTTACTGTTGTATCTAGAATGAATTTGTAATCTTTTCAAATTGGTGGTATGTTTTGTACGGTGCTTAGTTCAGTTAGCAGCAGAATCCAATCACAATCACTGCGGTCATAATTTGTTTTAGGAAGTACTTTAAAATTTGTAATAGATATTGCTTTTCCTAGTGATATTTTTTGTTCATGTCCTTCAATGAACTCAGTTGGTATGGACAATGTGATTGTCATGATTCCTTTAGCATCTGTCAAATCTGCACGTAGTATTTGTCGTGCTTTTTGGACTTTATCAAGGTATGTGCTGTAAATGACCATAACATCTCCATTGAACATTTTTCCAGTTTTGCGAATGTTTAGTTCTTCAATTGTAATTGGGACTAAATATGATGCTTTCGATCTGTGTATTGATAATGTTGATGTGGAAAAAGAGACAATTAGAAGTAAAATACATTGTTAATAAATATAAATTCTATGTCAATGGCACCTACAAAAATTTGTTTCAAATTTACTAACTTGTTTGATTCAGTTCCAACCGATGTTTGTTGTTGTTTTTCTATTGTAGCTTGTTCTCTAGAGCTGCGAGATGAAAAAGATGCAACATCATTGAATGGTGTGCTTGAATGTGAGGATGAAGCGTTTGCTAAATTTTAACAAGTAAAAATAAAAATAAAAGTATAATCTTATTCTATTTCGTAGTAGAAACCGAGTATTAGTTACTCAAAGAAATATTAATTTCATTTAAAAACTTCGATAATGGAAAACTTATAAATTATACAATATTAAACTCAGAAAACTCTATTAGTGCAACAGAGATATACACTGATCTGAGTTGCAAATATTAAAAGTTTTGTGCCTAAGAAAGAAAATGATTCTTAAATACAGTGATGGGCTTGCAACAACAACCATCTTGATTGTAATATAAAAATTAGTGGTGATTTCTAATAGAGTTGACTTTTGAAAAGTTTACTTGACAAGAGAAGACAACTGGCCCGTACCAGCATATCAAATGGTTAAATGTGTGGTCTAGTGACAGAGTGGATGAAAACATGTGAACTGCATATTATGAATTATTCGATACCTATTAACATTCTATAGCAATAAAAGAGCAAGGTGATAATTTGTAAATTCTAGGCAGTGGATAAGATTATAAGACTCGTCAAGTCTAGTACTATAGAAACGTGTAAATGCATGCGATACAGATGCATGAAAGTTCAGGTACTACTGATTGGCATCAAAACATTGATAAAAATTTACTCAGTAATGGTGTTAATTAATATGGGTGGTTGGGAATTTACATAATAAATATGTCGATCAAGATATATCTCGATTGAGCTCCTTCTACCACCCAACCAAAGATAAAATAGAAACACCATAACACAAAAGAAACTAAAAAAAAATCAAATAGATAAAATTACAAAGATAACAAGGAATATTAAGGGAAATAACAATATGATTAGAAACATTCTCTTCAAATAGTACAATGTGAATTAAAATGCATATGGATTATAAAATAATTGAGTTTGATGTAACTGAAATAGAGCTATAATTTTGGAAAGAATTTAATTTCTATTTGATATTATCTCTATTAGAATTTAGAGATTGACAACAACAACATGGGCAATTGGAGGAGATGCTAGTGAAAAAGGGCTCAAATGTGAAATGAAGAGGAAGCTTGAGAAGTTTGTAGAGAAAGGATGAGGAAAAGGAAATAAAGGTTGAGAGAAAAAGAATAAGAAGAAGGCTAGGGTTGATAGAACTATACATGTAACAGTTTTTATGCAAATAAGCAGTTGATGATGATTGTCAAATTTAAGCATGGAACATTATTGAGATGATGAAAAGGGAAACAAATTGTATGGTAGTCCTAAAATATTGTAGAGAATAAGGTTCAACACTCTTTAGTGTTTATTGTTAGATAACTCCAAAATGGTTATATATAGTCTGCAATTTGTGATGGAGGGTGTGTCATGTGTGCATGAAATTATTCCAATGGATTGAAAGACAAATTCAAGGATTAAAATGAGTTCTGTGATGCTTGAGAGTTAAATCATGGATGCATAATATAATTCTATATGAGCAATAGTCCTATGGAAGTCAGTGCTAGAGATATAAGAATAGGTCTTGCAATAGTTTCATAGAAAGAAATAAACATTTAAACATAGGTATATGTCTATACATATGCATCGAAGAGTAAGTAAGTTGGGCATAATAAGCAAACCTGGATGTGTTTGTTTGTTTTTGTGAATTGTATTTGCATGTTTGACTCATTGTATAAAGCAATAGAAATCTGCAAGACATACAATTAGAAGTCAAAGTGATAGTAGTGTTATGTAAAAATAAGCAATTCAATTTGTTAGAAGAAGTAAATGTTTTTTAGTAATATTTATTGAACTGTGTTGGAAGAAGTAAATGTTTTATTTTTGTTGAAGCTTATTTGTTATTTATGACATTGTTAAAAATCTATAATGCAACTTTCAAAAACTTATTCAGAAACAAATTAAAAGTATCATTGGTAATAATACTCACTATTGATTTCATTTGTATAATAAGGACATGAGTAGGCAAGTGTGACAATACTGACTAGAAAAAGCATTAGACTAGTTTCATTTGGACTATGTTTCTATTGCATTTTTGTCTTTGATGATGAGACAAATAGTATCATGGTCGGTCCAGAATGTATCTAACCTGAAAGTGTTATAGCTACAAGTTATGTTTGACCATATGTGATCAATGATTGATATTTGTTGATTGTTATTTGTCTCTAAAAGAAAATGAAGGTTGTAATTGTGCATATACGATCTTAGTTTGTTTGTTTTGTTGTTGCTTCCAATCATATTGATGTTGAAATCGCCGACAATTGCTATTGTTTGATTTGAATGTATGTTGCATAATGCATTTGAAAGAAGGTCCAATGTATCGCTCAATGTTGCATATGGTGCAACATAGACATTGAGAACTATAATATCCATGTCATGAAGAAGCATATTTGCTAGTGTAGCTTCAACGTTTTTTTATTCAAAGTGAATATGTTTCAAAATCTTTTATATGTTTTTTCATACAAATTAGAAAACCATTTTTACTATAATTTGATATGCAATTGAATGTTTCAATTCTTTTTAGTAGCATTGGATCTTTCAAATGTGTTTCTTGTAAACATAGGATGTCAGATTGCATTAGATCATAGTCATTTAACAAATCATCAATATGTATTTGTAAACTGCGGGTGTTTAGAGAAAGAATTGAAATGTGTGCTTTTGTTTCTAATAACTAATAATTGTAGTCTAATTTCCACTTTGTGCTTCTTTGTAAACGTTCCATTTCAATAGAAATTTTGTTGAATTCGGAAGTTTTGTTTCTTAAGTGGACTAAGAAAATACAATGATTATATGTTTCTCGCACAAGAGAGAGCTGTATATACTAATCCATGGCATCGTATTCCTAAAGGATCAAATGCAAGATTGTCTAGTGTTAAGCCTTGTGATCTGTGTATTGTACGTGAACATGCTAGTTGGACTGGAAATTGTTTTCTGACTTTCAAGTTGCCATTTTTGCTAATACAGAAACTGGCTTTGTTGTGCGCAATATGGGAGTCCAATCACTACAAATTTGTTGGCTATATAGAAAAGCAAATTAATGTGCTTGTCAACGGCCAACACGTTCATCATAGAATTTGATCCATACTACATCAAAGTTGTCTAATTTTACATATGCTTTAATGATACCATCTGCACCGTTGACTAGACTGTCTTGTAAGTCATAGTTTCCTACATATATTTCAACTAGCATGTTAAGTTTTAGGACAATTTGTGAAGGCAACGTTGCTATGTTTCCATGGTTTTTTCTTTGTAATCAATTGCATCAATTACAATTTCATCACCAAGAACAACAGACAACATTTTCTTGTTATGTAATGTTACATCTCTATTCCTAAAAAATAGATAAGGGAAATTAGGATCGTTAGGAGCATTTCGAATATAATTTCTATTCAGGTAATTCAAATCATCTTCTGTTTGATTATTTATATGCATCCTATTCAAAATTGAAATGAATACTTCATTTGTTTGACGCATTGGAATGTGCAATTCATAGTACTTTACATGTTCTTACCAAAAGTCATATGTTATTAGTTGCTTTCTTATTGTAGGTTGTTCAAATATTAGTGAATCTTGTATAGGTTGTGCTTGGTACAGGTTGCCACAAAACATGATATCAAAGTTTCGAAAGTATTTTGTTTGATTATGCTTAATGCTTCTTAGTCGATCATCAATTTGATATAGAAAACAACTTCCAATCAAAGATACTTCATCAATGAGAACAACCCTTAATTCTTCGTACAGTTGTGTTAAGTTTTCTAATACATCATTGCTAGGTGGAATAAAACTAGATTTTTTGAAAGGCATTAGCAATGCAGAATGAATTGTCACTCCACCTGCATTATATGTAGCTTTACCTATATATGCTAATATCAAACCCTTTGGTTTCAAAGGGTTTGTATTGTAATGTTCATTGTAAATTCGCATGAGCATTTGAAATATTGCTTTTTCTGTGAATGTTTTTCTAGTTCCAGCTCCTCCAGTCAAAAATAAGTAGAGTGGTTTGTCTATGTTCTTTCGTTTTTTCATTGCAATGTATTTGAGAATTGCTTTTTGTTCTCTATTAAGCATTCTCCTAATCTTGTAGTATTCTTCATTGCTAAGTATAAATGGATGTTCTGTAAATTGAAAACCAATGTTAAGATGTATTTTTTTGTCATCACATTGGAGAAATTGCAAATCTTTAGACAAGTCGTACTTCTCAGTAACATCATTGGATATTTGAGGTTTTTTTATTGTGTGGTTAGAAATTGCAGTGTTGCTATCAATTTCTTGAATTGCTTCTTCCAAATCACCCAATTTCTTTTTCATGTTGTATGTGAACTTAGTTTCACTACTCTTTATTGTGTTCTTATGCAACATGTATGCACTCTTCCATGTCGGCAAGTCTTTCTTTAGCGCATCTTCATCGTTTTCGAATGGAACATATAGAAAACGTTTTTCTCTATAATAGTTTTCATAGTCAATGTGTTTTTTGTATTTGATGAATCGAATTATTTTTTCTTTTTTCCTTTTTGATATTGGTGTCCCATCTTTCCTATACTTTGATACAAATTCAGCTAAACATACATGCTTAATAGCATCAGACCTATTGATATAGTAATCAGTTATAGAACTACACATAACATCTTCGGAGTTGTCAGGAATTTGTTTCAAAAGAATGGTTGGTTTAATTATAAATGTGCGTTCATCTATTGGTGTTGTGTTTATAAAGTTGCATTATCTTGAAATATGATTCAATGGTAGGGAGAGAGTTATGTGGACTGCTTGTTGAGCTAAAATTTGTTGAAGTTTAAGCAAGGCATTCCCTAGTGATCGTATCATTTAAATAGCATCGATTTTTCTCTTTTCATGTTCTTGTCGTATCCTTTTGAATGCAATTGTCATAGATTTGTCAACTTTGGTCATATATGAACTACAATATGAAGCTACAGCATATGCATTTAGAACATATTGAGCATCTGTATTTGCATTCCATAGGTGTGGCATATTGAATGCAAAGCTATTATTCCATATTTCTGATGCTTTTCGTTGCAAGAATATCATTGGTTGTGTTAATGTACTTTGTATTAATTCGATGTAATCAGTTTCTGTTAAGTGCAATTCATCTAAGAAATTTTCATGACTAGTTGATTTGTCATAGTGTTTTTGTTCTAAGGTGCTTCACAAGGACAAAACTTTTTCATTTATTAAGTCATCTAGAGAAGTAATTGGTTCAAGAATCCTTGTTCTTTTCATTGGTGGCATTGGAATTTTGTATCTATAATGCGATGCTTTTCTTTTTTTACAGCTTGTGGTATGATGATTTTCATGTATCTTTGCGAGTTCTGGATCAAGGTGATCTATGCTACAAGTTATATAGTTTTCCAAGAAGTTTTCAATTTCTAAGTTACTATTAATTCCATATAATGGAGAATTTTCTATCCATATAAGACCATGTTCATGTGCACTACCTCTATTTTGGAACTCAGTTACAAAGTAGTAATCTAATATCTTGCCAAAAAATGTATTATCTTGACAGATCAATTGCTTCAGTGCATCTGTCTTATGTCTATAGTAACATGTACATGTTACTGGGTCCTTTCTAACAAGATAATAAATGTTGTATTCTTCAATTGTTTCAATGTGTTTCTTTTTATTTCTATTGCTATGCAATTTAGTAACAAATTATACTAGTGGACTGAAACGATGCTCTGCACTTTGTAAATGTAACAAAGAAAGTTGGAGGACCTAATTGTCGTATCATTGCAAATATATGTTTTTGCATTTTTTGATGGTAATCAGGAGAAATTCTTATGTGTTTGAAATCTATGTATCCAATGTGACTTTTTAGTAACTTTTCTAAGTTGGGCTTGTACTTAACATATTTTGCTAAAAAAATTCTTCCTTTTAGTTTTCCTTTCCTTATTCGCACTGAAATGCATGACATGACCTTTTCAATGATTATTCGCATTGTCTTGAAGAACAAATTTGTGATGTGATAGGAAAAGTGACCACTGCAATGCATTAGTTCCTACTTTACTATTTCTTGGTAATGAAATATTTGTACTATATCATTGTCACGTGGATCTCCAAAGAATAGTGTTGGGAAACTCATTTCTTCTGCATGTTTGTCTTTGAATATCCCAAGTGGTCGTTGTCCCTCAGCTGGTGCTATTTCAATGATCTTGTCTTGTAAATCATGAATTCGTTGTGAAGCTGTCAATCCATGTACTAAGGTTTCAGTTGGTCTTTCACTTTTCAAAATGCTATCCGTTTCACTTTTGCTATCAATGTTCTCATCCTCGGATGTATTATCTTTATTGTTCAATTCAAGCATATGATTCCAATTGCTATTAATGGAAATGTTTTCAATTTTATATAAATTTTTAGAACATAGTTCTTTAAGTGCTCTCATGACAGTATGATTTCCTGTCTGATATGCATTCTTGTATTCTAGTCGTCATTTTAATGAAATAGCAATTGTCATTGTATTTTTTAAGAATTGTGGGAATGCTTTTTGCACAATGTCCATCTGGACAGGTACATTGATTATTGAACCAGTTAAGCCCATTTATGATCGCTTGTTGCCACATTGTCTTATTTTTGCAAAAGGAATTCTTAATGCGACAAGTCTTTCCTCAAGCTCTGAAAGTGTTGTTATAGTTCGCAATGGCTTATTATGCCTTATTTGTTCAGGTGTTGCAAAGCGAGGCAACTTTGCATTGGCAAGTGTTGTTTTGCAAGATATACAAATGATATTTAAACGCAATGTCTTTTGTTTTCCAGATATGTTTATGTACATTTTTTCTAATTCAAGTCCAATGCTTGAGATGTTCTTTCGAAATTACAACCTCTTACATATTGGACATTTGGTTTTTGGTGTGTCTTCAATTTATTGTTTGTAAATTTCTATGGGAGTACTTTTTCGTGATGAACAATTTTTATTCGCTATTTTATTTCTATTTTCTCCAATTTTATTTGGGTTATTTGTACGTATCATTTGTTTCAATTTGCACAATTTTATTCTATTCTTAGTCTTTTCATGCATTTGTACTATTCTATGTTGCAGATTGGACTGATTTATATTTTGATTTGATAGTAGTGGTTCATAATGAATGTGTGATGTACTTGTTTCGAATGATAATATGTTGTATGTTTGATTGAAATTTGTTTTTGATGGGTAGTAATTGACAATGGTTTTCCACCACTTTTTGTATGTATTTTTTCTTCAGATTCGTATGGTGATTTGTTTACTGATTACTATGTATGTTAGATTTTTTTTTCTCTAAGATGAGAGAAGGTTCTATAATATTTTTTTCTTTACTGAATATATTTCTATGATAATATTTACTAGCACAAAACACTAATTTTACTTTTATATTGTATATTTGATTTCAAACAGTAAAATAAGGGAAGTGAAGTTGCAAGTAATTAGCTCCTATTTTGCATCTCTCTGTATTTTAAAAGTATCACTGCAAAAAAAACAACATGCAACATTGATTATTGACTCTGAAGACATGAATCTCACATAGAAGCTATGTATTCTAGAAATGATTGAATCTTGTATACAATAGAAAGCATGAAATATAGATTGTATGTGTCTTGATTAGTAATATTAATCTTGATAGTTCTGAACAACACACTTGTAATTACGAATATGTATGTACAGTCACATATGGACTATAGCATAATGGCATGTGCAAGGCAACAACATGCTTCACACAAAAAGCTTCGATTTAGGGAATTGTTTTGTTTTTAATAACATGAAATATCCTTTTTTTTCAGGTATAAGATGACAATAACTTTAAGTAACTGATCGAATGTAGTACTCAACATAAATGTGAGAATCGACTTAATTATAACAAATAATTCATCCCTTATGCAAGCCCCAACTTTACTGCACCAAAGCATGTACTTGCAAGTCAATGTGGCAAGCATTGGGCAAGCTAGGTCAACATAATATGTACTAATTTTAGCATTATATTTTGAAAAATTTCTGGTTACACCACCTTTCGTGATAAGACAAAATATTCATTTGAATGACGAATAAAAGTGTTGTATGATGATTTCTAATAACTAGTCATTGTTCTATGTACATTAACAAAGATGGTGTATACAACAACAAAATTTGGACCATCTGAAGTCGTATCTATATGACCTGGTACGACGTCCACGTTTAAAGTATTCACCATTTGTTTTCTTCTTTTCTTTCCTTCATGTTGATCTCTGACAACCACTTATTATTTTCTGCATACTAACAAATGTACTACATACAAAAACAACATTTGCACCATTTGAAGCTGCAGCTAAACCACTTCTTACAAGGTCTACATGCAAAGTATCCACCACTTGTTTTCTCCATTGCTTTGTTTCTACAATCTATTTTGGTATTAACGGCCTCTTCTTCTCCTATTAGTTGTTGTAGCGTCTTTGAAAGTTACATGGCACTACATTCCATCATTCGAAATTGATAGATTCCACTCAATGCAGCAAGTGGTGCCTAAATTTGTTAAAACATTAAGAAAAAACAACAATTTAACTATCCAAAGAAATCAGTTAGCTGAAGAATAAGAGCAATACCAGAAGTTGAAACTTAGACATCAAGAAAAACAATATTTTAGCCATCCAATTGGGTAGTTGAGAGAAATGATTTGAATAAAAAAATGTTGGTAACCTGTGGAAGATAATGTGAATAATAGATGGCATATAACAATCTTGAAATAGACTATATGACCTGTAAAAAGCAAATTTCGCTTCTGTTTACACATGGGAGTTTTCCTTTGTATTTTGTAGTAGGTATTTTGCACTACTTCGTAAGCTTCCTTTTTCATACCTGAAATTTGAAAGAATTGAGATATTCACGTGCCTATATTCAATTCTCCGAATTTCGAACTCATGGGTAAAATAGGAAGTATCAGAGTGAATGGGATTTCAATTCACGAAATCCTATTCTTAATATGACTAGATTTTTACTCACAAAATATTTCAAAGAAACAACTTTCTCACCATTAAGTATCTTAACGAAATACTTATTACTATCTATTTTACCCTACAATAATGACTATTTAGATAACCATTTTAATTAATTAAATGTTTTTTTAATATTGCAATTTTATATTATATCACCCTATAATTATTCTCAAAAAGATTAATCTACTATCAATTATTTTTTTATAAAAAAACAAAAACTAAACAACAAGTCTAATTTATTATTATTTTTTTCTCAATGAAAATCAAAATATATAGGTAAACTATAGAAAATGCTACATTTTCCATTTTAAGATCCTATAATAATAACTTAGGGCATGGGACTAAGACTACCACCACCGTAGGTCCATAGCAATAAGACTAAGGTGACTATTTGGGTAGCTGCTCTAATCTGCTACAAATCTTTAGGCTATAGTGAAAGAACTACTATTTTTAGTAAGCTATAACTACATAAGATATAAACTACCCTTGTCTTTGCATCTATTCTATTAGCTACTTATGTTTTGACTGCTCCTAGTGCTGCTTTTACTTGATCAATTAAACCCATACTTTATTGGGTGCCTTGTCTTCTGGAAGCAATTATTTAAAGATTAATTCTAATTAACTTTCCACTGAGGTACTTGCATTTTCTTGCCTCCATAATATGCACACGACCCAATAATTTCTTGGAGGATACCGATAACTACAAAACAGCCTGAACTTTAAATTATTTCATAGAGTTTTGTTTCTAGCCCTGTCTTGTGAGTAGCCACCGTAGTTAAATTAGTCACAAATGACTTCATTGTTGGAATTTTTGAGAATTCCAGAACAAATTATAGAGATAATGATACTCTCCTTGTTAA
Organism: Pinus albicaulis; assembly: GCA_034641835.2. Classification (NCBI taxonomy): domain Eukaryota; kingdom Viridiplantae; phylum Streptophyta; class Pinopsida; order Pinales; family Pinaceae; genus Pinus; species Pinus albicaulis. Next base: position 71,836,572 of record CM076579.1, on the reverse strand, counting down.
CATAGAGAACTTAAAATTTTTGCTTCACTGGAGACAGAGTTTTGCACTTGAAAAACTATTTCATTAACTCAAAAAAAAACTATTACAAACACTTCCTCTGACTAAGGGATTACAAAGAAAACAAGACTGCTACAAAACACAGTGCATAACAAAACTTCATTGTCTCTGTTCAAGAACAAAAACACTCTCTGTTACAAAATACTCTGTCTCTTCACTAATAACGCACTACTGTGCAAAATACAAAATTACACTCTGCTATGTAACAACAACAACAAACTATTACAAAGGCTCTCGGGCCTTTTATGTCGCGCAGCACATATTAACATAAAAGAACTATATTAAAAATGAAAGTAAACTTAAACATAAGTCTTGTGGGGCCCTATTACAAATGTGCACATGTTATATTACATAAGTCAAGGTTTAAACAAACCTTTGTGCGCGTTGTATATTTAAAAAAATACAACATAACAAAATAAACTTTGATCGCGCATTATATAACATATATAACAAAACATTAAAACTTTAACATAAAACCAAAACACATCTCCGCCCACCAGACTTCAACCATTTATCAACCAAAATGAACTGGAGTTTTTCGCGTTACAAAATTGGAGTTGTGACGTCATCTTTTGTGCACGCGATGGATTATCCAATCCATCGCATAAAACCATATCACGTCTGCCAGAGAGTTTTGGCTATGGGTCCATTTGGACGCGTGATAAACAATTAAATCGAGTCCATAAAATGACGTCGGGTCCGGAACTCAACATAACAAACGGGCCATTACAAAAAACACTTGCGATTCAATACAATCCTGCCGCATGGTCTGACGGACCACAGCTCCATAGACCTTGGCTTAAGCATAGGGCGATTAATATATATTTTCGATTGCGATTGCGATTGCGCCAATCGCATCGCATCATTTCAACAGTGGTAACATATGCAGTGGTTACATGTTGTAACTTGCGATTGCGATTGCGATCACATCGCAATCTCCCACATCAACAAGAAACTTAATCGCAACAACAAAAAGAACTTTGCGATTGCAATTGAATACAGAAATGTGGGGACCAATGTTTAATTAAAACTCCTCCCATCACAAAAAACGATTGTGATTCAATACAATCTTGCCATGTGGTCTGTGGGACCACAACTCCATAGACCTTGGCTTAAGCGGAGGGTGATTAATATATATTTGCGATTGCGATTGTGCCGATCACATCACATCATTTCAACAGTGGTAACATATGCGGTGGTTACATATTGTAACTTGCGATTGCAATTGCGATCACATCACAATCTCCCACATCAACAAGACACTTAATCGCAACAACAAAAAGAACTTTGCAATTGTGATTCAATAAATAAATGTGGGGACCACTGTTTAATTAAAACTCCTCTCGCGCATAAAACAAAAATCAAAATTCTATTTACAAAGGATGAAAGCTCTATTTCTATTTTAAATCTCTGTTTTGAATGTACAGAGACTTTGTTCTCTGTTTTCTCATATAAAAAGAAACTCTGTTTTAAATACAAAAGACTAGCGCCGAACTACACAACGGAATTCACTGCAGCTAGATTACAAAGTAGTTGAAAATAACATTTCAACATTCATCTCATGTACTGTGACAGCCCAGTCAGGAGGAAATGTTGTTCTACTGCTTGGTGGGTTCCGTTTCCTTTGTCTCTCCTGTTGTCATCACATTTAACTTTTTTTTCGACTCTGCAGGCCTTTGGATGTTATTTAACATCTAGCAACTCCGTCATTGGCCATGGAATGCAAAAACCATGCAATAAAGGCCTTCGAATTTTGCACCATAAAGTGAAGGTCGAAGGGTTTTCAGATAGAAATGATAATAATGGTGTTAATATGTTGTTTTATGAGCAAGATCATAGCTTTTGATCTGGTAAGGCGGAAACTAGAAATGAAGTGGGATTTGATTCAGAAAACGATGACGATAATGATCTACATTTTTCAATGAACAAGGACTTTAGTAAAGAGATTCGTCCTAAGGGAAATGATTTTGAATCCTCCGAGCCTGATACAAATGGTATTCTCATGCTAGGGACCCAACAAAATTCTGCTTTCTATGTTTTCTTTGAACCATATATTCTTGAGAAGTACTTCTAGAAACTTCATGAATTTATTAAAAAGAAACGAGATTTTTAGAACGCAACAACTTTATCAAATTCGAATGGAATTGCCCATTCAAGGGCGTGATCACCCAAATCAGGAGCCCATGAGTTCCATGATTAATATTTCATCGGTTATCATTTAAAAACAGAGTCCATAATATGTAAATTGCAAATAGAATGTCATCCATTTTGCACTCAGAATCAAAGCAAGAAAGGGAATTTAATATGCGGAATTACCTGAAAGAGTAAGAGAAATTATCCTTGGCAGACCTTCCAGCTCGAGGTGCACAGTTCCAGCTTGACTTTCAAAAGCTCGCTTGCAGAGTGTCGAGTCCCACGGTAAATCCACTTGCATATGTCTTGAGCAGAAAACAAAAATTTCGACGGTCAACAACAGAAAATCTAAAGAGGAGAAATAAAATTGACAGGGGTTCAAGAAAAATAACAACTGCAAAGTAGAAACTCACACAAGTCCCATAATTTTATGCCATTTAATTTTGAATTAAAGGTTGTTAATACCAAGAGATCTACATGGGGTGTCTACGACATCGACTAGATCCTCCAACTCAGTTCTGTACTTGCATAATTAATATCATAAATTCCATATTCGATGCCAAAAACCTTATTGTTGATAATGATTCTATGTATAATCAATCACATTTAAATATAAATTAATTTATTCGTCCTGCCTATGAGATGAATGTTGTGTAAAATATGAGGGAATTAGAGATTAGCATATGAAAGGCGTGATGATAAACCAACATTGGAAAGTTGTGCGGAACCTTGAGTCCAAGAGTAGTCGGAACCCGAAAGGCAAAGAGTAGATGCGGTTTCCTCCCACAATACCAGCAGTATCACGTTGTTGAGAAGCAGTAAAAGAAATCGCTCAAAAAAATGCGATGTATGTCATTGCTTTACAAGTGGAGAAAGGTGGTTTCCAATTACCACTCACGTTGCGTTTTTTTTTGGCGTTAAGATCCGAAGGGAAAATTAACGCGAAAACTCTTGAGGATCGTTGGATCATCCGAGCCAACGCGACGCTCCATCAACCATTGGATGGGTGAGATCGTTAACGCCAGGTAAGTTAATTGTTGGGCCCCGCTTTCTTGTTGAAATAGTCGTGTTAAGTTGTTAAAGTTCCGGGTCGAGTTAATGGATTATATGCGGTTGTATATGCTGTGTGATCGATTTTTCAAATAAATTATGGCTATGGCTGGAATCCTTGTTATGTATTAATGTTGGGTTAATAAGCTGTGGGACGAGGCATTTATATGCATTATCACTTGATCGAAGGTTTTGTATAATACTCTAAGGCGTGATATATGTTAATACGTTGTCGATGGCGTGAGGTAGTAAGGTTGTGAGTCGCTAATACATTAGCATATGTTAATAGATGTGGAGCCAAGGTAATTACGGTATTCGAGTATTTATTCGAGTAATTAACAAATGACTTTGATTATGGGCTTAATATATCCAAGGCGCAATGATAAAGCAACATTGGAAAGTTGTGCGGAACCTTGAGTCCAAGAGTAATCGGAACCCGAAAGGCAAATAGTAAACGCGGTTTCCTCCCACAATACCAGCGATATCTCGTTGTTGAGAAGCGGTAAAAGAAATCGTTCAAAAAAACGTGATGTTTGTCATTGCTTGACACGTGGAGAAAGGTGGTTTCCAATTACTACTCACGTCGCATTTTTTTTGGGCATTAAGATCTGGAGGGCAAATTAACGCGAAAACTCTTGAGGATCGTTGGATCATTCGAGCCAATGCGACGCTCCATCAGCCGTTGGATGGCGAGATCATTAACGTCAGGTAAGTTAATTATTGGGCCCCGCTTTATTGAAATAGTCGGGTTGAGTTGTTAAAGTTTCGGGTCGAGTTAATACAAAATTACACTTTGTTGTGTAACAACAACAACAAACTATTACAAAGGCTCTTGGGCCTTTTATGTGGCGTCGCACATATTAACATAAAAGAACTATATTAAAAATAAAACTAAACTTAAACATAAGTCCTGTGGGGCCCTATTACAAATGCGCACATGTTATATTACATAAGTCAAGGTTTAAACAAACCTTTGTGTGCGTTTTATATTTAAAACAATACAACATAACAAAATAAACTCCGATCGTGCATTATATAACATATATAACAAAACATTAAAACTTTAAAATAAAACCATAACACATCTCTGCCCATCGGACTTCAACCATTTATCAACCAAAATGAACTGGATTTTTTTTCGTTACAAAATTGGAGTTTTGACGTCATCTTTTGTGCACGTGATGGATTATCCAATCCATCGCATAAAACCATATCGCGTCTGCCAGAGAGTTTTGGCTACGGGTCCATTTGGACGCGCGATAAACAATTAAATCGAGTCCATAAAATGAGATCGGGTCCGGAACTCAACATAACAATCGGGCCATTACAAAAAATGCTTGTGATTCAATACAATCCTGTCGCGTCGTCTGTGGGACCACAGCTCCGTAGACCTTGGCTTAAGCGGAGGGCGATTAATATATATTTGTGATTGCAATTGCGATTGCACCAATCGCATCGCATCATTTCAACGATGGTAACATATGCGGTGGTTACATATTGTAACTTGCGATTGCGATTGCGTTCGCATCGCAATCTCCCACATCAACAAGACACTTAGCTATGAGTCGCTAATACATTAGCATATGTTAATAGATGTGGAGCCAAGGTAATTACGGTATTCGAGTATTTATTCGAGTAATTAACAAATGAGTTTGATTATGGGTTTAGACTCAGGTTCTCAATGAAAGGAAACTCTGCACATGAAATTGGTTGATGGGTTTATAATAAGGATTCCATATGAAGATAAAATGAGAAGGAGCTTCTGCATAAAAGAAAACTTTAATTTAATATCTCAAATCATTTATTTAACTTGCCAGCTTAGAGATTAAAGCTTATATTTGGAGCATTACAACGCCATAAATGAAAACGTTAACTCACATTACAATGCCATAAATGAAAATGTTAACTCGCATTACAAAACCATAAATGAAAATGTTAACTCAACATATTCTGTTGATTTAAAAATCGATTCCTGAGCGAAATAAGTACCAATCTTATTAAAAAAAATTATAAAGTACCTGTCAAGATTGATTGGAAGCTAGATCCATATCTTCTGAATAAAGAATGAAATTTTAGGATAAGTAAAAGCGACAATAGTTTTGCTTACCATACCACTCTGTATAGCGTGAAGGACATAGCGGTTTTGAAGGCAGACGAAAGAATGTTTAGACTCATTTTCCAAAACAACGTATCTTTACTATTGATTTATCACGGCACAACAATTTATTATAACAAACTTCAAACTTTGCTATTCTGATTAATATAGTTATTCACAAAGTCACAATTTGTATAAATGATGTTAACTTTCTGCACAAATATCTATGAAATTTTCAAAACATGTTGAATTTTACAACCAATAGAATCCAAAAAACACAAATTAAAATAATTAAAATAAATAAACAATAATAAATCTTATAGTTGAACCATGGAAAAAATTGAAAACATATGTCTAATCAAAATGAATTAATGTCACAATCAGGTGAATTAATGTCACAATCAGGTGAGATAGTTACCTCGAGGTAACAATAACACGTTACTCTCATAGATGCAATATAATTTTGTGTTTCGGTAATATGCTTCTAGTAACGGGAATCCAATTCCGTGTTTCGATAATGTGCTTCTGGTAACGGAATCCCAATGTTTAAGTCTACATCTACGTGTACACGTGACAGCAATTCCGCATCTTCTGAATTATTTATTATGGTTTTGCAATGTTTCAGAACTTTCTTTTGGAAATACAACGATGGCGGTGGTCAACCTGAATTATTTATTATGGTTTTGCAATGTTTCAGAACTTTCTTTTGAAAATACAATGATGGCGGTGGTCAACCTTTTCGTCGGTAGGACAAGGGTGGTGCGTTACAGTTTGTAAAGTTTCTCGACGAATGTCCCTCCAGTATGAACTGAGGACTGCAAATAGGCTTTGGCTTAACTTATTCAAACTCCTCCCTTTCCTTAACATTTCCAAATCTGGATTTTGCAAACTCTAAACATCGGACCGCGTTATGCTTTCCAATACATCCAATCATTGATCGATCTCGACTCGAAATTTCCACCGTCGACGCCGCGTTACAAACGTTAAGTAACTGAGGTCATATTATATATATATATATGTGTGAGTCTGAGAGAGTGAGACACAGCAGTCTACCGATTAAGTGAAGTTAAAAGTAGACAAGTGCATTTGGCAATGGCCTTTAGGTTTAGGCTTACGGCTTTGGTTTTCTTTACCATATGTCTTATGTTCGTTAAAATTGAGAGCGATGAACGGCCGCACTCCATTCCTTTGAAATCTGCCTGCGACGTGACGTTGGATCCAAAATTCTGCGTTTCCACCATGTCGAGCCTGTTACAAGGATCGTTGCAGGCAACTTCCGCAGATCTCGCCAGGACGTCTATCAGGCTGAGCGTTATCGAAGCACAAAAAGTGTTTCAAACAATTTCTCGTCTGGGATCGAGGGCATTTAAGGGAACACAATTTGATGCTCTTGAAGATTGTATGCAGTTAAGCGATCTAACGTTGGACCACCTGAGCAAGTCTCAGACAAAAGTTGCTGCTGATACTTTGAAATGGAGGCAGGCAGTTGACATTCAGACTTGGCTTAGCGCAGCTCTTACTAATCAGGCTACCTGCGTCGAAAGTCTCCAGGAGGCCAGCGGAACCCTGCAAAACATATTGAGTAACAGTGTTCTTGAGGTGTCACGAGTCGTCAGCAATTCTTTGGCTCTTGTCAAAAATATTCCTGTCATTGGCAAAGATTCCAACAAGCCTCCTGTGCACAACCGACGCCTGTTCTCCAATCCAACGAGTCATGAGCGTCTCAATCAAGTTCATGTAGGTGATGATAAATTTGTTTCACAGAATGGATTCCCTTCATGGTTGCCTGCTTCAGACAGAAGGAGACTTCTTCAGACCTCCGAGGCAGCCGGCAATGTCGTTACGGTGGCTCAGGACGGCAGTGGTAATTATAGCACAATTACTGACGCACTAAATGCTGCTCCAAACAATAGTTTAGATAGATATGTGATACATATTGCAAAGGGAGTCTACCAGGAATATGTTGAGGTGTCCAAACACAAAACAAATATTATGCTGGTGGGAGATGGCATAAATGCCACTGTCATCACCGGCAATAGAAGCGTTGTTGACGGATGGACTACTTACCGATCTGCAACAGTCGGTAAGCTGCTTTACTCCTTTCCTTCTGTGGTTAATTTGTTATTTTTCTTTTGTCGATGAAGGCTTCTTCTTATGACCCTGGTAATCCAATTTTGAATTTCAATTTACCACGGGGATGGGTTATTCTAATTTTGTTTGTCTTTCTTGTCTTGTCGTTCTGATACGGAAAATTATTGCTATTACAGCTGTAGTTGGGCAAGGTTTTATCGCTCGGGATATCACTTTCGAGAACACGGCTGGCCCAGAGAAGCATCAGGCTGTCGCTCTCCGCGTTGGCTCGGATCTATCAGCATTCTTCCGCTGCAGCTTCAAAGGTTACCAAGACACTCTTTACGCGCACTCTCTTCGACAATTTTACCGGGAATGTGAGATTTACGGCACAGTTGATTTTATCTTTGGCAACGCGGCGGCGGTGATTCAAAATTGCAATCTGCTAGCCAGGAAGCCGATGGATAATCAAAAGAATTGTTTCACAGCTCAAGGAAGAGACGATCCAAATCAAAATACTGGAATCTCTATTCAAAATTGCACCGTCTCTGCTGCGCCTGATCTCGCTCCGGTGAAGAGCTCTTTCCAAACATACTTAGGAAGGCCATGGAAAAATTACTCTCGCACAGTTTATATGAAGTCCAATATCGATGATGTGGTCGATCCTGCAGGTTGGCTAGAATGGTCGGGGGACTTTGGCTTGACCACGCTATATTATGGCGAATATATGAACTCAGGACCAGGGGCAGGAACTGCAGGGCGAGTTCAATGGCCTGGCTATCATACCATGAACATTTCCGATGCTCAAAATTTCACTGTGGTTAATTTCATCTCTGGTGATGCGTGGATACAGGCAGTGCCATTCAATACAGGCTTAGATTAAAAAACAAAAGTGACCAGTGGTATGCTGGGAAAGATTGAAACGAATTTAGAGACGGCTAAAGAGTCAGGAGTATATAATCTGTTCTGTATTCGTGTCATTTACATAATTGTTTCGCCAAACTCCTTAATTACATTTATTCCTGGCTAATGTCAAGTGCCAAGTGTAGCATTAGATTGCGATGCAGCAATATGTAATCTGCATTCTGGCCTTTGATGACACACAAATTCAAGCCTATTCATTCTTTCGCATTCGATTGCAATGCAACAATATGTAATCTGCATTCTGGGCTTTGATGAGACACAAATTCAAGCCTATTCATTCTTTCTTTACCATGTCTGCCTGAGACCTTTTCATCTCTTTCCCGACCTTGATGTCAAAACTGATTGGACTCAATAATCGTCTAAAATCCATGGAAAGTTTTTCGTTTAAAAATATTTGGTGAAGTGGAACCTTGTGCCTCTACTTCCTTAGAAATTTCTAATGACTAACTTTAACAATATTTATTTAATTTTATGTAAAAAAAATAATTAATAAAAAAATTCGACATTCTTGCTTTCGCTATCGATTCGGCAAACCAAACCCCAAAGAGATGATATACCTAAAAAGTAAGTGATGAGAGGAAAAAATTTGTAACGAAAGTCGTCTTTTTGGATATTAAAAGACATGAACCTCACATTGTACCATCAACACCTTATATCTTTTGTCAAAGAACGTGTAAGCGACTTAATATTGATTAAAAACATAATCATTTTATTTTGATGTATCTATTTGACTATTAATCAAATAAAAATATATAAAATTTTATGAAAGTGGTTTGTGTATCATTAATCATTACCATTATTAATTAAACAAAGGGTTCGGTTTGTCCATGTAAAAGCATTCTAAAATAGAGATTTATTAAAAATATTAAACTAGCAATTGCATTATCACTAGATGTTGTAAAGGAAACACTATAAGATTTTTAAGTAAGATACTTAAAGACATCCAATAGTTGCTAAGGCGGGAAAGTTAGTAAGTTCTATAATTTTCTCTACTCTCTCCTCAAATCTTATAATCATTGAAGTTGAAAAATGACAAATATTAACCTTTTCATTATTTTCGTAGAGGTGATTCCTAAGCTTATTCTTCAGATCATGGGAATTAAGGGGCTGACATTATCGCACGTCAAAAGCCATTTGTAGGTCTATATTTCACGAACATTATTTCTCAGCTTGCAGGGTCCTTACGTTGCTATCATAAGGCGAATAGTTTTGTATGTCGTACACCACAATATTCCCTGTGCGAATGTTCCAAGTTTTGACAGGGGAATTATAGAGTAAAGTTTGTCCATTTTGTTGTTGGAGGTTTATCGAAGTGTGAAGAATGACAAAAACATTACCCATGGTTAGTACTCATCTATATCAGAAATTGAATATATTTTTATTATCGTAATCTATCTTAATCTGAATTCTTTAATCCATAAACACATAATAAATTCAAGGTTAAATGAATCTAAACCATCTAAAATTAAAATGATTCTCTACAAACATAAATAATATGTTTTTTTTCCAGGTGCAACAAAGGTTTCTGCATAATCAGTAATAGTAACTTCAGCCTTATATGCTTTGAGTGGTAAGAGGCTAATAACTCAGACAAACAATGGCACAACACAGGCCCAGACCAACTGATAGATTGCACGAGGTTTCGAATATAGAAGAAAATGCTTCTCCTATTGTATTTTAGTCTAAAATCTTATTAAAACCAAATTACGCCGTGTTGAGAGGAGCAGCGACGCCTCTCGCTCGGATGACGACCATGAACAGAACAACGAATCAGTAACTGACCATGATCAATCAGCAAACACATAAAACCCTACAAAATACCTCTAATTAAATAAAGTTTACCTCGATCGAATTGGGAAACAAGAGCGCTATGACATCTTCGTGCCCGACACCGGCGGCTCTGAGGCATGCGGCGCATGCAATAACCGTGGCTTGAAGCTGCGAGTGTCTAAGCTCGTACTTTCCAGATACCGCGATGGCTCTCTCGTTCGAAAATTCCTCGGCAACTTTATAGATCAGGGAAGTGAAGCTGATCATACTGACCGCATTCCCTTCAGTTTCAGTCTTCTCAGGCACCGAGGTACCGTGACACTGGAATTTTCATTGAGCTCGATCTAGATATCAAAAGAGACGCAGAAGTTAGTTAGTTAGTTAGGTTGAAGGAGGTATTGAATCTAATGGTCAAAAACATTTCAATCATCTAACATTTCATCCAATGGCCCATTCAAGGACGGAGCAGCGAGGAAAGTTGTTTTCAAATAATGACGTCGTATGGCGTAATAACAAGAAAAAATATGTATATTAAAATAACGAAAGTAAGTGATGAGAGGAAAAATTTGTAACGAAAGTCGTTTTCTGGATATTAAAATACATGAACCTCACATTGTACCATCAACACCTTATATCTTTTGTCAAAGAACGTGTAAGCGACTTAATATTGATTAAAAACATAATCATTTTATTTTGATGTATCTATTTGACTATTAATAAAATAAAAATATATAAAATTTTAAGAAAGTGGTTTGTGTATCATTAATCATTACCATTATTAATTAAACAGAAGGTTGGTTGTCCATGTAAAAGCATTCTAAAATAGAGATTTATTAAAAATATTAAACTAGTAATTGCATCATCACTAGATGTTGTAAAGGAAACACTGTAAGATTTTTAAGTAAGATTTTTAAAGACATCCAATAGTTGCTAAGGCGGGAAAGTTAGTAAGTTCTATAATTTTCTCTACTCTCTCCTGAAATCTTATGATCATTGAAGTTGAAAAATGACAAATATTAACCTTTTCATTATTTTCGCAGAGGCGATTCCTAAGCTTATTCTTCAGATCATGGGAATTAAGGGGCTGACATTATCGCACGTCAAAAGCCATTTGTAGGTCTCTATTTCATGAACATTATTTCTCAGCTTGCAGGATCCTTACGTTGCTATCATAAGGCGAATAGTTTAGTATGTCGTACACCACAATATTCCCTGTGCGAATGTTCCGAGTTTTGACAGGGGCATTATAGAGTAAAGTTTGTCCATTTTGTTGTTGCAGGTTTATCGAAGTGTGAAGAACGACAAAAACATTACCCATGGTTAGTACTCATCTATATCAGAAATTGAATATATTTTTATTGGCGTAATCTATCTTAATCTGAATTCTTTAATCCATAAACACATAACAAATTCAAGGTTAAATGAATCTAAACCATCTAAAATTAAAATGATTCTCTACAGACATAAATAATATGTTTTCTTTCCAGGTGCAACAGAGGTTTCTGCATAATCAGTAATAGTAACTTCAGCATTATATGCTTTGAGTGGTAAGAGGCTAATAACTCAGACAAACAATGGCACAACACGGGCCTAGACCAACTGATAGATTGCACGAGGTTTCGAATATAGAAGGAAATGCTTCTCCTATTGTATTTAGTCTAAAATCTTATTAAAACCAAATTACGCCGCATTGAGAGGAGCAGCGACACCTCTGGCTCGGATGACGACCATGAACAGAACAACGAACTGTAACCAGCCATGATCAATCAGCAAACACATAAAACCCTACAAAATACCTCTAATTAAATAAAGTTTACCTCGATCGAATTGGGAAACAAGAGCGCTATGACATCTTCGTGCCCGACACTGGCGGCTCTGAGGAGTGCGGCACATGCAATAACCGTGGCTTGAAGCTGCGAGTGTCTGAGCTCGTACTTTCTAGATACCGTGATGGCTCTCTGGTTCAAAAATTCCTCAGCAACTTTACAGATCAGGGAAGTGAAGCTGATCATACTGATCGCATTCCCTTAGTTTCAGTCTTCTCAGGCACCGAGGTACCATGACACTAGAATTTTCATTGAGCTCGATCTGGATATCAAAAGAGACGTGGAAGTTAGTTAGTTAGTTAGGTTGAAGGAGGTATTGAATCTAATGGTCAAAAACATTTCAATCATTTAACATTTCATCCAATGGCCCATTCAAGGACAGAGCAGCCAAGAAAGTTGTTTTCAAATAATAACAAGAAAAAATATGTATATTTGGATGTATGAAAATTTAGATACATTTTATTAAGTAAAACTTTAAAAGAATAATGGTTATAAACAATTAAAAATAATTTTATTAAGTAGCTAGTTTAGATCTATATTATTTATGAGAGGGATCAATTCTCTTTTCACTCTAAAAGAGGTTTGCATATGAAGACATTTGATCTATGTTTGCTCTTGGTAGATCCAGAGTCAAGATTGATCTAGGCCATCTTAATTTCGCCTTTTAAATAAAATATATTCCACATGAATACCATGGGTCAATACCATGGGCTGTTTTTATAGCTTATTGTTATTTTATTTTATTATTTTTGTTTTTTTATTGTATTTTGACCTAGTTAAAATGCTCATTACATTGTGTCAATATTTTTATTTAATTTACTTTTATTTTTATTTTTGTGTAATTTGACATAGTTAAAATGTCAAACATGACATTACAACATTTCTATTATACACCGAAAATCAATCTAACTTATTAAAAAGAAAAAAGAAAAAACTAACATTATAAAATAAAATATATAACTATTTACTTGTGATCTAACGGCCTAAAACATTTCAATCATCTAACATTTGATCAAATGGCTCAGACATGGACACATTGGTAGCTAGGGAATTTTTTTTCAAATAATAATTTCGCCCTTTAAATAAAATATATTCCACATGAATACCATGGGTCAATACCATGGGCTGTTTTTATAGCTTATTATTATTTTATTTTTTATTTTTATTTTTTATTTTATTTTTACCTAGTTAAAATGTTCATTACATTATGTCAATCTTTTTATTTACTTTTATTTTTTATTTTTTGTATTTGACAAAGTCAAATGTTAAACATGACATTACAACATTTATATTATACACCTAAATCAATCTAACTTATTAAAAATAAAAAAATAAAACTAACATTATAAAAATAATATATAACTATTTACTTGTGGATCTAATGGCCTAAAACATTTCAATCGTCTAACATTTGATCCAATGACTGAGACATGGACACATTGGCAACTAGGGAAGTTGTTTTCAAATAACTATGTATACTAGCAATTGCACCTAATGTTGCAAAGGAAACGCCGTAAGGAAGAAGCTAGAAAGAAATCAATTGTAATTAATTTGACGTTAAACAGAGAAATTAAGATATTGATTGTCAAAAATAGATATAAAGGAATTAGGATACAGATAGCCAAAACAACAAAAACTGATGATGTTTAAAAGAATGTTGGAGGGATAGAAACTATAGAAAAACCAAAATAAAATCTTCTACAAGACAGAATGGAATTGATGTAGTTGTGGGTCAAATATAAGAGAAGCTCTAACATATATAAGAATGCAAAGGGCCCAAAAATGACAAAATATAGTTGTCAAAGGTGGACAGTAAGGATGCCTCTGTAAATGGTATCTATGTAAACTTACCATTAATGATAGTTGGCCCTGCATTGGAAAAGTATTCTAACACTCCCCCCTTGAGTGAAATGTAAGAGTAAATAAAGAAGACAAAAGAAAATGTTCTAGCTGTGGGTCAAAGGGGGAAAGAACAGAAATACTCTGTGAGGCAGAGTGACCTACGTGAGGGATTATGGCCTTTATGCATGTTAAGGAAAATATTGGAGAACATGATGAAGTCTGCAAGGATAGAGCTGGATTTTAAATATCTCTCCAACTTCCGTTACAAGTTCCCAAGGAACTTTACGGCCATCCATGTCAAACAGTGCATAGCTGCAACCACAATGTCATGAATGATCGCTAAACAAGAACCACAGAGACATGGTGATGGCTAAATAATAACCATAGAGACATGGAGTTGGGTACAGAAATCATTTGGGTAAATTTCAAAAGTTAGGATTGACATAGAAAATTTCATCATCAGGCTTTGCATGCATGTATTAAATAGAAAAATGAAAAAGTTGTGTGATCTATCTTTTACAATCTAATGTTCACAACAATTTTAAGACAGAATGCAAAGTTTGATTGGCAAAATCAAAGCTTAAAATAATCGATCATTTGAATTTTTTTTAGATACATCAGGAAAAAACTTTAATGGTTAGAACTTAGCACTGTCAATTCTACAATATAGGTTAACTAGCGCTTGTACTTCTGGCTGTCTCTATTCTTAACACAAGGTTTCCAAAGGATTGCAGATACTTGACAGAATTACCCAAATTCTTGGAGTATACCTCTCTAGATCATGATCAAATAAAACTGAATTATCTCCACTGGTACGATACAATGGGAGTCTTAACCTTCCAATCATAGGTGCAAGAGGATTTTTCTCACAAACACCATGTAACCTGCATAAATCATACCATTAATGATAATAGAGACTTGTTTGGGTGTGGAGGGAAAAGTTTATGTGCATGCAATGATGGTTTTCTATGTACTCTGTGGTGGGAAGACAATTGCTTTCCTTCCAGTAATATAAGTTTTAGTTCTCTTCAAACAAAAAAGAAGAGGTTTCAGAAATTTAATTACTCATTAAAGATCATTACATAGAAGCACAAAAACTCTTATAGGGTCCATATCACTTGGCTTACCATGAGGCACCCATGTCAACTGGGAATCCAAAGGAGTAATCTGTACAAACACGTCCACCTATTCTATTCCTCGACTCTAATACTGTGACCTGGACATTAAAGCAGCAAACATTTAGCGTAAGTCTTCTGACAATAGTAATGACTACATTCCATAGCACTGCCATAATTCTACTAAATCCAACCATTCATATATAAAGAAGCATCAAGAGACTAAATAGTAAAACAAATCTAGCAAATGCTCTATTTCAAAATACAGAATTATAAGAGGGGTTAAACATTGATATATCAGGAATGTTTTCCTACCTTAAAAGAGGCTTTTTGAAGGGCACGAGCAGCAGCTAGCCCTGCTATACCACCACCTATAACAATCACTGAAGGAGAAGAAGAGGTGAAAGAACAAACACCTGAACAAAAGAAAGCACCACAAAGTGAACTGTTAGTAGCTTGAGGATGCACTAGATATAAATTAGCAAATGACATGTGAACAATGGCCAAAGCCGCTGAACTTGTTTTTCCACTAAATCTGACCACTAGCCCAAACCCAACAAAAACGAGTCCCATATTCAACTTGGTCGAGAAAATTGAGGTTACATATCCCGAGTTCCAATATATGTTATGCATGCCATTTGCCTGAACTCAGATCAAATTAAGATACCTTTGTAGCAAAAACTCACTTTCTCATCACAATCTGATAAGAACCGGGCAGAAATTTCAGGGATGATCAGAATTTCATCATGATCCATGGTCTGTGTATAATGAAACACTGCCCCACGGGGTTTTGACCATTTCTGAATTAACCCAGATCATCGAAAATTCGATCAAAGTTTTGGATCAATTGGAACTCTAATTTCCTGTACCACTGTATTCTACAACTGGAAGGAAGTTTGCTACAACATTGGATGTCTCCACCTCAGCTCTCATATGCACCTAGGTTGTACTTTCAATACTCAAGGTTACATATATTAAGTTCCAACTTCCAATATTTGATATGTAGGCCATTTTTCTAAAATGAAGATATGCATCAGACATGGTTAGATGAGTTATACAGATAGCCAAAACAACAAAAACTGATGATGTTTAAAAGAATGTTGGAGGGATAGAAACTATAGAAAAACCAAAATAAAATTTCTACAAGACAAAATGGAATTGATGTAGTTGTGGGTCAAATATAAGAGAATATCTAACATATATAAGAATGCAAAGGGCCCAAAAATGACAAAATATAGTTGTCAAAGGTGGACAGTAAGGATGCCTCTGTAAATGGTATCTATGTAAACTTACCATTAATGATAGTTGGCCCTGCATTGGAAAAGTATTCTAACACTCCCCCTTGAGTGAAATGTAAGAGTAAATAAAGAAGACAAAAGAAAATGTTCTAGCTGTGGCTCAAAGGGGGAAAGAACAGAAATACTCTGTGAGGCAGAGTGACCTACGTGAGGGATTATGGCCTTTATGCATGTTAAGGAAAATATTGGAGAACATGATAAAGTCTGCAAGGATAGAGCTGGATTTTAAATATCTCTCCAACTTCAGTTACAAGTTCCCGAGGAACTTTATGGCCATCCATGTCAAACAGTGCATATCTGCAACCACAATGTCATGAATGATAGCTAAACAAGAACCACAGAGACATGGTGATGGCTAAATAATAACCATAGAGACATGGAATTGGGTGCAGAAATCATTTGGGTAAATTTCAGAAGTTAGGATTGACATAGAAAATTTCATCATCAGGCTTTGCATGCATGTATTAAATAGAAAAATGAAAAAGTTGTGTGATCTATCTTTTACAATCTAATGTTCACAACAATTTTAAGACAGAATGCAAAGTTTGATTAGCAAAATCAAAGCTTAAAATAATCGATCATTTGAATTTTTTTTAGATACATCAGGAAAAAACTTTAATGGTTAGAACTTAGCACTGTCAATTCTACAATATAGGTTAACTAGCGCTTGTACTTCTGGTTGTCTCTATTCTTAACACAAGGTTTCCAAAGGATTGCAGATACTTGACAGAATTACCCAAATTCTTGGAGTATACCTCTCTAGATCATGATCAAATAAAACTGAATTATCTCCACTGGTACGATACAATGGGAGTCTTAACCTTCCAATCAGAGGTGCAAGAGGATTTTTCTCGCAAACACCATGTAACCTGCATAAATCATACCATTAATGATAATAGAGACTTGTTTGGGTGTGGAGGGAAAAGTTTATGTGCATGCAATGATGGTTTTCTATGTACTCTGTGGTGGGAAGACAATTGCTTTCCTTCCAGTAATATAAGTTTTAGTTCTCTTCAAACAAAAAAGAAGAGGTTTCAGAAATTTAATTACTCATTAAAGATCATTACATAGAAGCACAAAAACTCTTATAGGGTCCATATCACTTGGCTTACCATGAGGCACCCATGTCAACTGGGAATCCAAAGGAGTAATCTGTACAAACACGTCCACCTATTCTATTCCTTGACTCTAATACTATGACCTGGACATTAAAGCAGCAAACATTTAGCGTAAGTCTTCTGACAATAGTAATGACTACATTCCATAGCACTGCCATAATTCTACTAAATCCAACCATTCATATATAAAGAAGCATCAAGAGACTAAATAGTAAAACAAATCTAGCAAATGCTCTATTTCAAAATACAGAATTATAAGAGGGGTTAAACATTGATATATCAGGAATGTTTTCCTACCTTAAAAGAGGCTTTTTGAAGGGCACGAGCAGCAGCTAGCCCTGCTATACCACCACCTATAACAATCACTGAAGGAGAAGAAGAGGTGAAAGAACAAACACCTGAACAAAAGAAAGCACCACAAAGTGAACTGTTAGTAGCTTGAGGATGCACTAGATATAAATTAGCAAATAACATGTATGGCCAAAGCCGCTGAACTTGTTTTTCCACTAACTCTGACCACTAGCCCAAACCCAACAAAAACGAGTCCCATATTCAACTTGGTCGAGAAACTTGAGGTTACATATCCTGAGTTCCAATATATGTTATGCATGCCATTTGCCTGAACTCAGATCAGATTAAGATACCTTTGTAGCAAAAACTCACTTTCTCATCACAATCTGATAAGAACCGGGCAGAAATTTCAGGGATGATCGACCATCATGATCCATGGTCTCATGTATAATGAAACACCGCCTACGTATGGTTTGACCCATTTCTCGAATTAAGCCGATCATCAAAATTCGATCAAAGTTTTGGATCAATCGAACTCTAATTTCCCCGACTCCATCGTATTCTTACAACTGAAGGAAGTTTGCTACAACATTGGATGTCTCCACCTCAGCTCTCATATGCACCTAGGTTGTACTTTCAATACTCAAGGTTACATATATTAAGTTCCAACTTCCAATATTTGATGTATGCCATTTTTCTAAAATGAAGATATGCATCAGGCATGGTTAGATGAGTTTACGCCAGTTGTCCATATTCAATACACCCAATGTACCTAGTTGATGGATCCCCCTTACCCCAGGTTGTGGAAAGCAACTCTTCTCTGTGCAACTGCAGTTCATGTACATAAGGTTCCATAGGGTCTTTTATAATAATAGTCAAACACTCTTCGCTTCAGTCTTTTTTGTGAGTCATCCTAGATTAAATTCCCGAGTGTTCATGGGAAGAAAACATCAAGAAAAGAATGAAAGGATTTATTCTTGAACCCATGAGGAAATGTACTAGTCTAGACAACTGAAGTTTTGGCAATCTACAGATCTTGGCTTATCATAATTATTAGCCTTCTTGGATATGGCTCATCAACACAGATTGCAACTGATATATGGTCAATGCGAAGGTCCGCTTCCTAGGTTTACCTCCGCTGGACAGAGGTCTATGATAGTCCCACAGACAAAAAAGGTAAATGGACATAAGCGCAGTTTCCAAGCCCATCTTCATCACAACTGGATATAGTGGTTCTTGTTGGAGTTGGAGTACATAGGTCATGATCTATGACTATGTATCACATGCTCACTGAGTAACAAAAGCTGTTCTCAGATAATTATATTCCCCACCCACCTAAACAATCACTAAACGTTACAGTAGAAATGAAATGGAGTAGAAGCTATCTACTAGTGCTCACACATGATATCACATTAAATTGAAAAATTTCATTGGAATGTTAACCATTCAGTTATACCCAACTATAATTGATGGTGCCCATCATGCTCATGAAGTAAGAAAACCGTTGCAGTTCAAATTTGGGACTTACTGGATGTCCAAAGAATTCAAAATTTAGGCTTTACCAGATTTCAATTGATGAGGAGCCATGAGAAATACCAGGTAATTCTTGAAAATCTGTACAAATGAAGAATCTGTAGACAATGAGACTTGCAAGATCTTTCTATAGAAAAATAATAGAATTGGGAAGGTGGAATATATAGCATTGCTGTGGTGGAGGGAAGGGCCAATATCCAGGGGATTTATACCTGCCAATAGCCAATCAAGAGAGATTGTGGGATTTATGCAGTCTGGCTAATAGCCAATCAAGCAAAGCACTAAAGAGAAAGGGGGCATGAATACAAGCCTCTTGTTGGCACACAACAAACAATACTCAATTCCTCCCTTTCTACGCAAAAACATGAAGAAACCAAAATACCAGTTAGTGTACTGCTATAATTAATTTTTGTAGCCTATATACATTTTTTCTTTCAGCAGCATTGGATTTGCTTGGAATTCACAGCTCACCTCCATGGGACATCACCCACAAGCATCCTATCTCCCTCCTTGTCCTCGTAGGTCAATACAAAGTCTGAAGATTCGATCAAAGTTTTGGATCAATTGGAACTCTAATTTCCTGTACCACTGTATTCTACAACTGGAAGGAAGTTTGCTACAACATTGGATGTCTCCACCTCAGCTCTCATATGCACCTAGGTTGTGCTTTCAATACTCAAGGTTACATATATTAAGTTCCAACTTCCAATATTTGATGTAGGCCATTTTTCTAAAATGAAGATATGCATCAGGCATGGTTAGATGAGTTTACGCCAGTTGTCCATATTCAATACACCCAATGTACCTAGTTGATGGATCCCCCTTACCCCAGGCTGTGGAAAGCAACTCTTCTCTGTGCAACTGCAGTTCATGTACATAAGGTTCCATAGGGTCTTTTATAATAATAGTCAAACACTCTTCGCTTCAGTCTTTTTTGTGAGACATCCTAGATTAAATTATCGAGTGTTCATGGGAAGAAAACATCAAGAAAAGCATGAAAGGATTTATTCTTGAACCCATGAGGAAATGTACTAGTCTAGACAACTGAAGTTTTGGCAATCTACAGATCTTGGCTTATCATAATTATCAGCCTTCTTGGATATGGCTCATCAACACAGATTGCAACTGATATCTGGTCAATGCAAAGGTCCGCTTCCTAGGTTTCCCTCCGCTGGACAGAGGTCTATGATAGTCCCACAGACAAAAAAGGTAAATGGACATAAGCGCAGTTTCCAAGCCCATCTTCATCACAACTGGATATAGTGGTTCTTGTTGGAGTTGGAGTACATAGGTCATGATCTATGACTAGTGTATCATGCTCACCGAGTAACAAAAGTCGTTTCCGCATAATTATATTCCTCACCCACCTAAAACAATCACTAAACGTTGATAAGAGAAATGAAATGGAGTAGAAGCTATCTACTAGTGCTCACACATGATATCACATTAAATTGAAAATTTCATTGGAATGTTAACTATCTGGGCTATACCCAACTATAATTGATGGTGCCCATCATGCTCATGAAGTAAGAAAACCGTTGCAGTTCAAATTTGGGACTTACTGGATGTCCAAAGAATTCAAAATTTAGGCTTTACCAGATTTCAATTGATGAGGAGCCATGAGAACTACCAGGTAATTCTTGAAAATCTGTGCAAATGAAGAATCTGTAGACAATGCGACTTGCAAGATCTTTCTATAGAAAAATAATAGAATTTTAAAGGTGGAAATAAGTATATTGCTGTATGGAGGGAAGGGCCAATATCCAGGGGATTTATGGGGCCCACAATAGCCAATCAAGAGATTGGGGGATTTATGCAGCCTGGCCAATAGCCAACCGGGGCTAAAAGCACTAGAAAGAGAAAGGTGTGAATACAAGCCTCTTGTTGGCACACAACAAACAATACTCAATTCCTCCCTTTCTACGCAAAAACATGAAGAAACCAAAATACCAGTTAGTGTACTGCTATAATTAATTTTTGTAGCCTATATACATTTTTTCTTTCAGCAGCATTGGATTTGCTTGGAATTCACAGCTCACCTCCATGGCACATCACCCACAAGCATCCAATCTCCCTCCTTGTCCTCGTAGGTCAATACAAAGTCTGAAGATTCGATCAAAGTTTTGGATCAATTGGAACTCTAATTTCCTGTACCACTGTATTCTACAACTGGAAGGAAGTTTGCTACAACATTGGATGTCTCCACCTCAGCTCTCATATGCACCTAGGTTGTACTTTCAATACTCAAGGTTACATATATTAAGTTCCAACTTCCAATATTTGATTTAGGCCATTTTTCTAAAATGAAGATATGCATCAGGCATGGTTAGATGAGTTTACGCCAGTTTTCCATATTCAATACACCCAATGTACCTAGTTGATGGATCCCCCTTACCCCAGGCTGTGGAAAGCAACTCTTCTCTGTGCAACTGCAGTTCATGTACATAAGGTTCCATAGGGTCTTTTATAATAATAGTCAAACACTCTTCGCTTCAGTCTTTTTTGTGAGACATCCTAGATTAAATTCCCGAGTGTTCATGGGAAGAAAACATCAAGAAAAGCATGAAAGGATTTATTCTTGAACCCATGAGGAAATGTACTAGTCTAGACAACTGAAGTTTTGGCAATCTACAGATCTTGGCTTATCATAATTATCAGCCTTCTTGGATATGGCTCATCAACACAGATTGCAACTGATATCTGGTCAATGCGAAGGTCCGCTTCCTAGGTTTAACTCCGCTGGACAGAGGTCTATGATAGTCCCACAGACAAAAAAGGTAAATGGACATAAGCGCAGTTTCCAAGCCCATCTTCATCACAACTGGATATAGTGGTTCTTGTTGGAGTTGGAGTACATAGGTCATGATCTATGACTATGTATCACATGCTCACTGAGTAACAAAAGTTGTTCTCAGATAATTATATTCCTCACCCACCTAAACAATCACTAAACATTACAGTAGAAATGAAATGGAGTAGAAGCTATCTACTAGTGCTCACACATGATATCACATTAAATTGCAAAATTTCATTGGAATGTTAACCATTTAGTTATACCCAACTATAATTGATGGTGCCCATCATGCTCATGAAGTAAGAAAACCGTTGCAGTTCAAATTTGGGACTTACTGGATGTCCAAAGAATTCAAAATTTAGGCTTTACCAGATTTCAATTGATGAGGAGCCATGAGAACTACCAGGTAATTCTTGAAAATCTGTGCAAATGAAGAATCTGTAGACAATGAGACTTGCAAGATCTTTCTATAGAAAAATAATAGAATTGGGAAGGTGGAATATATAGCATTACAGGGTGGAGGGAAGGGCCAATATCCAGGGGATTTATGCAGTCTGGCCAATAGCCAATTAGTAGACAGGGGATTTATGCAGTCTGGCCAATAGCCAATCAGTTAAAAAGCACTATAAAGAGAAAGGGGGCATGAATACAAGCCTCTTGTTGGCACACAACAAACAATACTCAATTCCTCCCTTTCTACGCAAAAACGTGAAGAAACCAGAATACCAGTTAGTGTACTGCTATAATTAATTTTTGTAGCCTATATACATTTTTTCTTTCAGCAGCATTGGATATGCTTGGAATTCACAGCTCACCTCCATGGGACATCACCCACAAGCATCCAATCTCCCTCCTTGTCCTCGTAGGTCAATACAAAGTCTGAAGAGCTGTCCAAAAGCCTTGGATGCTTGGGATCATTGGCACCAACATGCCCTCTTTCCATCAGTGTTTGAGATCCACTTTGGCCTGAAAATTGATGGATAGAATGTAAGCCTAACAAAATAAACTTAACGGGCCGACCTTCAAAAAACAAACTAAATGGCCGAATAACTCACCGTTGGCATTGTTGGGCCGCTGAAACATATCTTCTAAGGCCAAAGCAAGAGTTTCATAGCTGTCATGAGCATTCAGATCCACTTTTCTACCAATAGGCACGCCATCCATGTTCACCTTGACATACAAGGGAGACCGAGGCTGAGTAGTAGCATGGGTTTTTGATCTGTATGTCCCAATCGGTGGCCACCCCACTACTGCTTGACCTCTGTATGTTTTTAATCAAGTCACAAAAGAGAAATCAGGAATGGAAGCAGTTTTACATTAAACCAAACAGTAGAATAAGAGTCAATAAATGGATTTCATTAACATTAGCACATACCTCTTGGAGTTATGATACAACAATCCCAGGGGATTGATTTTCAAACAGAAAGCCAAATGTCCATCGCTTAAAAAACAAAACGCCAAAAATGGCTTCCCATCCAGAACGCAAGAACAAAATTTCTAGTGGGTATTTTCTGAAAATTTCAAAAGGACCAAAATTTTATTTAAACTTCACAAAAATGGAAAGCCGAGTGGGATTCAAGAGATTCATACTTTGAAAACTCAGAGCTGTCCTGGATTCCATCGGAGCCATCGGACTCATTGTGTATTCTCTTTGTTCCAGAAATAGCAGCAGGGGCAGCAGTAGGAGGAGGCATGATAACTCTACCAGAGTTAGAGAACCCATAACCAGGCCTCACACGCTCACCAACATCTTGAACAACAGGAGTGTGGGGAGCAGCAGGAGCCTGCAAAAAGCACAGAGATTAACAATGATTCCCACTCTAATGCAGTATATTGAAAGCCAGATGCAAAATCTAGTTCAGATCTTATAGTGTGTTCTGTCAAACCGCTTTACTTTTTTGCCCATCTATCTTCTCTGGACACCTTGGAGCTGTGATCAAACAGAAAATGGTCAATCCCCATAAGGCATCAGAAGTAGGGTATTTCTTCTGTAAAGACAGAAGATTTGAAACCTGGAGTATAAAAAATTACAAGTTGATGTGCCCAGATGACAACTTAAATACCCTGACAAACTAATTCCACAAACCATAACCGTCACATTCTGCAGACTGAGATGAAGCATATGGAGAGCCTTCTGCAATATATTACCACCGTCTTCCGGGATGAGCCCGATATTGCCATTCTCTTCCAAGGTCAAAAGATCGAGCTACTGCAAATCATGAGGAACTGCTTTCGATTGCACTGCTTTCGATTGCTGCAAAGTTCTCTTACAGAGGCAAAAGACCTATTTGATCTCCATCGCAGAACAATCTCCCAAGAAATAAGAGATTGAAAAGCATCTTTTAATCGTGTCTGTGAAGACTTTCAAGTATGCAGTCACTCCAATGGCCAAGAGAGCCTGCCATTCTCCTCACGCTCACAACGAGCTAAGAAACAAACCTCTGTTATCAACACACAGACAGCACAAAAACCCTACGCCTCTTTGAAATCTATCAACACACAGACAGCACAAAAACCCTACACCTCTTTGAAATCTTAGAATGTCCAGGTCGGCCAATGCCCTACCTTCATAACTGCATTGTAAACTAATTTTTGGATCAAGGGTTGAAAATGTTTGAATCGTCTAACATATAATCTAAGGGTTTCACATTATGACACGATGCACATCAGCAAAGTTGTTTTCAAATAATAACGCCTTACGGCGTAAATATTGGGATGTATGAAAATTTAGATACATTTTATTACGTAAAATTTTAAAAGAATAATGGTTATAAACATTTAAAAATAATTTTATTAAATAGTTATTTTAGATCTAGAGTTAAGATTGATTTAGGCCATCTTAGTATAGGTCAATACCATGGGTTGTATTTGTATTTTATTATTTTTATTTTTTTTGTATTTTGACCTCGTTAAAATGTTCATTACATTATGTCAATCTTTTTATTTAATTTACTTTTATTTTTAATTTTCTGTAATTTGACATAGTCAAAATGTTAAACATGACATTACATCCTTTCTATCATATTTTGTTGGAAAGCATAGTAGCACAAAAATGTAATATTTAAATATATAAATAGTTATTTTCCTTTTTTATATTGTTTTTTTATCCATGTAATATAAATTAATTGGTTTGTGTGGAGTTTAATTTTAACATATAAATTTTATTATAAATAAAAATTGTATGCTTATGTACCCAAAAATTTAATGTTTATGTATTTTACAACAAAATTTTATTCATTAAACTAATTTATGTTAAATCTAATTTTATTAAGTTATTAATTTAAATTTTATTAAAAAATTGAGGTTAAAATCTAACAAATTTTTAATAACGACATTTAAACTTAAAAGTCACCAAAACCTAAATTCAATCTAACTTATTAAAAAGAAAAAAAACTAACATTATAAAAAACATATATATAAATATTTACTTGATCTAATGGTCTAAAACATTTCAATTGTCTAACATTTGATCCAATGGCTCAAACATGGACACATTGGCAGTTAGGGGAATTTTTTTCAAATAACATTAATCATTATTTCTCAAGGTAAATCATGTGCTTTGAAATAATTTGGAAATTTAAAAACGATCACATATTTAAAAAAAATTCTTTATTAATTTAATTTTTTATATATTAAGAAATAATACTCATGAACTATAAAACAATTGTAACATAAACAATATATAACAAAAAAAAACCCATGTATTTTTGGAATAATAAAATAGTTGTAACAAAAATAATACAGAAGAAGAAAAACTAGTATATTTGGATGTATGAAAGTTTAGATACATTTTATTAAGTAAAATTTTAAAAGAATAATGGTTATAAACATTTAAAAATAATTTTATTAAATTACGAGTTGAGATTGAGAGTTATGATTGATTTAGACCATCTTAGTTCCCCCTATCAAAAAAACTACATTCCACATGAATACCATGGGTGAATAACATGGGTTGTATTTATAGTTTATCATTATTTTATTTTATTATTTTTATTTTTTATTGTATTTTGACCTAGTTAAAATGTTCATTACATTATGTCAATCTTTTTAGTTAAAATAACAACATTTCTATTATACACCTAAAATCAATCTAACTTATTAAAAAGAAAAAAATAACATTATAAAAAATATATATATAACTATTTACATGTGGATCTAATGGCCTAAAACATTTCAATCGTGTAACATTTGATCCAAACACATTGGTAGCTAGAGAAGTTTTTTTCAAATGATAATTTTGTCCTTTAAATAAAATATATTCCACATGAATACCATGGGTCAATACCATGGGCTATTTTTATAGCCTATTATTATTTTATTTTATTATTTTTATTTTTTATTGTATTTTTACCTAGTTAAAATGTTCATTACATTATGTCAATCTTTTTATTCAATTTACTTTTATTTTTATTTTTTTGTAATTTGACATAGTCAAATGTTAAACATGACATTACAACATTTCTATTATACACATAAAATCAATCTAACTTATTAAAAAGAAAAAAAAATCTAACATTATAAAAATAATATATAACTATTTACTTGTGATCTAATGGCCTAAAACATTTCAATCGTCTAACATTTGATCCAATGACTGAGACATGGACACATTGGCAGCTAGGGAAGTTGTTTTCAAATAAGAATGTCTTACGGCGTAATTATGTTCAAATGTTTTATATATAATTATAAGTTCCAGATAATATGTAATAGAGTTTTATGAAATTACGGGATATAGTATATACATATTTATATTATGAAACATTTCAGTTAAAAATTAGTGTGAGTTTTTTAAGATTATCGATGAAGGAGCATTAAGTATCATCACAAATATTTTCATTTATAAGTTGTTTCACGTTGACTTTTTTATGGATATTGTTTTTTTTTTTCAATTGAAGAAATTGTGGTTGGAGCTATTTTGAGACATACATAGTTTTGTTTTGGTTTGGATAAGAAGATATTTGGGGACCAAAATCTGTCCACTTAATCGTTGGACTGGGTTATGATATTTTTGAAATGGGTGGCTTTAGGGTCAAAATCCCTTTTTCATGTATCTTTAAGAAAAATGAGTTACTATACTAACACTCCTACCTCAAGGAAATTGCAATGATTAGGTTATAAGGGCACACTGAATCCCTTCTCCCTTGCAAAGGGACATTTCATGAAAAGAAAGTAAGGAGGTATTTTCAACAATGTTCCCTCTTATTTTTATACCAAGGTCCATGTGGGTTTCCAACAAAGGCCCTTGTAGGTTAACACCAATGCTAACAACGTCTTCAAAAGGGAAAGTTTCACCACAGGTGCATTGTCAAGATGTTGGATAAGTGGTGAACACTATAAAAGAACACTACCATATTGCAATGTGATTCCTTCCATTAATATTCAATATACATTTATTGGTCACTTTTTCCTTTTTTAGGAAAAGGTTAATGTTGAATGTAATGTTGTGGGGAACTCAAGGATTACCTTCTTCTTTTTTCATAGAGGCAATACTCCTCTTTGTTATATAGTAGAGATTAATTCTTCTTAAACATATTGAATTGGATGGGAGAATGTTATTAAGCAAAGCCTCAAATAATATTGAACATAAAAAAAGAAAAATTAGGTTATGGGATAGCCAAATATTCATTAAGCACATCCCTAAATGTGAAAGTACTATATAATGTCAAACTCATAAGATAAAGGAATAAAAACTTATTACTAGTCTTCTTGGTCTTTCCCAATGATGCATTTTCCAAAGAGATAACTATTGTGAGTTGCAAGGTCGTGTAGCTTCTTATCTACCCAATTGTCATAATTATCTTTAGCTCTTTATGGGTCTCCTCCATTGTTATATAAGGAGGACCTTTTGGTGTTTATTTCATACAATATGAGTAACACATGATAATATTTCATGGTATTAGAGCATGCATTTCTTACGTTCTAGCTATAGATTTGACAAAATATCGATGTTCAAAAAGGGGTTCAATTTTAGATCATGGTCGAGCATACATTTTTCAAGAGATCGTGGTTTGGTACCATAATTTTATTATGTAGACCTGTATATGCATATAAGTGATTCTTTTTTTGGCCTTTCTCATTGTGACTACACACCCACATTACAGATCAACAATTATTTCATGTTACACAAACTTCAAATATGAAAACCCAACATAGATATTTTTTGTGGTCACTCACCTTTTCCATTGTCTCTTGTTATTGTCCTATTCTTCCTAGGCTAACATCCTTGAACCAAACATCATAGCTGTTATTGCTACATCTCAATCTTGGGCATGCAAAAAAAAAATTCCAAACAAATCGTAAGCTCCCAAATCCCAAGCTTTGAGTTTTCAGAGTTTATGGAGCTAAATCTACAAATGAGTTGATGATTCCATTTGGTGGTGATATTTGCCCGAAATGTTTAACATTTTGAACTAGCCTCATTTGCTAGCTTCATCCATATGCGACAAATCTCTGAAGGTTGTTGGATATGGATAGCTCCTATGTTGATGGGTAGCATAAGATCCTTCATTACAGTCATTTTACCATTTCTACTCATATTCAATTAGATTTTTGTTAGTAGTCTAAGTCGCACGATGTATGATTTATCATGGCATAATTTTTAAGGGAAAATATATTTGTTTGTTGGAAAATTCCATCCACTTCTTGCACCATATCATTTTCATATTGTCGTAACAACCTATTGTAGCTAATGTAACAACCCTCTTGAAATTCTTCTTAGTACTCATTTTTGAGGAAATTGAGGATCCCACCTAATCAAATAGCTCATAATTCACCTTACGATCTTGATAGGTTGTTACTTGGATGAGATCAATTGTTTTTTGGCCTTAAGACCTTTGAGGAGGATTTTAAAATCCTAATGGATGAATGTTTCCCGTCCCAATGATATAGTGGACTAGTGATGCCTAACCCAGTGATAAAAGGGAACACTATTGCTCAATTCATAGATATGAGCACTTAGCAGCTCCTTAGCCCAATCAAATGATGCTTAGTGTAAGGGATTTTACTTAGGTTTTCCTTGAAAATTCACTTTATTCATCGAGTGCAACACTCCACTAAGCCTCAGTGGAGTGATACATTACTCCTTTGAGCCTCTGAGAAATGACACTTCCTTAAAATTTCTTTGCAAGCTTACTATATGACACCTCTCACTGAGTGTATCACACTCATTAGCATTATTATAACATTGTATCTCCCAATTAAGCATTAAGCAAGTGATATAGGTCCAAAATTTGGGTTTCAAGCTCATATTTGTTCTCTTTTCGAACTTGTATTGCATCACTAAGAAATAGTGGAGTGACGCAACTCATTATTGGGCCTTTACCCAATGATATAACAATCCTCTGACCATCAACTCAATGGTACACCCTGGTCTTGGTGATTTAACACTTGTCTTTTGGCCTTGTAATGTCACTATATCTCATTACTGAGAGACAGTGGAGTAATATATTGCTCTGCTAAGAAGTAAGGAAATGATAGAAAAAGATCATCTCACCCTTTACCTTGTCCTCTAGCCTCGTTACCTTGCTACATCTCCCCACTGATGGATAATGGAGCGACACATCATCTGATCCAAGTTGATATTGGTGGCCACCGACCTACTCCATTTAGACCCCCACCATTATTTCTTTTATTTTTGCAATTTCCTTAATTGTAGAACATTTTACTATTTTTGGCATTTTTTCAGGTCGAGAAATTTTAGAGCTGTTTTGAGGCCCTAAACGACTCTTTTTGGGACAAAAATAAAACATTGGTCTTTGAATCATGTTTGCAGTCTAAATTTTTATTCCTCGGGTAGATATTTATAACAAGGTATTATGCATGTCAAACAGAGATCGTATGTCAAAGTTACGACCCTGGGAAGTTCATGTACCAATTTACCCTAACGAGGCCAACAGTTTTGGCGATTCATATCCTAGGGTTAGGTTTTTGGATGTTTAGGGTTTCAAGTTGTTTCTCAATAATAAATAGGCATTTGAGCCTCGTTGTAACACATTTCAGAGGCATCTAGCCACCATATCTCTTCTCTGAGATAAGCTACCATCGCTCGAGCTAGTTTATTTACATTATGTATGTAAGCATATTTCACTTTTTTTATATTAATGAAATGAATTTTTATTTTTGTTGCCTCTCTGTGTTTATATTTATATCTATAGTTTATTTCATTCCTGCACGAGTCCAGATCATCATCTCACTAAAGCCTAAGAAAATGATACATCACCTAAATGATAGTCAAGCCAATGACATAACATTCATATTTAGATTTTCTTTTAATCATGATAATTTTTGCAAAGAATTTCTCTTTTATTATTGACTTAACTACCAGTTAAAGTAGTATTAAAATAAGAATTTATTGTTGAAACTAATCCACTAAAGCTCATGTCACTCTTTGAAAGGGCCCCACGACTCATTATTTTACCACATTTCTTGGCTTTGGGGGGTAAAATATTTCATTTATGGAGTAATACACCTTGGATATCTTCATCACTGCTATATTAAGCCATATCTACTCATGTATGTGATTAATTGTAGTCATTCAAGTTCATTTTTGTCTCGTATGGTTATTATTATGAATAATTATGTTGTAGCTACTACAACCCCCTCCAAATTTTTGGCCTATACCAAAATTTCAAAGCCTTCCTTGGTATTTTTCATCGTTTTCGCAAACTTTGATGTTCACCTTATTTATTTTCTCCCAATGTTGTGATCCCTTTCGTAGGATAGGCAAAGTGTTGTCTTTTGGCATGTTGGGTGTTTTATCATATGTATGAGCTTGTTCTGATGGTTCCAAGAGGTCACCTTTGTACAAATGAGTTTTTCTAACCTCGTAAGTGTTTATCGTACTCATTTTTAAAAATTTAGGTATTTTTATGCAAGTGTCATCACCATCGTCGTAAATTATATCTTTGGTGTCGCACTTTTCATAACGAGTCGTAGTGCTGTCACACGGAGGAAAATGATTTTTTTTCATGTCGTGGATGTTCAATGTTGTTTGATTCATCAAATATGTTAAGTGTGTGATCACAGTCAAATTTCATCATTGATCATCGATCTCACTGGTCCCACACTTAGTCATTTTTCAGAGAACTTTCCCACCAAGAAACTTAGATCCACCCTACCTCCCCTGAGCTACACAGTATGCAGTATAATTCCTCTAGCTGTGACCTTGCTTCTTGGCAATGCGTAGTACACATTACTGGCCTCCCAAGACTACTTCATTGCACATTTTTTATAGCCAAGACTCGACCTTGACCTATGGAATTGCGCGATTATTGTCTCCAACTCGGCTTGAGCTGCACACTTTGCAAATTTAAGGCACAAGATTATCCCCTGAGCCTTAGAACTACACACTATGCAGTCACCCATGCCTCCTTGACCTCTTAAATTGTGTAGTAACCTTTACAAGATCTTATCCCTGCAACGTTTCCTCACTAACTCCAGAAACTGTGCAGTCATGTTCCCCAACCCAATCTGAACTATGCACTGTGTAGTCTCAAGGATCAAGGATTCCCCTTGCCTACCTGTACTACGCAATTTCACAATTGTTGAGGCTCTTTTCCAACCCTCACTTTTTCCGCGCTCACTTTATGGATCAGAACAAACCATCTTAGGCTAGGGGTTTTCAGATTGATGTCATCTCGTCATGAGTGAATTGCAGGAATAGGTAATTTTTCATGTCATTAAGGGTTGATGAAGGAAGAGAAGGAGGAGGGAAGTGATACGGGTAAATTTCTGATACCCTTTTAACCAAGAAAATTTTCTTTGGCTGATGTGTTAGAGTTGAATTTTATCAAAAGCATTAATGAACACATATGTAGATGTAACCAAGAGGAAATAATGTCAACAATCACACAAAAAAAAATTAAAGAGGTTTAATAACAGAGTTCGTCTAGTGTGGACTCCTTCTTTGAGCCTCGGT
The DNA here is from genome assembly GCA_034641835.2 of Pinus albicaulis. Lineage (NCBI taxonomy): Eukaryota > Viridiplantae > Streptophyta > Pinopsida > Pinales > Pinaceae > Pinus > Pinus albicaulis. Next base: position 71,804,740 of record CM076579.1, on the reverse strand, counting down.
GCTCGATGGTGTTGGCCACTTCATTCACTATTGTAACTGGTGATAATGTACATGGATGTTGTTGACTTTTCATACAAGGAAAAGCCCCCAACATGAGTGGCAAATTCTCTCCACGAGACGTTCCACTACAAGGAACTCTCACTCATCACAAACCTCCTATTAGCATGACAACTTCACAGATGGTGACAAAGAGTATCCTGCCATCAAGGCAAAAAAGGGATCTAACAACATAGATCATCACCCATGATAAATACATACCACATCAAAACACATAAATATTTCACATCTTTCATCAACAGGAATAAACAACAGCAAATAGACATGAAGAATTTGCATCATCCATCAAGCAGGAATCGACATGACATAAAGCATACTACAACAATAATAAATGAAGTACATGGAAACAACACTTCATATACCTTAAATATAATTTTGGTTGAAGAATAGGATACTCAATTTCTAGATCTGAATGCACCATCACAAACATGGCATCAAATGGCGAGAAATCGACTGTGCACATGCTAAAATCTGACACCATCATCCCATGTTGGAATATGGACGAAAAAAAAGACCTATGTTGCAGAAACTGGCACCACCATCTGGTTCTTATCGTCAGGAGGTGTAAAATCCATATAACATTTGTCCAATTTGGACACCGGGAAAATTTGGTCCCTCTGGAAATCAGGCTCAATCATGGTTCCACTAGTCCTGCATACTAGCTCATGGTTCTACCTGTACAAAAAAAATATACCTCGAACTACATGTTTTCTCCTCCTCTTACTGGGTGCATCTGAGAAATGAGAGGTTTATATAAATGTGTCAAGGTGGATTTCCCAACAAATTCTGTTCGGCACAGTGGTAAAATTGGAAAATGGTGGAGGAGGGGTGGGGGATCAAATCTCGCCCTTCGTTTTTTACATGGCATATTTATTAAAATAGTGAATAGTTGGTGGGTGGGTCTTCTCCATGCAGCCCGAGTCGACTTGACCGAACCTCTGTGCAACGTATACGTGGTAATACATATATATGGTATGAGGTATGGGTTCCGCACAACCAAGTTTTATTTTAATTTAACATATGTTGACACATATGCAGTGGTGTTAAATAATTTGGATGGTATGGTTGGCCTTCAGGATAATGCGGTTGTAATATTGTTTAGGTTCGGTTAAGTGTTGGGCCGCTCGTGGATCGGGTCAGGCTACATCGCTGGGCAGGTTTGATTCCCTCCACCCCATTATTATATGGTGCCATATATGGTTGGTTGCCGGGGGGGGGGGGGCGGCGGGGCGCAGGGTCATGGGCCGCCCCTCTGTATTTAATGTTTTTTAATACGATTCGATCGGGTGGTGAGATTGGTGGCCCTGACACCTTTTTTTAATATTTAATTTGTCTTTATAACCAACTTAAGAAAATTTTTGAACCATAGGGGTCATTAGAATTTTTAGGCATTCGAAAAATTCTCCTGCTTCTCAAGTTCCAGGTCCCCTGCTGGTTGACGGTGAAAATGTGGGACCATTAAACCTGGCCCACTGCCCATCTTTGACAAGAAATTTGACTTCCTGTAACTTTCGCATACGAGCTTGGTTTGACAAACCGTTCACACCGTTGCGATCAGGAAAATGATATCTTCATCTTGAAACTATTTTTTCCATGGTTCCGTCACTTTGATTTTTGAGCTTTCATAAGCCCTTTTTGTCCTGTGTGTCTCTAGAGCCACCTAGATCATTCCTCCCCACTGAGGAGATTTTGGTCCTCCAAAAGCATCAACAATAATCTACAACTGCTATGTAAATTGTTTGCACCACAAGTGTCCTGAAAAAGGCCACCCTTCTATCTCCTTCACCTTTGTTATTCAGAGCCTTAAGCGATGAGCCGAAACCTGCTTCTTTTGCACACCTGTAGTACAATTTCTTGCAAATTACATGCTCAAATATGACCAAATATGACCCAAGCATTACCATACTTGCCACGAGTTTATAACACATACTCAATGGTAATAATTACATCTAAATGGAATCAAAAATACCCCAGCTATTAATACAATGCCAAAGACATCATTTTCGCATTGCAAGTGATGGAAAAACACATCATAACTTTTAAAAAAGAAATGAAACACATGATTTACAAAACACAGCCATGACACACTATAAAAACCATTTCTTACTCAACAAAGTGAACCACGATCAATATGGTGGATTTGCTTTTCGAACATTTTCACTGATTGGTTTATGCACAGACACTTTGTCCTTCATACGCTACTCTGGATGGAGTCTCCAACACGCGGCTCTTTAATGGCCACTTCTGTTGTAATAGCTGCAATTAGTATTCTTCCTCCAAAACTTCCTTACCTTCTTCTTTCCTTGCAATGGAGAATGCCTTTCATGCCTCATCCTCCTTTGTGCTGCCATTCTTTTCCAACACTCAATAATGACATGGTTATGTAAAACACAAAAACTATAAGTTTTATTATGCCATGATTTACGCTCATGATTAGCAGCATGCTTATAATCAAAATGTACTTGCAAATATCAAGACTTGTTATACCTTTCCTGGTGGTCTTTGGTGTGATCATGGTGATGAGAGCTTGTCTCAGCTCTTATATTGTGACATGAACTTCCATGGGATGATGGTTAAGTGTTCCCATCAATCCTTTCTCCGGACAAGTTCAAAAATTTATGTTTTCCTCTGATGTCATTATGACGATGAGAGCTTGCCTCAGCTTTCTCTCTGCAATATGTGTTATCATACGATGACGGTGATGTGTTCCCATCATTCTCTATCCTCGACGGTTTCATCAATGTCGTGGAAGCTTCAGACACCTTTGAGAATTCTCCTTTAGTGTATCCCAAACATGCATAGCAAGGTCTCTTCACAACCTCCAATGGTTGAGTTATGCCTTGGCCATGGATGCCAAGTCCTCCTCCTTTGTACCCCATCTGGATAAGGAGTCTCATGCCAGTTGCTATAATGTGGATCTCCACATTTCCAAAAGAAATAATAACATGTGAATATGATACTTAAGAATGATCACAATTTTTTACCTCAGATGTTGATTTTGAAACGGTTGAAGAGGGCTTCTTTGAGCCTTCATTACGCTTCACTTCCTCCAAGGCATCTGTCGTGGCTTGTAGTTGAAGCTGAAATTTCTACTTCTCCTTATTCTCTTCTTGTAGAAGGGTCTTTAATGCATCATGATCTATTTGAATACTTCTGTCATTGCGCTTCAATTATTCCAATGCCTCTATCGTGGCTTTCAGTTGAAGCTGCAATTGATGTTTTTCCTCCTTCTCCTCTTGTATAAGTGTTTTCAACTCAGCGTTATCTGTTGCTTTTTTCTCATAATATTCATACAAAATGTTCCCTTTCTTGGACACCCTGAGTATGTTATTGTACATTTCTTTGACATCCTCCATTTTTGCACATACGGTGGTTCGCGCATGCGGTTCACATCAACAAGAAGACTGCTCTGATACCACTTGATCCGGGTAAATTTTTGATACCCTTTTAACCAATACCTTTTGCTTCGGCTGATGTCTTGGAGCTGCATTTTATCAAAAGCATTAATGAACACATCTGCAGATGTAATCAAGTGGAAATCATGCCAACAATCACACAAAAAAAAATGTAAGAGGTTTAATAACGGAGTTCATCCAGTGTGGAATACGTCTTCGGGCCTCAGTGTCTCGATGATGTTGGCCACTTCATTCAGTGTTGTAACTCGTGATAATGTACATGGATGTTGTTGAATTGTCATACAAGGAAAATCCCTCAAAATGAGTGGAAAAGTCTCTCCACGAGACGTTCTATTACAAGGAATTCTCACTCATCATAAACCTCCTATTAGCATGACAACTTCACACATGGTGACAAAGAGTATCCGACCATCAAGGCAATAAAAGGATCTCACAACATAAATCAGCACCCATGATAAATACATACCACATCAACACACATAAATATTATCCATCTTACATCAGCAGGAATCAACAACAACAAATAGACATGAAGAATCTACATCATCCATCAAGCAGGAATCGACGTGACATAAAGCATCCTACAACAATAATCAATGAATTACATGGCAACAACACTTCATATACCTCAACTCTAATGTTGGTTGAAGAATAGGCTGCTCAATCACTGGATCTAAATGCACCATTGCAAAAGTGGCGTCGAATGGTGAGAAATCGATTGTCCACATGCTGAAATCTGACACCTTCATCGCATGCTGGAACATGGCCTAAAAATCAAGACCTCTGTTACAGAAATTAATACTGCATCAAGTTCATGTCGCCGAGAGGTGTAAAATCAATATAAACTTTGTCCAATTTGGACACCGAGAAAATTTGGCCCCTCTAGAAATGAGGCTCAATCATGGTTCCACTGGTCTTGCATACTAGCTCATGGTTCCTCGAACTATGTGCCCTCTCCTCCTCTTCCTAGGCGCATCTGAGAAATGAGAGGTTTATATAAATGTATCAAGGCATATTTCCCAACAAAGTCTGATGGGCGCCGTGGTAAAATTGGAAAATGGTGGAGGAGGGGTCGGGGGATCAAATCCCGCCCCTCATTTTTTACATGTCATATTTATTAAAATAGTGAATGGTCGGTGGGCGGGTCCACTCCACGCGGCCCGACCCAACCCGACCCAACCTTCATGCAACGTATACATGGTAATACATATATATGTTATGATGTATTAGTTCCGCATAATTAGATTTTATTTTAATTTAACATATGTTGACACATATGTGGTGGTGTTAAGTAATTTGGAAGGTGCGGTTGGCCTTCGAGCTAATGCGGTTGTAATATTTTTTGGGTTCAGTTATGTTTTGGGCCACCCATAGATCAGGCTGGCCTACATGGTCAGGCGGGTTTGATTCCTTCCCGCCCATTATTATATGGTGCCATATATGGGTTGAGGGGGGGGGGGCATGGGTCATGGCCCGCCCCCTCTATATTTAATTTTTGTTAATACGGTTCAGTCAGGTGGTGAGACTAGTGGTCCCGCCACCTTTTTTTAGTATTTAATCTGTCTTTATAACTGTGCTTGTGTTTTTGGCGCAAAAATGTACCAAATCAGTGGTTTTTCGCTCTTAAGTTCTTGGTCACAGGTATAAAATAGATGGAGTCAAGAAAGTTAGTGGAACATGCTAAAACATAAACATATTAGATAGAGAAATAGCATGGATATTCAAACACAAAAACTAAACTAAAACAAATAATACACAAGCTCTAAGTAGAGTCAAACAACTTCAATAATCCAAATGGTGGCGCTTACGTCCCCTCTTATTCAGTGTTGGTAGGAATGAAGGATGAAAATGTTACCCACTTGCCAAGGGGCCCTTAGAACTAGGGAGTTCCAAGTCCCAATGCAAGGATGTCTTTCCTTCTGATCTACCTTGGCGCAAATTCTCCCTCTCTACTATGGTGGACTATATTTTTTGGATGGCCAACAACTAAGTCCCCTCTATCTTTTCTTTAGATCACACACTGTTGGTTTTTCTTGGGGCAATTCTGGCCAGCATAAAAATGTGCTCTCAAATTTTTCATCTCTTAGTGGTCGTTTATAGGAGAATTCAAATCCTCCTCCCCTCTCTTGGTACATTGTGGATGGTGACCCAAGAGAGGAGGGTGATTCCATTGTGTGCCACATTTAGTCCATTGTGTTATCTCTTGAGTTCCTAAGGATGCTTGGGTGGTTGTCCTTAAGCGGCCTCAAGTGTGGGATCAATGTCTTGGAGTGTGCCTTGTGGTCCCAGAAAGTGACTTCTGCCACTTTCAAAACTGCGCAGCGTTTTGAGGAAAAGTTGTGCAAAGGCGTGCTTATCAAAGAATAGTATGTGCAAAGGCACATTTAGCTAGTTCCTTTAGTGCGCAATTTTGTTTTTCCTCTTAGAACTTAGAGATTTTTAAATACTTAATATTCTCTAATGTCTTTCAGCCCTGTAAATCCTTCTACCTAACATCTAGTAATGTCATCTTTGCTTTTCTGATTTTCTAATGATAACAATCACTAGAAAATTTGGCCCAATTTCCGATGGCCACTTTGTCGCTATTCTGACACATAATCGTCGCAAGAGCGACAGTTATAGGTCGGACAAAACGTGGCTAGCCATTACGTTGCAATTCCGATGCTTTTCCAAAGTGTCACAATACCGACACTTTTTCCGACGTTTCCAAACAACCATCGCACTTCTGACATTTTCCAATGTGTCGCAATATCGACACTTTCAAAGCGTCGCAATACCGATGCTTACCAAGTGTCGCAATACCGACGCTTTCAAAGCGTTGCAATACCGACACTTATGAAGTGTCACAATACCGATGCTTTCGAGGCGTCGCAATACTCTATGGCTAACCACGCTTTTAAGGTGTCGCAATACTGACGCTTTCTAAGCGTCGCAATACCGATGTTTCTTGTGGCCTTGCAAGACTGAAGCTTTGTCCCAGTGCGTCGCAAGATCAACGTTTTGGTATGTTGCAAAACCGACGCTTTCCCAAGGCATCGCAAGACTGGCGCTTTCAAGGCGTCGGTATACCGACAGCTTGTTAAATTTTAAAAAATTAAAATTTAACAATGAATAGAAATGAAAATTATCGTAAGTTTGGTTCCATGTTTGCATTCTCAATTTTTAGAGAGAATTTTGTACAGCTAATGTGTATAACCATGCATGCACACAATCAATAAATTTTCAATACATTTTACAACCTGCAAGATGTTGTTACAAAAGCTCACTAACTTCTGTGCCAACTGCACCCTTTCCTCCTCGGCTTCCTGGAAATATGGAATTAGATTGCCCAGTAAATATTCAAGCCACTTCTTATGCTACAAGGCATCATATTGCTCATGCTTTTTTGAGGAGATCCATTGTTTGACCAAAAAGCATACCCGTCATGAAAATGAAAGAGGATTTAACTTTATTTGGTTAAAGGATAGGAGGATATCGAGTACCTAGAGTTTTCTCCGCAGCCTCTACTCTTCATCAATACTAATATAAGGTGTCCTTCCATCAGTTGTCCGGTATCGAGTAAGTTCATCACTTACACGAGCTATAAGAGCCTCTGTCCGCCTTAGTCTTGCACTGATTTCTTCATGTTGAGCTCTGAGTGTATTGTTTTCTTCTTTCCATATTAAGCAGCATCAAATTGCAACATACAGCATGAATAGAGTATCTTATTACCTTCCACTTATTACAATTTCCACTCATTACAAACCAATATGTTTAGAACTAAGTTGCACAAAAAATAGAAACATGTACTAGTTTTGGAAATGGGAACACCATCAAAACTTTAAACCCCATTAAATTTCTAGAATATTGGCCAACAGTAAATTATGTTTGCCTTAATTTTTGCATGATGATGAATTCGCTGTTGTAGGTTTTGTTGCCCTAAAATCTTCTTAATCTCATCCTCAAGCTCCACAATCTTCCTCTTCTGATTAGCATTTTCTGTCTGGAATATGGTTAAAAAATATATTTAGTTTCCGTGGCATGACTTAGAACCCAATGTTCTACCTGATCAGGAACCAAAATATTGTAAAATAATGCATACCTTCAACATATCACTCTTTGTAGTCAGGAACTGATCCCTCTGTTGCAGCTTTTCAGCTGCAACTCGGGCAGCCACCATTTCTACTTGTCTACTATTAATTTCATCAAGTCAGCTGTAGAGCTCAGTGCAATGAAGAGGTCATGTTCATCCATAAAGTAGCATTCAAAACAAGAGAAACATAGTTTATTAAAAAATGAAAATTTTAGGCATGATATCTGAGATTTCTTATTCTACCATTCTACTTAGTCTACTATGTGTCCAAGCATAATAAATAATAACATGCAGGTACCTCTCTCTTTATTCAATTAAATCATTCAATTGATGTCTTAGCTTCTGCACTTCCTTTTCCTGTCCATCATTACCAAGTAAATAGTTTCAGAAACTCAATGAAGTGCTTTGACAACTAATATATAAGTAGACATAAGTAGACAAACCTTTTCCTATGACTCTTCATTCTGACGCCGAGCTTTTTCTGCTATCTTTTTTACTTGTTGATTGTCTAGTATAGACTGTTAGGAAAGCATGGAAGAAGATGAAATAAATATTATAAAAATAAATAAATAAATTTGCTAACACCAAATCAATGAAGCCTATGAGCTCAAAAGAGAACTCACAGCATAATTGGTCATATCCAATTTAACTCCTAGCAAATCCCTTACGACATCATGTGTCATACTCTCTGCTGCAGCCAGCCTCGCATTGAGCATGAATATCTGAGAAGAAGAAAAACACTAAAAACTTCAGAAACAATGTAGGTCAAAGATCTAGACTTTGCTTTCACTAGATTAGGACTCATCATAAATATCTCAGAAGAAACAGAAACATAATCAGTATACAAAAAACAATGTAGGTTAAATCCTTTACACCTGCAAGTAAAAGAATTGCTAGTTAATTCTTCACTGCATCAATAGAATAGGGATGTTATACTTTTAGGCCTTGCATGAAATAAGCAGTAAGGTAGGAAGGTATTATGAGTTAAATTTAGGAAGATTCAGCCATTGATTTTATTTTATGATATGTTTTTTCACAAAAGCCGCTTACAGATGTCCTTTGGCTAAGAAGTGGCACTATGAGGGGCAATTATATATTGGGTAAAAATTATCCAGGACTTACACCTGGTCTCATCATTAATACAAGTGTATGATCATCTTGCAACTTGCTGCTATATTTTCAAAATATTGTTTTGCAATTCCAAAATATCATTGCAAAGAGCAGCCATGTACCTCCTTTTGTCAAGCTGCAAGAAGACCTTAAATTTCTTCTATACGTCGCTTGGAAGCATGCAGCTCTTCATCCCTCTCTAAATTCATCTGTTGGGCTAAACCCAACCCAATACATTTGAATGGTGACCCCGAACCTCTAGACTTAGCAACAGTCTTTTCCCCTGTCTTGTTCGTAGATGAAGCCATAGCATTGGAGTTTTTTTGTTCAGCCTTAACTTGATTTGCCATGGCTTCCAATTATTTATACTGCTTCAACAGTTGGGAAAAACAAATTGGATCAACAACCAATTGTATCTATGTTTTCATCATAGAGGAATCAAGAACTGATGATTGAGTTCAAGTACTCAAATGCATTAAAAGTTAAAAAAACAATCCAATTGTTCTCTATTCCTTTTGCTGGTACTCATTTTCCTGTGTTTCTTCATTTATAACCAATTCCGTAATATGGGCTTTGCACTTATTAATCTGCATGAAAAGGAAGACTGAGACAAGGCTTGTAAATTAATCTTTAAGTCTTAAAGGCAGTTGGCATTTCACAGGTTAGGTACCTCCACATCTTTTTCTTCAATTTCTTTTTCTAGAACTTTAATCTGTTTACGTGCCTCACGCAAATCAAGCTTTCTTCCTGCCATAGCCTTGCATACATAGGGAACAATCATGATTTATAAACCACCTGGCCATACATAAATCAGCATGAAGTATGCATGAATTTCTATTGTATAGGAATCTGTACCTTGGGTTTTCATTGGCATTCTCCATCGACTCACTTGAGCTTTGGATATTCATAGAGGCTTGTGCACTCTGCATTGTTGAAATCTGATGTCTTAGGGTTTGCAGCTCTAATTCCAAATCCTCCCTCATCAGACGTTTCCTTTCAGCCTCTCGTTTCACAATGTCCACCTTATGTCGAAAGCAACAATTAGAATGAATAACCAATGCAAATACAAGACACTTGCAACTGTATTTTCCACATTTCCAAGCCTACCTGGCTCTCTAATGCATTTACAGTATGCTCTAGTTCTTCAACTGACCGTTCCAAAAGCTTAGTCTCCTCCTCTTTCTCTTCTGCATAATTTTTCCTTGCCTCTGCAGGGGTAGGAGATGGATCAAAAACATTACTTGGAAAATTATAAAAGAGAATAACATATAATAATAATGTTACACAATCAGAATCCATGAAATATAGATTCCACGAATGCAATATTAAAAACAGGAAGGCAACTCACCAAATCTTGACCTGTGGAATCCAGCAATCCGCTACCTCCAGAGGCAAAATTAATCCCAGTAGAGAAATTTGCTTGTGGGTCAAAATATGGCGAAGGAAAGTGCAAACCCATGTATGTTGCTTCAATAAATGACAAAATAGAGGACATGAATCAATTTTCTGAAATAATCTTCAGGATTTCACCATAACATTCTTACTAAACCCTTCCCATAGACTAGGGCATAACTTCTTGAGCTGATAATAAATATTATGTTAACTTCTATGTAAATATGTATAAAAAGAACAGAAGTCTAGTAGTTATATACCTATGAAATCAATGGCGGTGCGGCCATTTGTGAAGTGGCCTATGGGATGGTCGAAAAAGGCCTGTGGTTTGATAGACCGATCTACCAAATCTATCCAAACAGAGGCTATTTGAAAATCGACTTCTCTTCGATTCTGAACATTGACTTCTTTTCGATTCGATTCTGAGAGTTACAAACAGAGGTTGTTTGCCATGCTCAGAGTTCATGAGAAAAATGTCGAACAAGATGAGCGGGAAAAAAAATTGAATAGGGCAGAATGGGAAAGAAGGCATAAAGGTCGAAAAAGTTGAGCGGGAAAAAAAATTGAATAGGATGATTAAGAAAATTTGAATAGGTCGAACAAGCTGAGTGGGAAAAAATTTAAACTATGACATGAAATCATATGACGATTTCCCACTCAAACATTAGTGAATAATTTATTTTATTTAAATTATTTTATATATTTATTGTAAACTGCTGTAATATTTTACAAAATAAACTTATTTTATTTTATTTAAAAGCAATTTATCAATATTTTTGGATGTAAAAATAATTACTTATAATATTCATTGTAATTTTTCATTGTAATTATTATTTATAAGTAATAAAAAATATTAATAAATATAATATTTTTAGGTAGAATAATTACTTTCATCATACCTTTTAGGTTCCTTCAAAATTACTTTCATTATTACCATAATTATTCAACTTCATTAGTTGATTCCCAATATTTTCTTCTTTATATGAATCATCCTTAAATAGACCTTATAGTAATTTTCATAATGTTCGGGTATGGAGATAATTCTATAACGAACGAAGTCACTTGATGGAGATGATCAACGGGACGAATTGGTGGTTGATGGAGATGCAGCGATGGGATGCCTTGGTGGTATACACTTGCGCATGGGTTGAGCCTTCTTGACCTAAATTTGGTACGCACGTTGGATGCATATTGTGGATGGGATGAACGTAGCTTCATGGACCTGAATATGGCACATTGTTGAGAGGGTGTTCTTGACTTGATTTGAGGAGGACCTTTCACACGTGGATGATGCTCGATAGTTGTGGCTGTCTTTTGAACAGCACGTGGAGCTTGGCATCATGGGCAGCACATTTCAAATAGATATGGCTTGTTGGATGGGCAACATGTTGCAGATGAGACGAATCCCCATGGATTACTTTACACTCATATGGGATGGGTCCTTGATTGAGTTGATGGGTGTGACAGGATGCGAGAGGGACAACTAACGCATTGTATGAGGATGCGCATTCTCACAATGAGAATCTCTGGTTGGAATTATCACCCGACCAGTTCGATTTATGAGGGCTATAGCACTATGACGAGTTATGCTAGATACATAGCAGGTTTTCTTACGTTGAGTTGGTTGGAGTACTTGATGCAGAGATTCACATTATATTGACGATACACGATGGGTTGACACGATATATGTTGCAGCATCATGTGGTCATGATGGAGAGATTGACTTCCCATGATGGTATAGCATGTGGTGATTGTGACGGATGTGTTGATGATCATGGATTGGTGAGATATTTCCCTTGGATATGCTAGACATGAACCTTGATGGTTTATGCGATGATACTGGGTGATGATACATTGCGACAATGATGGTTAGAACTATTGGAGACAATAGTCTTATTTTAAGTGGGGGAGTATGTAAGACCCACGAGTCGAGGATGATAACGGAGGGTGTTGGAAGCGTTCGGTGGACATGCGAAGAACGACGGTCGACGAAACGACGAAAACATCAACCTGCAAAAGGTCTGAAAAATCCTCCCTTGACATTCTTCCCAACTTTCCATGTCTTTTTATGCAGCTTCGACCCTGACCAATGCCTTGCCCATGCCAATGTTTCGCCGAGACCAACCAAAATAATTTCCAAGCTTTGATACCAACTGCAGCCCCATCGTTGTATTCCTGCTTCAATATTCAAACTTCAACAAAGATCAACTCGCCCTGAATCGAGCTCTGATACCATATGCCACGAAGTGGTAGTGGTGCCAGTGCTTCACTCGTGTGAGGGCACCCAAGGAAACACGTTCGGGTGGGTCGGGTCGGGTCAGGCCTGTGTCGTGTGAGGGCTGCCATGTCAAAAATGCTAAGTGGTGATCGTGGGTGTGCCTTATGCACGTTCGGGCGGGTCAGGTTAGGTCGTGTGAGGGTGGTCGTGTTAAAAATGCTAAGTTATGGCCACCCGTGTGCCTTGTGCATGTTAGTGCGACCCGTTTTCTGTTTTCTCCCTCGTGCCTTCATTCCAGCGGGTCGGGTCCTGCCATGGGAGGGCGCCCAAGGAAACACATTCGGGTTGGGTCGAGTCATGTGAGGGAGGTTGTATAAAATATGCTAATTTGTGACTGCCCCTATGCCTTGTGCACATTCGTGCGACCCATTTGCCGCTTGCTCCCTCATTCCTTCGTTCGGGCAGGTCGAGTCGGGTCATGTGTGGGCACCCAAGGAAACACGTTCGGGTCGGGTCGTGCCATGTGAGGGTGCCAGAGGAAACGCATTCGAGCGGGTCAGGTCAAGTTGTGTCGTGTGAGGGCACCCAAGGAAATGCGTTCGAGCAGGTCGGGTTGGGTCGTGTCATGTGAGGGTGCCCAAGGAAATGAGTTTGGGTGGGTCGGGTCGTGTCTTGTGAGGGAATCCAGGGAAACGCGCTCGGGCGGGTCAGGTTGGGTCGCATGAGGGCGCCCAAGGAAACGTGTTCGATTAGGGTCGTGTGAGGGTGGCCATATAAAAAATGCTAAGTTGTGACCACCCGTGTGCCTTGTGCACGTTCGTGCAGCCAGTTTCCGATTTGCTCCCTTGTGCCTTCGTTTGGGTGGGTCGGGTCAGGTCGTGCCGTGTGAGGGAGGCCATATAAAAAATGCTAAGTTGTGACTGCTCGTGTGCCTTGTGCACGTTCGTGTGACCCATTTTCTATTTTCTCCCTTATGCTTTCATTCAGGAGGGTCGAGTCGTGTTGTGTGAGGGTTCCCAAGGAAACGTGTTCGGGTCCAGTCATATGAGGAAGGCCATATAAAAAATGCTAAGTTGTGACCACCCCTGTTCCTTGTGCACGTTCGTGCAACCCAATTTTCGTTTGCTCCTTTGTGCCTTCATTCAGGTGGGTCAGGTCGTGCCGTGTGAGGGCGCCCAAGGAAACGTGTTCAGGTCGGGTCGGGTCGGGTCATGTGAGGGAGGTCGTATCAAAAATTCTAAGTTGTGAACGCCCATGTGCCTAGTTGCCACGCCCCTATACCTTCGGTGTCTTTCAACCATGCTATAGATGGGTGCGGCACTACCGTACTTTTTTTTTTCCAAATACTCAAGTATATAGACTACGCCTTTAGCAACACTTGTTAGTTATTAACCAAATGTTCTCTCGATATGCAGAAATAAACATAAACATCATTATCAATCCACAAGTATGCCTGGGCCGTTTGTCGTTTGGTCCAATGTGCATCCGTTCAGTCGGGCGCGCCGTACCGCGCCGAGTGAGGGTGTCTGTTCAGGTGAGCACGTCGTGTCGCGCCGGGTGAGGGCGTTCGTTCGAGTCAGGTAATTTGGTCTGAGGGTGCCCATGTCAGATTTGCTAAGTTGTGATCGCCCCAGTTCCTTTTGCACGTCCGGGCGTCCCGTTTTCCGTTTGCTCCCATGTGCGTCCGTTTGGTCAGGCGCGTCATGTCGCGCAGGGTCAGGGCGTCCTTTCGGGCCAGCGCGTCGTGTCGCGCAGGGTGAGGACGTCCGTTCGGGTTGGGTCATTTGGTCCGAGGGCACCCGTGTCAGATTTTCTAAGTTGTCACTGCCTGGGTGCCTTGTGCACGTCTGGGTGGCTCGTTTGCCGTTTTCTCCCATGAGCGTCCGTTTGGGTGGACACACCGAGTGAGGGCATCCGTTCGAGTTGGGTCATTTGGTCCGAGGGCGCCCGTGTCAGATTTGCTAAGTTGTGACCACCCGAGTGCCTTGTGCACGTCCGAGCGGCCCGTTTGCCATTTGCTCCCATGTGCATCCATTCGGTCTGGCGCATCGTGTCATGCCGGGTGAGGGCATCCGTTCAGGCTAGCACGCCATGTCGCACTAGGTGAGGGCATCTGTTCAGGTCGAGTCGTTTGGTCCGAGGGTGCCCGTGTCAAATCTGCTAAGTTTTGACCGCCCGGGTGCCTTGTGCACATCCGAGCGGGTCGTTTGTCGTTTGCTCCCATGTGCATCCATTTGGTCGGGCGCACCGTGTCGCGCTGGGTGAGGGCGTTCGTTCGGGCAGGTGTGTCGTGTCGCGCCAGGTGAGAGCATTCGTTTGGGTCGGGTCATTTGGTCTGAGGGCGCCCGTGTTAGATTTGCTAAGTTGTGACCACCCGGGTGCCTTGTGCACGTCCGGGCGGCCCATTTTTTTTTTCCTCCCATGAGCGTCCGTTCGGGTGGGCGTGCCGTGTCGTGCCTGGTGAGGGCATCCGTTTGGGTCGGGTCGTTTAGTCTAAGGGTGCCTGTGTTATATTTGCTAATTTGAGACCGCCTAGGTGCCTTGTGCATGTCTGGGTGGCCCATTTGCCGTTTTCTACCATGTGCGTCCATTCGGTCGGGCACGCCATGTCGCGCCGGGTCAGGGTGTCCATTCGAGCAGGCGTGTCATGTCGTGCCGAGTGAGGGCATCCATTCGGGTTGGGTCGTTTGGTCTGAGGGCACCCGTCTCAGATTTGCTAAGTTGTGACCGCCAAGGTGCCTTGTGCACGTCCAGGCGGCCCGTTTTCCGTTTTCTCCCATGTGTGTCCATTCGAGTGGGCGCGCCATGTCACGTCAGGTGAGTGCATCCCTTCGGGTCAGGTCGTTTGGTCTGAGGGCGCACGTGTCAGATTTGCTAAGTTATGACTGCCCGAGTGCCTTGTGCACGTCCGGGCGGCCCATTTTCCATTTTCTCCCATGTGTGTCCATTCAGTCTGGCACATCGTGTCGCGCCGGGTGAGGGCGTCCGTTGACTCTGGCGGGTCGTGTCGCGCCGGGTGAGGGCGTTCGTTCGGGCGGGTGCGCCGTGTCGCGCCAGGTTAGGGCATCCGTTCGGGTCAAATCGTTTGGTCCGAGGGAACCCGTGTCAGATTTGCTAAGTTGTGACCGCCCGGGTGCCTTGTGCACGTCCAGGTGGCCCGTTTGTCGTTTTCTCCCATGTGCGTCTGTTCGGTTGGGCGCGCCGTGTCGCACCGGGTGAGGGCGTCCATTCGGGTAGGCACGCCATGTCGCACTGGGTGAGGGCGTCCGTTCGAGTCGGGTCATTTGGTTTGAGGGCGCCCGTGTCATATTTTCTAAGTTGTGACCACCTGATTGCCTTGTGCATGTCTGGGCGGCCCGTTTTCCATTTACTCCCATGAGCGTCTATTCGGGTGGGCGCGCCGTGTTGTGCCGGATGAGGGCATTCGTTCGGGTCGATTCATTTGGTCTTAGGGTGCCCGTGTCATATTTGCTACATTGTGACTGCCCGGGTGCCTTGTGCACGTCCGGGCGGCCCGTTTTCCATTTGCTACCATGTGCGTCCGTTCGGTCAGGCGCGCCGTGTCGCGCCAGGTGAGAGCGTCTGCTTGGGCAGGCGCTTCGTGTCGCACTGGGTGAGGGCGTTCGTTCGGGTTAGTTCGTTTCATCCGAGGGTGCCCGTGTCATATTTGCTAAGTTGTGACTGCCCGGGTGCCTTGTGCACGTCCGAGCGACCCGTTTGCCGTTTTCTCCCATGTGCCTCCATTCTGGTGGGCACGCCATGTTGCACCAGGTGAGGGCATCCATTCAGGTCGGGTCATTTGGTCCGAGGGCGCCCGTGTCAGATTTGCTAAGTTGTGACCACCCGGGTGCCTTGTGCACGTCCAGGCGGCCCGTTTGTCGTTTTCTACCATGTGCGTCCGTTCGGGACGGCACGCCGTGTCGCGCCGGGTGAGGGTGTCCGTTAGGGCAGGCACGCCATGTCGTGTCGCGTGAGGACGTCCATTCGGGTCAGGTCGTTTGGTCCGAGTGCGCCCATGCTAGATTTACTAAGTTTTGACTGCCTGAGTGCCTTGTGCACGTTAAGGCAGCCCGTTTGCTGTTTGCTCCCATTTGCGTCCCTTCAGGTGGGCGTGCTGTGTCGCGCCAGGTGAGGGCGTCCGTTCGGGTTGGGTCATTTGGTCTGAGGGCGCCCGTGCCAGATTTTCTAACTTTGAATGTGACGCCTTGGGAAAAAGTTTGCTAAGTGTCGCAATTGCGACATTTGGAGGAAGCCATTGCAATAGCGACGCTTTGGGGCATAGTGTCACAATTGCGACGACTTCCTACAAATGTCGCAATTGCGACACTACGGCCCAAAGTGTCGCTATTGCAACGACTTCCTCCAAACGTCGCAATTGCGACACTTAGACAGAATGTCGCAATTGCGACATTTGGAGGAATTCGTCGCAATAGCAACACTTTGGGCCATAGTGTCGCAATTACGACGGATTCCTCAAAACATCGCAATCGTGACACTTTTTCTAAGTGTCGGTATTGCGAAACTTTTCTCTAAATGTCGGTATAGCGACGGTTTCGGGCGGGAGTTGAAAAACTTGAAAAAATTTGGGGAAATTTCTGACATTTGGTCAAAAGTGTCGGAACCAAGTGTCAGAATTTCTGCCAAATGTACCAGTGAATAACCGACTTAGGAAATTTTTCAAACCATAAGGATCATTAGACTTTTCGGGCATTCGAAAAATTCTCCTGCTTCTCAGGTTCTTGTTCCCCTGCCAGTTGACAGTGAAAATGTGGGACCATTAAACCTGGCCCACTGCCCATCTTTGACCAAAACTTTGACTGCCTCTAACTTTCGCATACAAGATTTGTTTGACAAACCATTTGCACCGTGGCGATCAGGACGACGAGATCTTCAACCTGAAACTGAGTTTTTCATGTTTTTATAATTTTGATTTTTTAGATTTCATAAGCCCTCTTTGTCCTGTGTGTCTCTGGAGCCACCTAGATCAGGAAGCATGATAGAAGACACTCTTGTAGCTGAACTCGCATTATGATTGATCAAAGAAAGAAAAATAACATCATTTTGCGACCACCATCTAAGACATGAGATCATTGGAGACTCCTTGTCACCAAGTCATGCAAAGGAAAAATAAATCTCTTTCATGAAGACACCTAACTTTCAACAGCAAAAATGGCGTTGCAGTGCCATGTCATCAAGAAATCCATGCAAGTAGTGTCATGCCATGCCATGTAATGAGTGTTCATATGCCACATCACTATTGTACATCATGTATATTGTGTTCAAAATATGATGTAAAATGGAATTCCAAAGGACATACATGAATGTAAAGAGTCATGTATGTCGAAAAGTCATGGGAAGTCAAACAATCATGATTGTAATCAAAGAGTCACCCTTGTCTATATATACTCCCTCTTTGTATGAGAAAAGGACATTTCACCTTGTCTCCACCTGCAAATCATTAGAGAGATAAACTATTTCTTTTGTGGAGAAAGGAGTAACTCCAATGCTCCAATATTGGAGCTAGTGGTGTTCATTGTACATATGTGCCTTGGAACTTTCACTTAATAATAGAATCCTTCAATACCAACACGTTCATCATGCATGACTTGTGAATATTTGTAAGACTATCTTGCAGATGTTTGTAATTCATGTTCGTTGTCACATCTACTAAGATAGTTGAACTATTTTGGTTTTTTTAGTGCTTATCTTGTTGAGAATTTGTTGTAATGGTTGTAATTATTGTCCCATCCTTGTGGACTATTCTATAGGATACTAGGTATATCCTTATCAAATTGTTGTGTGCAACGACCGTCACATCCCTTATGGACTATTCCATTGGATGTTAGACATAATCCTTCGTTTCATGTGTTTCTCTTCCTGGGTGGTACTATTACCTCTATCTTAGGAACTCACTTCTCTTTTCCCCCATAATAGACGAATCTTGACACATACAATCGCACACTCACACTTCACCATCTTTTCCTTCGGCACATCAAGGCTCTTCTAACAATCATCATCCCAATAGAACCTGACATATTTCTTCAATATTTTTTATATCAGTGCAGTGATATGCATGTAGGCTTTTATGACCTTCCTATAATAGCCTATATTCCCAAGCGTCTTGCATAGACACTTCACATTCGCTGGTGGCTCCATATTTATAATCACAACGATCTTCACAGGGTCTACTATCAATCCTTGTTTTCAAACAATATTCCCTAATAATATACCATATGGTACGCAGAAAATACCCTTCTTCAAGTTCAAGGAGATTTTATATTTCCTACAGGTATCCAACATCAAGCGTAGACTAGAAACATGCTTCTTTAAAAGTTTGAAGATAATTCAGTCATCAAAATACACCTCTATAAATTTGTGGATATAATCTTTAAATGTTGTGACGACAACTCTTGAAAATATTGTTGGAGCATTTTTCAATCAAAATGGCATAACGGTATATTGAAATGATCCCCATTCAGTAACAAAAGGGGTCTTGCTCCTATCTTCCAGTGCGATCCTGATCTTATGGATACTAAGAATCCATCTATAAAGGATTAGGCTTACTTCCCTCCAAAATTCTCCAAAACTTCATCACTGAATGGTGTTGGAAACGGATCATGGACCCATGCATCGTTTAAATTTCTAAAATCGACACAGATCCTTATTTCTCCCTTGGTTTTCTTCTCTTACCACCATAGGGCTAACCCACTCAGACTCCTCTATAGGTTCAATAATGCAAGCACTAAGCATATTGTCTACTTCTTCCTGCACTTTATCTTTATATTTTGGGTTTAGTCGATATGGGCGCTACCTGACCATCTTCACCTTAGGCTTTATAGTGATGTGCATAACTCCCAAATCTCCTAAAATGCCTTTCAGCTCAGAGAAATTCGTCTGGATCAAATCCTGGTACTCATTCAACAATCTAGTGACCTTTCTCACCGTGTCATCATCCCCATATTCCCCAATCTTCGTGAATATGGGCTCTGCTTCTGAGCCTATGTTGACTTGCTAAGTTCTTATAAGTTGTGCTATGTTTGGCATCTCTACTTTAGGACCCGCAACCTCATGTTGTCCTTCTGACTCAAGATTATTGACATTACGTGGATCCTCCTCGCCTTCTTCCATGACCATATTGTAATATTCTTGTGCTTGTTCCAACTACACAGCCCAGCCATGCTACTTCGAAGCCCTTGGCTCAGTGGTAATTCATAATATTCTTGTTCTGACTTCCTGAAAAGAATCATTAATACAATCCCAACCATCTGCGAAGTTATAAGTCAATAATAATCCTTTAGTCATATCATACCAATATGTGGTGCCATGGCGCAAATCCGTTTCAAGATACCACTACTGAGGTATTGCATCCAAGGTATGAAATAATATATGCACCCATTGAGGTTGAGGTTTCTCGTCCCAGGTCGTAGTTCAATGAGACAAATGCTTGCGAGGATCGTCCCTACCATTGTACTTCTCCATGATCCTAGTGTTCACATGAAAAAACCTGAGCTTCATCAGTTTGTAATATTCCTTCCATCCTCCTAAGACTTCTCTGTGTGTGCCCCACCATATGGTCGGAGTGGACCTCAAAGCGAAGTCCAAAGCTTCATATCGCTGCTCGCCGGGCACATTTTTTTCAAATTCATTCAAAAATCAATCAACATCTCCATTTCCATCATAAAGGACAAGTCACGTACCTATGATGTGATGCAGCAAAGAAATTTGGTAAATCTATTGCACCGCTTAGTGGAAAATTCATGCAATCAATTCTACCAATGCTCTAATTCTTCATCAAAGTCTGAAAAGCAAGAGTTGTCTTTCTCCCAACTTATCCTTCCATTAGTAGTAGGATTGATCTAGTCTTCATCCTGTGGAGTGATCTTATAGGTATAATCTATATTAGCATCGACATACTCATTATGGATAGGTTCTTTATATCTTGGTCGTTCAAAGGTGTCCAAAGGCACAAAAATACTTGTACCATTCTTCTCAAAGACCATATGCTTAATTTTCAGGTTGATTATGGCATCCATGTCATAAGCCCAATCAAACCCAGGATAAATATTGCTATCATCAACAATCTCAATGACTTTGAAGTATGAAAATACACTTTCACCATCAATATCTACACTAATGACATGAAATCAACCCATAGGAATTATTTTCTATTGGTTTTCCATTCTTAGCTGAGTCGGCGACCATTTCAGCTTTGGTCTCCCCATCTGTTCCCATGTTTTCTTTCGAAAAATATTTCCATCTGATCCAATATCAAGGATTACTTGGTCCATTTCATAATCAAAAATTTGCGTAGTTAATTTCATTTCTCTACTAGTTCTCTTCTTATTTTTATAGACCTTATTTACTGGCATTGTTCCAGCTATGTTTCTTATTTTCCAATGCAGTTTTCAATCAGCTCCTGCAGTCCCTCCACGACTTTCTGGTCCATTAGAAACATCATACATGTCTTTAAAAATGACTTCAGAATGGATGGATAAAATTCCTTTGTTTCAGTAATCTCCTTGGGTTTAGTCTTCTACAGAACTATTTGTATATGCGTCTTTGATGTCAAAGCTCCTGAATCCACAAAATTATTCATTTCTTCCACGAAGGTTTCTTTTTCACATAGTACATTGAACCCAACATTCTTGTCTCCAAATTTACAGACCCATGTATCCTCCATAGATCTCTTTCCTTCCGCGCAGTCTTCCCCAGTATTTACACTGATATGTGTCACTATGTTGACACTTGGATATTCCTCACGTGGTTTAACCCTCATCATTTGTATGTTCTGGGCTTGCTACTGATTGCACTTTTCCTTTATTTTAGCCAATAATACTGGAAAATCTTCAATTTCATGATCAAATGCATGACAATACTTAGAGGAAACTGCAGCAGGATTTTGACAATCCCTGGAAAAATGTCCAAGCTAACCACAATTGTAACATATGATTTTTCCACGACCTCAACCAACACCTCCTCCTCGTCCACACTCTCCACCTTGGAAACCTCTACACGTTGTTGGTGAACCCAGATCTTCACAACCTTATACTTTAATTCTATATGCCCCATGGCTCTTATGCATCATCATATCAGAGCTTCGACAGTGATTTTCATCATGTCCCACCGAGCTACAAAAATTATAGAAAAACTATTTTAGCGACCAGATGTACTTTTCCAGTAGATGACAATATTTTGTGGAGTGTTGGCCTGAAAATTTGCATAAGCTACACTAGACATTTTGTCTCACACTTGGTCCAACACTCGGTCCAAGTTTCAATGGACTTGGCATCCCAGTGCCCACATAGTCTCTAAAAATAGGACATCGGTCCTTATAGTGACCCTCCGATTTATGCACCAAACTTCTGAACGCATATCAGGCCGAACCTCTTTTCCCTTATTTAAATCTTGTATTTCCATATGTAATCTTGCCAGCTAGGTTTGGATTTGTTGAACCCCGATACTGGTATCCGCTACCAGCGAAGCTTCCAGTTTCATCGCAATATTCAATGCTTCATCTTGGGTTGTAATCTTCTGTTGTGACAATGGAAATCTAAGATGAGGTAACAACGTAACTATATTCATAGATTGAGATAACAATATCTACATGTTCTTTCCATATATCAGAAGAACAACAATCCTTAAAATATCATATGTGCCATTACAATATACATGCATCATCTCAAGGTGTGAAAACAAAGAGAGTCTTCTATCATCAAAATTTTGATTAGCAAAATCATAACAACTATGTGGCTCAAGTAGCATCATTCACCATAAGTAAATCATGCATCATGACAGTAGCATATTATGATGCAATATATAGTCTTTATTCAAAAACTTAAACAATGTAAGTATATTCAACAGCATCACTAATATAAGCATCATTATGTAACTATGAATTCTCAAGCAATCATAATGGCAACAATGCATTATTAGAAGCAGAGCTAATGATCCCCCTAAACCTAGGCCAAATTTTTATTGTCACTTTTGATCAACTCATCCATCAATAAGGTCATTAAGGAAAATTCATCAATCAGAAAATCCAACAAAGCATCAATGTCATATTGCAGAAATTCATAAGTCAAAACCACTACTAAATAGCATCAACATACTGTAACCAATTAATATCAGAACAAGGAAGCTAACTAATCATTATCTGAAGCATATCATAGCCTTTCCCTGAGTCTTTCTTATTGTTTCTTTATTATAGAGAAACATAAGTGTATATATAGATCAGAAGTCATGTATATATGCAACTTTCCTTCATAATATCCACATACAAAAAGTAAACTGTTGATTTGTTCATAAACACAACTCACCCTTAGCATGTATTGTTTGTACATGTTCACTATTACTACATAATATATATTGTTAGTAAGATAAGAAACATGAATATCAAAACAACCATGGGAATCATCATCAAAATAAGATATGTATTGCTACCCCTGAGATTATACATTATTTATCCCGAGGACCCAATAATCATCTTCTACCCTTCATGAGGTCATATACCTCACATCACTTCTGCAGTCACAGAGAGAAGTAATTTTTAAGATCAATGTATTGCTCAATAGACCATTTTCTTCTATTCTGAGTCTGAATCCTCCTCATCTCTGCAATAATTCAATTCTTTGAAAACTTATAATTTTTCTGTATTTCTATATCCTCTTATTATGACCTTTCCATATTATTCATCTATAAATTTCCATTTACTTGATGTAAACACAATTACATTTCCTTTATCTTCCATTTGACCTACACTTAGAATATTTTGTTTTGGCCCTTGAACTAATAAAGTATCATCTACTTTTATATGCTTATTAATTATGGCTTTACCTTTTCCCAAAACTTTTGTTGGTGAATTATTTGAAAGAATAACCTTACCATTTTGGTTTTTCCTGAGAGACTCAATCTTAATCTTGTCTCCATTCATGTGATGATAGAATCCACTGTCTATGTACCATTCATCTTCATTTTCAAATGAGCATAGAGTAATTCCACACCTTATATGTTATTCTTATTTCTACTTATTATGAGAAATATTGGTGGATCCATCTTTCTCAAGTCTTTTGACATCATATGATTGCTTTCCATGTCTTTGGTGATTCATTGGAATTTCTACATTCTTTTGCTACATGTCCAAATTTGTTACAAGCACAACATCTTATATGACCAAAAAATGGTGGAGGAATCAGAATATTTATGTTTTGTGTTCCTTCTATTCCAATCAATAGCTTTGTGACCAAGTATGTTGCAAGAAAAACAATATCCCTTAAATAAACTTTAATACTTGGGCATTGATGAACATCTAGTGAGACGACTCCTTTTGTTAAACAATATACTTATGCAGTTGGCTACAACATGTCCATAATTATGACATATAAAGCATTCAGCGTTATTGATGAGAGGAGAGAATCAATTAATTCTTATATAGTTATGAGTATTCTCTTTCCTTGGTTGTTGATTAAGTTGACTTCTTATCTCTTTATTGAGCATTTCAAGTTTTGCATTGTTACCCTTTAAATTCTTTGCATTATCTTGTGAACTAGATTCTCCTTGAAAAGTTTCATGAAAACCAAGAACAAATTTAATGGCAGGGGACCTTTGAATAATAAGAATATTATCCAAAATCTTAGTACTATCTTGAAATATAAAATGTTTATATTTTTCTTCTAATTTACCTTTTATAATGTTTACCTTAACCTCCATTATGTGATATTGCTCTTCCTTTTCTAGATACTACTTATTCATACCTTATTCAATATTTATTCCTTATTCCACTTGCTCCTTTAATTTGAGAATCTCTTCTTTTAGCCCATTTTCTTGTTCTTCAAATGCTTGAAGTAGTTCTTCATTCTTCTTATCTGATTTTTCAAGATCTGATCTTAGAGAGATGATCTCATCTTCAAGATATTTGCAATATTGTTTATATTCCACACAAAATTTACTGATTTAATATTATCCTTGTTATCATATGCCTACAACTTATCTTTAATATTAAAAATATTTTTGAAAGCAAGATCAAGTGTTGTTCTAAGATAAAAACATTTCTTCAAACCACTCTTCTTATGAATCAGTAAATCCATCTGACATAACAATGGTTGTTTTTTCATCATTGTCATTTTTTGTCACATTGTTAGAGATAAGATTACCGGGTAGTTCTTCTGATCAGCAACCTTCATTTGGATTTTCTTCATGAGTTTCCTGTAACTTATCCCACACTTTCTTTGCAGTTGTATAGTGGATAACTCTATTTAATGTTGAATCAGGTATGATATTAATGATGTCACTCAATGCCTTATTATTATTTTGCACCCTCGTCTGATGGAGTAATATTGGTGTGGACATTGCATACTAGATATCAAACATCAAGGTTCATTAGATTAGACTTCATCTTTTCTTTCCATTGTTGATAATTATAATTTCTTAGCATAGGCACATATGCATTTTCCATTGTTTCTAACTTGCCTTGATCTTATACTTCTAGAGGAATCATTTTTTTAGTTTTCTCCTTAGAGTGCTCACTTTTACCCATAAGTGCAAGTTCTTTTGTTTCCTTCTGATCATCATTATCATTATTGCATATACAAGGAAATGAACAATAGTTAAAACAAAAACCCATACATGATAATTCTTTATTACTGTCTTCTTCATTCTTGATCAATAGAAAGTGGGGTGCTCCCAAAATTGGATATTTGCTGACATTTATAACTGCCACTACATCTGATATATCACTGTCACTACGATTATTTTATGAATCCTTCCTTTGAGCTATCTTCTACTTTCACATCATCCTTGATCCACTCCAAGAAGTTAAGCTTCAATTGAAGTGACATGCTCTGATACCAATTGTTGGGAAAAATACTCAGAGGGGGCGGTGAATTAGTATTTTAAAACTCACTTAAACATTTCAATTTCTTATTCATATTTTTGTATGCTACTAGTTTAAGTAAACCTGCATATGTATGCGACTGTGATGAATACAAGTAGTGTATATCTAGTTAACTAACTTTTCAGTTAATTCGTCATTTGTTTAACTTGAACCAGTGTATTAGATATCATTAGATTTTAATTAAATAACAATCATGTGCAGTAATAATAGAATAAACCATCACACATAAGAAACACATCAACACACATGAACACCATGATTTTTAGGAGGAAACCCAATGTGGGAGAAAACCATCATTGTTGTCATCTATGTGTTCATATTTTATTATAAAGAAAATGTATTACAATCTTGTGCTAGCATAGACTTATACCAGTGCACATGCACCCACCTGCAGAAGGCTACAACCTTCTCTCTTTCTCTAGCACCCATGGGAAGGGAGCTCCAACCCCCTAATCTCATTTACCGACACCCACTGAAAGGGAGCTCCTAACCCTTGATCATATTTACCATCTACCACTGGAAGGAAGCCTCAACTTCTTCATTGAAGGCTCCAACCCCCAACACCTTCATTGACCATGTTTTGTAATATTTCATACTCAATCAACCTGACTTAACACATTAAACCTGTAGGCCACTTTTCATCAAATTTTCAAAATAGACCCACTACCATCATTTAATATCATTACCAAATATAAAAACTAAAACCAATGACTATAATGAATCACTCAATCACTTAACCAATTGAATCAACAAATAAATTACTAAATATCAATCAACCATTGCAACTAATGCAACTATATCAATCTAAACCATAACAGATCATGTCAAATCACTGCCACTCATCAATATACCAAACCATACATTATTACCCATCACTAAAACCAATTTTTGCCACTGCAAACCCTAATAAAAAACATGTCAAAATATATACGCTACTGTTCTGAAGCATATTTGTGTATGTACGAGTTTTCCCTTGAGAAGACCTGCGTATAGATCTCAAATATTGAACCCTAAATCTGAATCACTGCACTACTGAAACAATCACTGAAACACATTTTGAACTCATCACATTTTTTTGAACCACATACAAATCATCACATAGCAGCATCATCTTTAGTCAACATATCATTCCATAAACCACTCAACTCGACCATGTTGTCACACATACACTATCTTGAAAGAGACACCATTGATAGATAACAATAAACATAACAAAATCAATAAGCCATCATCTCATACTGCAAAACCCTAGAATAAATACGATGCCCTTATAAATCACTTACGTCTATGTATGTGTCTTTCATACTTAACACCCGCATGCATATCTATCCATATTGCAAAATATATATGCGACTACCAGGAAGTAGATATGCATATGTAAGCAATATTTCTGAAACAAACCCACGTACATATATGCAACTAATGAATCATACCTTCATTTCACAACAAAACATCATTTAAACCCAAAACTTGACATACACTATAATAGACACCCATCATAACATCATCATCATTGATCTACCAACCCATAAGAAGATTATTCAATATGTGTTCATTTCATATCTATTTTATGTGATCCATCATCATACTCCCCACTGCACACTTATTTCAAATCAAACTTTTCCTCAATATCCCATTCCATGCACACTAAACACTTTGATCTCCATCTCCTTATATAGCTTAGGCCTTAGCCAATATCCTGGGTCAAACCCTTAGTAATGTCGATGGTATTATTTTATGGGATCAAATATCAATTATCGTACTCAATATTATGGGACAATATCATGGCAAAGACCCCTGGTACTTATAATACCATGGTGCGTAAATTGTACGCGACTTTTCTTCACCATAACTACTTATGTATGCGAATTTGCTTCACAGAACCTCCATATAGTTACTCAAACTTTAACTTCATCATTCCTCTGTCTCTGAACTGATATTTCTTTATATGTCTCTCTGTCATATTGTACTCATCTTGCTACCATCATGTTGACATCTTTATCAAGTAGTTTTCCATCAAATAAAACACATACTCATCCTACTACAAGTAGGTTTCGATCAAGGACAACGCATTAGTCATAATGCCAACAATATAGTCAATGTAAATTCCTACAAAAAACCCCCACCCCTTCAAGCAACCAACCTTCATTATTCTCGGGTGACTGTGAACTTCCCTCTCTGTTTGCAAGGGAGTTAGGGGAGTTAGAAAACGCTCTAGGTGATGAACCTGGAATTTTGGAGGAACCCATACTAGAATAAGAGCCTGCATTTCCTACACACACCATGGCTGAAAATAGACAAAATGAGATTTTTCCTATCAGAAAAACCAATGGGGAGGCCAGAATGAAGAATATAAGTCCTACCGCCCTTCCAAATTTCCATGGCCTAACCTCTAAAGACCCTGACACCTTTATGTTTGAATTTTTATTATTTGTAGGACCTATGACTATACTTTTGATGAACATAAGTTGAATTTGTTCCCATATACCCTCAAAGATTCAGCCTTGCACTGGTTCACGGGTTTACCTGGAGGCATCATCACTACTTGGGCCCAAATGCAGCAAGCCTTATATGAGATGTACATGGATTACTATAGGTCCAAAGAAACAAACGGGGAAATGTTTAGGATGATCCTAGCACCAAATGAATCTCTAGAGGACTATGAGGAAATGTTACAACTTAATTATAAAAGATCTAATTGTACCCTTGACCCTGAGTCACTCAAGTCGGTTATTCTTTGAGGGATCGGGGAAGACATAATGG
The DNA here is from genome assembly GCA_034641835.2 of Pinus albicaulis. Classification (NCBI taxonomy): domain Eukaryota; kingdom Viridiplantae; phylum Streptophyta; class Pinopsida; order Pinales; family Pinaceae; genus Pinus; species Pinus albicaulis. The sequence continues at coordinate 71,776,823 of CM076579.1, read as the reverse complement.
AGACCCTCAACATGTTGTCTACTAGAGACATCTATCAATTTCTTTATGATGACATCAAGATAGTATTCATAAATAACTCTAGGGCTACTAAAAAACAAGGTAGGTATAACGAAGGCTTCGCTAGTTCATCTCCCTCTACATCAACCATCAAACATGAGATAGGAAGTATGATGGAGGATTTCAAGAGTAAAATGTTTCATACCTTTTCCCTACAGATGGATACTATGTAGATCGAAAGGAAGCAAGAAGAAGCAGAAATAGCATTAGCTATCTTCTTCTCTATATGCACTATGAGACATCCTAGGAATGAGTGCCCATTGGATATCATGGAATTATACTCTTTCTGTGAGGAAAACCATGCAACAGAAAAAATTTCCTTCTCTGTCAGGTAGGAAATTTGTATACCAAGGTGAAAAAGTTGGTTCAGAGAAACTTTGTTTCATTAACCAAAGGAGGCCTCAAGGCCCTTATCCATATCAACAGAACATGCAAGGTGCACCTTATCCTCCTTACAATCCAAACCATAATTCACCTTTCTAGCCTGTTACCCTCCCACACATCCATCATGGTCCATACCTCCTCCTTGGCCTTATCCTTTTAAATTTCCTCATCAACCTATCAACCCTCCTTTCTAGCCATATCCACCTCAACCTCCTCAGTGGAGAAACTCCTCACAAGGGTGGAGGCCTCAAACAACCCGACCTCATTCTTTAATTCCTCCATTTCAACCTTAACCTCAACTCCATCACCATAACCCACCTAAGTAACCTCAACTTCTTGCTAAACATAATCCAAACCCAAACAATAAGCAAACACAATAGTTGTAATGTGTGGAGACATCCTATCCTTCTTATGTTGTGGAAATCCAAGAGATCAACTTTCGGTCTGGGAAGGTACTTCTATATGTTCGCCCATTTTCTCCACCTGAATATCTAGAAGGAGAAAAGGGGGAAAGTTCCCCTAAAGCCAATGCACCCCCTTACCTTGAGAGGTTGATCCAATCTAAACAACACACCCTAGAAGAGGAAAAACTTCTAGGAGAATTAAAGAAATTGTCTCTAAAAATACCCCTTCATCATGTCATCAAAGATGTCCCCATTTACAGGAAGCTTATCAAGGAAGAGTGTTTCAAAAGTCCTAGGAAGAGAAGAAGAGATAACCCCACTATAAATGTTGTTGGGCAGTTATCTGATCTCATGCTTGGGAGGGTAATCTCCCCGAAGTACTTGGACCCTGGTAGCCCAGTGATGGATGTGTACATTGATGGCATTATGGTCCCTAATACCCTAATTGACCTTAGGACTGAAATCAATGTGATGACCAAGGAAACCATGCTCAAGCTCAATCTCCAATGGGCCTTGAGGAAGACCACTACAGTAATAAAACTTGCAGATAGATCCACAGTAGCTCCCGAGGATTTTATTGAGGATGTAATGGTCTTCATTGACTCTTGGGAGTGCCCCACAAATTTCCTTGTCCTCTAGCCCAAAACCAAGTTTAATTGCTATCCTCTCATCCTATGAAGGCCTTGGTTGGCCACTGTTGATGCCTACATTATCTCTAGGACAGGGAACATGACAATCAAGAATGGGAATCTATCAAAACAACCTGCATTGTATCTTCCTGTTCAACCTTCTAATAAGAATAACTTTCCCTTGTGGTCAGAGGATGAGGAAGACGAAGAATTTTACCAGGCATCCCTCTACCCATTCTTCACACTAGAAACTGTTATAAGGCGGAGGGAATTTGATGAAGATGACTTTATTAACCATATCTTACAAAATCAGCCTCCCACGGCCATGCCATTTGATGAATTGATAAAGGAATCAGAGAGTAACCTTGAGAATTTTTTGTGCTCTATTGGCCCTAAATTATAACATTCCAAGGTTGTAGAGATTAACCCATCCATAACTCTAAAGATCAAACCCTCCCTCTCATCCAAGCAGGAAGCACAACTATGCAGTGTGTTGAGGCAACACTTGGATTCTTTTTATTGGGACTATAAAGAGATTAAAGGTGTGCATCCCTTAGTTTGTACTCATCATTCCACATCAAAGAGAGGTGAAAGCCTATGCACCAACCCCAAAGAAGGATGAACCCAACTCTTAAGGATATTGTGAAAGAGGAATTACAAAATATACTAGATGCAGGGTTCATATACCCCATTTCTGATAGTGAGTGGGTATCACTCCGTCATATTACCCAAGAAAAATGGGAAGTGGAGGATCTGTGTTGATTATATAGAACTTAACAAGGCTAAAAAGAAGGACCACTTCCCTTTATCTTTTATTAACTAGGTCTTGGATGGCCTTGCAGGAAAGAGATTATTTTCCTTTCTAGATGGGTTTAGTGGGTACAATCAGATATAGATCAGCCCCGAGGACCAAGATAAGATCGCATTAACATGTCGCTGGGGCATCCATGTAGCATTATATAGGGCATGTTCAACTTTTAAATGGTAGGGATTGTGTTTGCAGGGTGATCCATGCCTTAATTGTGTGGTTTGGTGAGAACGGTGGTGAGAGTCCCTTATGGTGATTGAAGAAATTTTCAAATTTTTTTTTCATGTGAAATGAAAGTTTGAGGATGAGTATATCATTAATAATAATAAATAATTAATAATTATAATTGTTTTTGTTTGTCATTTTATCAAAGTAAATTATTATAAAACAGGAGTAAAATTTTTAGCATCTTATTCTAAAGAGTTATCAAGGTTTCATAAAAATAAATCTCTAGAATGTTGCACCTACATTACGATGACAGGACAATCTCTAAATTGTGACGTCTCAATATGTGCTAATAACCTTAAACAACAAGGAATGGAAAATTTTTCCTATAGCAAGTTAAAATCCAAAATTGTTTCAATAACATTAAACAATTATTAGTTTTCCTTGTGTAAAAAATTAAAAGATAGAAAAAAAAAGTTATAAAGAAACATTCCATTTTAAAAAATTATTCTGAAATCATTAAAATAATTTTTAAGGAATAGACAAAAATTTCATTTATATCTGAATATGTTCCAACTTGCATGAGAAATGTTTTCGCATGAAAATCTTTTCGGAAATTTATCTCCTTATAAGAAAAATAAAATAAAATTCATCTTCATATAAAATAAATAAATATATATATATATATATATGAAATATAAATGCATCAATAATCACCATTTATAAAATATAGCATCATACCCATTATTATATTTAATTTATATCACAGTTAAAACTAAAATATAAATATGACTTTCCTTTTAATTTTATAAATTTACATAATTTATAAGAATATATACGTTATTAAAGATGTCTAAAAATATTTCATATTACTGAACTTGAGAGAATTTTCATTTCACTTCATGAACCTTTTTCATTTGGCGCTAGACAATTTGCTAACATTTTCTTGTTCATTTTAACATATTTTTTTAGGTTTGCTTTACAATTTTGGCGAGATTTTGCTTTACAAATTTGGCGAGACCAAACATGAGAAAGGTCAAATTGAAGATCTAACTACGTTTATTTCTTGACAAATCCTTGGGAGATGACAAGAATTGAAAAACTGAAAAAAAGTGGAGCAGAAGATTTCTCATCTCAATATTACAAAATAGTTAAATAGATTACATTGGAAACATCATCAATAAATGACTGTACTGTAACTTGACTAAACTGGACTGATTGAAACTAAACTGGAACACTTGGACTGATGGATTCGACACCTAGCAGGTGGTTGGGATTACATTCTTTAACACTCCCCTTTAATTTCAACCACATAAAAATTTAATTCAAATACCTGTTGGTCTATGTCTCAGCAAGGCTTACAATTTAAAAAAAATGACTTCAATTAGATTTGGTTTTCTTCTTCTCTTCTTCCAAATTCTATAGCCTCTAAATTGTTTCAGACTTTTCTCTTTGTTATATCCTTCAAACCTCAGTTTCTTGATATGCTGGTGCAGGTCTTTTAAAGCTCTAGGCTGTCTAAGCATGTCCTGGACTTCTTCAAGAAATGTGGGCTGTTGCCACATATTATCTTCTATAGTGCTCTTTTCAACATCAATCTGCTGCAACATAAGATTAGAATAATATCTTATCTCTTCATAACTCCAATGCATGAAAATTTCATTCACGTTTTCATCATGCATGTTGTCTTCAACATTCATATCTACAGCTTCTGTGTAGACCTCAACTAGACATGGTGTTGCTAGCCATGTTTCCATAAATTTCAACTCTTTTTCATAATCACTCTGTGTACCTGTACACTGAAAATCAATGTTAGAATAAAAAATATTTTCAGAATGACATTGGTTCTGGACTTTTTGCTCTTCAATGAGAATTTTCTTCTGTTGCGCTTCTTATTTCTTTGTCTCTCTTTCCTTCTGCTCTACAGTGGAAACTTTATCCTGTTGTGATTCCTTCTCTGCTTCTGCATCTTTCTCTGTTTCTGATTTCTCTTTGCAGACTTCTTTCTTTGTTTCTATCTCTATCTTTTTCTCTGTCTCTTCCTTCTGCTCTGCAATGAGAGCTTTCTGCTGTTGCGCTTCCTTCGCTGCCTCTTCCTTCTCTGCTTCTGCTTCTATCTCTGTCTTTATCTTTTTCTCTGTCTCTTCTTCACTAACCTTTGCTGCTGCAAACAAGTTGTATTCCACTAACTGCAATGGGATTATCTCACCAAATAGCATCATGTCAATATCATGTTTTTCTTACATTATCTGCAACCAATCATCATTAGCCAAAATTTCATTATCAAAGTTTACATCAACAATATTGATCACTGGATTTACCATATCATCAGCAAAATATGTTACTCGATTTATCATATCCTCATCAGCAAGCTATGTTGCTGGAATCACAATATCATCAGCAAGCTCTGTGGTTGGATTCATCAAAACATCATCAGCAAGCTCTGTTGCTGGAATCATCAAGTCATCATTAGCAAAATCTGTTGTTGGAATCACCATATCATCAGCAAGCTCTGTTGCTAGATTCATCAAATATTCGTCAGCAAGCTTTGTTGTTGGATTCATCAAAACATCATCAGCAAGCTCTGTTGCTGGAATCAACAATTCATCATCAGCAAACTCTATTTTTGGATTCTCTTCATCCACTTGTGGCTGTGCACAGTGGGATTCACAAGCATCTTTGTGCTCTCTCTCTACTTCTTTTGCAATTTCTTCGCAGACATCAGCCACCTGTGACTGCGCACAGTGGGATTCAACAAACTCTTCATTTCGTTGTAGATCTGCTGCTGCAGATCCACCTTCATCTTCATCTTCAAAGCTCCCATTTGCACCAAAACATCTCTCAAGGGTATCCCATGCCTCCTTGGTTGTCTTGGCATCTGAAATCAAGGGAAGAATGTTGTCATCGACAGATTCTTTTATGCATTTTAACGCATAGGCGTCTTTTTGCCTTCTTATTTCAAGATCTAAAAAGATTTCGAACATCTTCTATTTCTGCTTTAGACTCTTGGCTTTTTCCATGACCTCGTTGTTTGGCTTCCACAAACAGACGAATCTATATATGCATCATACTCTTCAAAAAAAAAATCTCCTTTTAAACATTCACTTTCACAAGGTTCTCACAATTTGTAAGTTTTTTTTTTTTTCTCTTTAAACTCCAAAAAAAATCCTTCACATACTATAAAATCCTTTCACACAAGCTCTTTTAAAAATTCATGCCAAAATAATTAAAATCCTTTTTTTTTTAAATAGACTTCTTCCCTTCTAAATTTTCAAAAACTTTTTCCATTAAAATCCTTTTCTTTTACAAACGCCTTTTCCCTTTCATAAAACTTTTGTTTTTTTTTTTTTTTTTTAAACTTAAAAAAAAATCTTTCTTTATATAAAAGATTTCCTCTTTTTTATCACGTGGAGCTTTGGAAACAATTTACATGGCATTTCTCAAAATGAACTTTCCCTTTGAATGAATCAACAACTAGTGCGTTAGTATAATGCAGAGAAGATTTTAAAAACAGCGCGTTACTGCAGCAAAAGAAAATTTCCGGGCTTTCTTCTATTTGATTCGTCGGCACTTTCACTTGCTTGGCCTGACTTTTTCTGCTTCTTCAGCTTCTTCTCACGAGGCGTCTTCTACATTCTTCAAACTTCTGCTGCTCTGTCAAAGAGTCTAATGCAGGCTCGCCTCTTCTCTCTACTGCTCCAACTTGGCTCTGTTGTTGCTCTCTAGGGAGGCTTATGCAAGCTAGCTTTGATACCATGACAAGAATTGAAAAATTGAAAAGAAGTGGAACAGAGGATTTCTCATCTCAATATTACGAAATAGTTAAATAAATTACATTGGAAACATCAGCAATAAATGAGTGTAGTGTAACTCGACTAAACTGGACTGACTGAAACTAAACTGGGACACTTGGACTGACGGATTCGACACCTACTTAAACTAAATTGGAACACTTGGACTGATGGATTCGACACCTACTGAAACTAAATTGAGACACTTGGACTAACGGATTCGACACCTAGCAAGTGACTACTTGCACAAGCATTAAAAAATATAAGAGAAAAAATCTTACCTCTGCCTCAAGTAAAAGAAGCTGATTGAAACCACGGACAAACCAGCGCAAGGAATTTTCCCATCAGTCCGCGAGGTTTCCCAAAAAGAAATCGCAGACAATATTCTTAAATATTTATGAAGAAATGCACAACTTTACTTCACTTTTAAGGTAAAAACAACAGAATGAACAGGATTTACCTCACTCTACATGAGTAAGTAAACCCTAAGGGCTCGATATAATCTTCAGAGCCTAGCGTGCAATGCACAACTTTACTTCACTTTTAAGGTAAAACTAACAGAATGAACAGGATTTACCTCACTGTACATGAGCAAGTTATCACCGCTGATTGTCGTCCGCTTCTCACAATGAATTTAAACTTGATTATCGTCTGCTTGAGGTTGAGATCGTCGGTTTCATAAACAACTTACTATGAATGATGACAGCTAATTTAAACTGGCGAACTTCAAATTTAAGTTTTAAAATTTTTTTTAACTGGTTTTAAAAAAAATTGCACTTTCAAATACATATGTTTAAAATAGGAAAAACGTTCGGTGAAATGTCAAATTCTATGCCAGGGACTGGATAACCCGATAGAAATTCTATAATATATACTATCTAACTACATTAATTATTTTAATAGCCTAGAAATTTATAGTAGCCATGACCATAACATCCCATTAATTTTTATCACAATAATATTTACCAAATATCAATAATATGTAAAGACATCCACAGCAATGTCACATCAATCAGACCCCGCCATCAAACTTAACACAAAGTCTGATAATTTGCATACCAAGCACTATGACGAGTCCCATGCTTTAAAAGGAGCAAACAATAAATGTGCATTAATTAAAATGTGAGACTAAAAATGTGAGAGTAATGCCACTTATCTCTTTAGCACCAGCCCACCCTATGGTAAGATTTCAAGGCTGAGCATGGCACTTATCTTTCTAGCATCCGTATTGATGTGCCATGTAGCATTTTTACTGATGTGCCATCTTACTATAATGTAATACTATTTTGTATTTTAAAATATTAAAGTTTGTATATAACTTTTAAAGATTATCATAACTATAACAATTTAAGTGTATAGATTTTTACAATATTGTAAAAGTTATTTTTATTTTACTATAATGTAATACTATTTTGTATTTTAAAATATTAATTTTTTGTATATAACTTTAAAAAATTATCATAACTATGAACAATTTAAGTGTATAGATTTTTACAATATTGTAAAAGTTATTTTTATTTTTTTTAAATTGTAACAATTTTTTATATGTTTAACCTGTGCTTATGGTAAATTATATATTGGTCAAATAATTTGTTCTTTTAAAGTTGGATTTAAATAATATATTGTAAACACAATTTATAATGGCATCTTCAAATCAATTATTATTTAATAGTCAATTATTCATAATTTCTGATTTGTTTGGATCAAATTAAAACCTTAATTTCAACTCTCTATTACAATTTTTGCATAATTTAGAAAGTTTCAACTATGCTTTGCCTTCATAGTTGCAACCATTCTCATCAATGTATGATGGCATAGTTGTAACCATTCTCACCGATGTAGGCTTCTTCTTATCCTACAAAGTTCAATTCTCTCCACCATCTTCCAAGCACTCAATAGCATTTTCGTAACAATCTACCTTAGTCATGTGAAGGTACAACCAATTCATACCCAAAATCATATTGTACGAACCTAAAGGAATGTTATGAAACGAGCTCCAAAAATAGAAGAAAAGAGAAATCAACACCTTAGAATTCAACCACTTTGAGGGGACAACCTCCAATACATTACATAAATGAACAATTCTTGGATGATACAAATGACAAACCTCCTTCTATATATAGTGGTCCATGGGGTCACAATATAATCCTAGCCAACCTAACAATAATAATGTAAGGGAACAATAATAACAATATGGGGGTTACAGGGGTACAACAATAACAATAAGGGGGCTACACTAATAACAATAAGGGACTACACTAGTAATATGGGGGCCTAACATGCCCCTCTCCTTCAAAAAAGTGTTGTCCTCAATGCTTGAGTAGATTTGGATGCTTCTATATAAAATTCTCATCCTCTCATGTAGAATTTGCAGTGGGTAAGTTCTTCCACTTGATGATATACTCTGAAATTGATCGATTTTGTAGCTGTTGAGTTCTTGTTTCCATGATTGTTTTAGGTTCCAATACGATTTTTCCTTCATCATCAAGTTCTGGCAATATTGTTTGAGCTAGAAATTTTTCACCTATAACCTTCTTTAAGAATGAAACATGGAAAACTGGATGCACTCGCGAAGAAGTAGGAAGCTCCAATTTGTATGCCACAATACCAATCTTCTGCAACACCTTGTAAGGACCATAGTATTTTGGCGATAATTTATTATCCTTCTTAGCTTGCTTGAGGGACATTTGTTTGTATGGTTGTAGCCATAAAAATACGTAGTCTCCTACATCAAAACTTCTCTCGTTGCGATGTTGATCTGCCTGTTGTTTCATTTGATTTTATGCCAAATTGAGGTTATCCTTTAAGAGTTGGATAACTTGTTTTTGATGCTCGATGTGGTCTTCCACTGCTTGCACCTTAGAATTTTCTCTTAAAGATGATGTGACGGACGGTGGATGATATCCATAAAGTGCTACAAATGGGGTCATTTTTGCTACAGTATGGAAGGAAGTGTTATACCACCATTCAGCCAGAGGTAACCATTTGACCCATTATGTTTGTTTATCAGATACAAAACAACGAAGATATCCTTCCAAACATTTGTTCACTATCTCAGTTTGACCATCAGATTGAGGATGATAAGATGAGTTATGAGCTAGTTGAGTACCCAAACAAGAAAATAATTTCATCCAAAATTTTCCAGTAAAAATGGGATATTTGTCGCTTACCATAATCTTTGGGTTTCCATGCAGCTTTTGAGTTGTTTCCATAAATGCAGTAGCAAAGGTACTTGCTTTAAATGGATGAGATAATGCACAAAAGTGTGCATACTTGGTAACTCTATCAACTACCACCATGATGACGCTCTTTCCTTTGGACTTAGGTAAACCTGTGATAAAATCTATCGAAATCTCCTCCCAACATTGACTTGGAATGGATAAAGGTTGTAGAAGACCCGAGGTCTTAATTTTCTCAATATTATTTTGCTGACAACCCAAACATTCTGCCACAAACTTTTGAATATCAGATATAAGTCCATCCCAAAAAAATTATTTCTTCAACCTGTGGTAAGTTTTTAAAAATCCTAAGTGTCCTCCTAAAGGAGAAGTGTTCAATTCCAAAAGAATATTTTGTTTTAGTTGGGAATTCCTACAAAGATATAAGCGACCTTTGTACCATAAGGAGTCATTTTTCCAACTAAATGTATCAGAATTACTAGGATCTTGCTTTAACTTTTGAATGAGTGTCCACACTTCTTCGTCCTTCTTCCATTCATCCCTTGCTTCGGTTAAACAATCTGGTTGGATAATAGAAATTGCACAAAGCAATTATTCCACCTCTTCATCCTTTCTTGAGAGTGTATCTGCAACACATTTAGCTTCCCTTTTTTGTAGATGATTTCAAAGTCATAACCCAACATATTTGTGACCCATTTTTTCTACTCTTTTGAAGATAGTCTTTGTTCCAAAAAAGTGTTTAAGACTATCATGATCAGTTTTTACCTTGAAGTTCCTTCCCATTCGGTAAGGTCACCATTTCTTTAGTGCATGTAGTATTGCCAACATTTCCTTCTCATAAATAGCTTTTTTTAGATACTTTACTTTGATTGGATGACTTTCAAAAGCAATGGGTCTTCCTTCTTGTATTAAAACAACACCAATTCCATTTCCCGAGGCATTACATTCCACAATAAAGGTTTTTGTGAAGTTTGGCATAGCTAAGACCGGTGCTAGGCACATTGCCTCTTTAAGATGTTCAATGGCCTTAGTTGCTTCAGGAGTCCAAGAAAATGCATCTTTCTTCAATAATGTTGTTATAGGTGCTACTATTCTCCCATAATTCTTAACAAACTTGCGATAATACCCTTTTAACCTGAGAAATCCTCGCAACTGCTTTATGGTTGTGGGGAATTTCCATTCCTTAATGGCTTTAATTTTGTTAGGATCTACCTTAACACCCTCATGAGATATAATATGACCCATATATTCCACCTCTTGTACTCCAAAGAAAAATTTGGATGTTTTTGCATATAATTGTTTCTCCTCCAATAGTTTGAGCACTCTGTCAACATGTTGAACATGATCCTTCCAAGACTTGTTGTAGATTAGTAAGTCATCAAAAAATACTAGAACAAATTTTCTAAGGAAGGGTTTGAAAATGGCATTCATCAACCCTTGAAATGTAGAAGGTGCATTGGTAAGGCCAAAAGGCATGACCAAAAATTTATAATGACTCTCATGAGTTCGAAATGTTGTTTTTGAAATACCTTCAGTCTTCATTCTAATTTGATGATATCCTGAATGAAGATCCAACTGGTAAAATAAATTGTGCCATGTAATTCATCAATCGCGGGAATGAGAAATTTATCTTTATTAGTGGGCTTATTTAGCTCCCTATAATCCGGAAACATACGCCATGATCCATCCTTCTTGTGCACCAATACTACTAGAGCAAAGAAATAACTTTAACTAGGTTGAATTATACCAGCCTCTAACATTTTTGCAATCATACATTCAATTTCGCTCTTTTGGACATAAGGATATCTGTAAGGCCTGATGTTTGGAGGAACACTTCTTGGAACAAAATTAATAGCATGATCATGATCATGAATAGGTGAGAGTCCTTTGGGAGTATCAAACACCTTGGAATGATTGTCCAAGACTTTATGGAGATCTGAAGAAATAGATGATTTTGATGTTGGAACTTCTAGTGAGCATAATTATGCAATTACGCCTCGTTTTTCTTTCTTCAGAAGCTTTGTCATGACATTAGAGCTTATTATATTTCCCGACTTCCCTGCGATACCCCGTAATTCGATTTATTTTCCTTCCGAAAAAAATTTCAAGAAAATTTCTTGAAAATTAAAAGCTACCGTCCCCAAAGATTGTAAGCATTGTACTCCTAGTACAACATCGGCACCTCCCATTGGAATGGAAAGAATTGGACTATTCAATACATATTCCCCATGATTATCTTGATATTATGGCATTTTCCAGAGCAATTTATAGTTCCTCCATTGGCAATCATCACTTGACATTCTGGTGCTGAGTATAGGAAACAATTCAATTCCTTGGCTTATGGGTACTACCCGAATCAATCAACACTATTACCTTTTTCTTCTTGATATATTCCTTTTATCTTGAGAGTTTGAGGAGTGATAATTCCTACCAATGCATTATATGATATGGTCGGACTCATTTCTTCTTCTTCTAGGGTTGGTTCCTGGTGTATATCCTCTTCTTTTGAAGTTTCTTGTTCATTTTCTTCCTCCTCTTCACAATTTATGTAAAATAATTTCTTCTCAGCACACTTATGACCTTTAGTGTGTTTTCTATCAAAATTGTAGCAAAGCCCTTTTGCTCTTTTTTCTTCCAATTGTTGTGGTGTCAACCTTGTAGGTTGTGGAAGTCTAGGAGCAGCAACACTTCCATGTTTATAGATGTGAGTGGTAGGCTTCCTTGTCGCCATAATTTTACATTCAATTTTTCTTGCCAACCTAAATGCCTTCTCCAATGAATCAGGTTCCCAAACATGAAATTCATGTTGGATGTTATCCTTTAAAGTCCCTATGAAGACATCAATCCTGTGTTCCTCTGGAATACGAGTTACCCTTATATTCATTTTTGGGAAGTCCTCAATGTGCTCCACCACTAAACCCTTTTGTTTGAGATTTATCAATTAGCTAAAGAAGGTGTTTCTCTTTGTATCCTCATAATGTGCTATCATTTCCTCCGTAAAAATTGACCAAGTGACAATTTTTTTACAGGAGCAAAGCCATCGATACCATACAAATGTATTTTGTTCTAAATGTAAAGTTGCAATGTGTACTTTTTGTGTGTTTTTCACATTATTGAGATCAAAATATTACTCCATCTAGAGTATCCATGTTACAGGATCCTTACCATCAAACATCCTCTTATCCATCTTTGGAATATGTTGGTTCTTCCATCCAACATTAAATTTTATAAAATCATGATTAACATTTATTTTGTTATCATCATGAGTTTCCTCTACTATGTCTTCGCCATTAGGAAACATTTCTTGTATCAACTTTGAAAAACCTTCCATGTCTACTTTTAGATCATTCTTCATGTTTTCCATGTTGTCTTTCATGTCATTCATCTTAGCTTCCATGCCAACTTCCATGCCATCCATATTAGCTTCCACGCCTTTCTTCAAACCATCCATATTATTCTTCAAACCATCCATCTTTGCTTCCATGCCTTTCTTCAAAACTTCCATTTCATTTTTTTTTCTCTTTGTGAGAGCGAAATTTGGTGCACTTTCTCTTGTAATTTTGATAGATCATGTTGCAATTCTTCATCTTCATGAGACATAGTAGAGTATTATGAGGGCTTAATGGGTGTTGAAATCTTCTTAGGAGGCATTTTAGAACCCAATACTGATATTTATGCTCAATAGGTCCTTGGAATCACTTAAAAATAATTTTTCAAACAAGACTTGTGTAATTTGAAAAAAATACACACCTTCTTCTTGCTTTTGAGGAGCTCCATATTGAAACTGAATTATCTCCGTAATTGCGGATCTTAAATATCTGAAATTTGGTTCTATTGTATCCTTTTGAATCTTATTTCGAATGCCATAGGTCTGGCCTGATTTGAATACTTAAAGACAAAGTTATGCCCAATTTCCCACAATGACCTAATTATGGACTGGTTTAGTAGAGAAAACATGCGGGGTTCCATTATCACTTGTTTCCACTTTCGGCTACGCAATTGATAGACAGGAAACTACAATCCATGTACTTGTGGCCACTTTTTCCAGAATTCCAATTCGATGCTCAGAGAGAGAGTTATGAATATTTTCCCATGATCACCTCTTTGAGATGAAATTCGAGAGCCTGAACAAGTCCTAACTTCCATAGACCATATCTCCAAAAATATTGCAAACCAAGCTCTGAAATTTTGTGACTGTGTTCCTCGGGAATTCGGCTTCACTCTCTAAAAATTTCAGCTTCTGAACCTTTGTAGAAAAAACCTTATAGTGAAAGTTCCACGATGACATGTTTAGGTTAAATTCAGGAGCCTGCAAAAAGCCCTAACTTCCACAGATCATATCTCCGAAAATATTGCTGAAGAAAAGATTTGAAATTTTTCCACAACGTTCCTCAAGATTTCGACTTCAATCTTCAAAAAATTCAGCTTCTGAACCTTCGTATAAAAATATTTATAGCTAAAATTCCAGGATGACCTATTTGGAGCAGCGAAACCCTAGAATCCAAAGCTTTGAAACCAAATGTTATGAAACAAACTCCAAAAATAGAAGAAAAGAGAGATAAATGCCTTAGAAATCAGCCAATTTGAGGGGGAAACCTCCAATACATTACATAAATAAAAAATTATTGGATGATACTATTGGGGTTCCCATGTTTTGGCCAGGTTGACAAGACCGAAAGATGAGACAACATAGAACCACTTTCAGACCTTAGGATCTAGCCCTCCTAGGTCCAGAGAGGGATCTCTCTATGATAGTCAAAGGTTTTATGTCTTTGAAGCTCAAATGTTAAGGTTTTAGGCTATTTATAGGCACAAGGTTTGTTTGTTTGATTGTTTGTGTTTGGTTGTTGCGAATCAGGAAAGAAAGGTCCAATATAAGACAAGGATGAGCAAAGAGGAAACTAGGCAAAGATAGATAACTCAGGGAACATCAAGGCCATTGGGAAATGGAGTCAAAAAAGGGTTTACTTGTGTTCAATGTGCAAGCTTTCAGTTGGGCTAGTCATCTAGAGCAGTTGGATCTTAAAAGATGGTCGATGGAATGGGACATTAATGACTAAAAATGAGTGAAGGGGAACCAGCCAGTGCATCCACATAGATAGGTCGGAGGAGTCATTTTAAGTCCCGGAACCTGCGCGGACAAAACAGTGAACCAGGAATCCTAGAAGAAGCAATGAGATGGAAAGATCCTAGTGAGGCAGAGACAGGGTTCTGGACCTCCCAGTGTTCTCAACTCACCTAACTAAATCCTAACCAGAACATCTAAACATAGATTTCATCAACTCATACATCAGAGAGCAGGAAATGACATCCACTACACTGGTTAAATCAATTGAAATCAATATTCAGACACACATATAAGCAGAAAACATAAAGGCTGGGAGAGCAGCAACATAAGGTACCTCTCAAGGGTAAGTCTTATGCCAAACTTCTGATGCGAGCCTGAAGAAACATAATGAAATGAAAGCAAGTCAATCAAAAATACAGAGAAAGGAAAACATCACCGGCTGCTTTAGGTCAAGATCCAAAGAAACATGCTTGTCATATTAAAAACAATGCCAATCGGGTACATCATTGCCCACAGCTTGAACATTAAGCCTGAATACATAAAATCTCAGCCTATCTTACAATATTACACAGAGAACTTGTCTCAAGAGGAAAATTCTTGCAATCTTCTGATATCCAATCAACAACCAACCCCTTTACAATAATTTCCCTCCGCCTCTTATAGCAGATGATGAACAAGGGGTCGACTGAGGTGGTAGGTGAATACTAAATGTAACATTAAACACATAATGAATGCAGGGCCGAAACCCATTCTGTTTGTTTGCTGTGTATTTAATCTCTGTCACTTCCCTTGTGGAAGGTGATCTTCTCCAGGTATGATCTTGATAGATTTTGGCTGTCGTACCCTTGGTGTTTTGAACAAAAGTGAAATAAACTACTGAGAAGTTTGCCATATAAATGCTATGGTGGTCATTGAGCTGCTGTCAGGGTGGGAATTCCTTCAGGGACACTGTGCATAATAAAAGCTGTATGGGCGCCCTGTACTTGACGAAGAAAAACATTCTGCTGATAAATGAACCCTGATGTTACCTTTTACTGTGCGCAGGATCTCCAAACTGGTGCTTTGCCTCTTAAACCACTGATTCCAGGCTTAAGATCTTCATTACCGGGCCTTAAACTCCTTTGCGTTGTACTTGGGACACCTTATCGCTCCATTTTCGCTTCTGACAGGTTAGCTCAGGTTTTTTAATGGCGCCGGGAGATTTTCAGAGTTCGAGCTCTGCTTTTCTTCAGTGTAGGTCCTGTCAGCCACTTTCTTGGACAATATCCACGATAGTACTCGCTCCCATATTTAATTCTGACTGCGCAATGCGCCATTAAGATGGTACAGCTGAACCATGGCGGTCCTTTTCCTCCAGCAACCCTGCAAAATATAATAAACTGTGAGGAAAACAATGGATGGGGTGGCGAGTGAGGTGGATAAAGAGCGCGATGGTGCAGATGAGGATATGAAGGAAAGAAATTGCGAAAAATGGTGATAAATCGTTCTGGCAGGGTAGCGATCTTGCAGAGCGAAGTTTGGATGATGAAATCATTAAAAAACTCGAAAAAGAATGATTAAATGTAATGGGATGCACGTGGGGTGACATGGCGTACGGGAAGCCAAGTGGACGGATGACGTGGAGACCCGGGAGACGGTGGAATGGTCAATGGCAGGGGGATGAATCAGGACCATTGATCGCGGCGAGGATCGACTGCGGAGGGTGAGCCAGGACATGGATTATTGACCGCGCAACTTCATTAAAAAACGAGCATCTTCGACGAGCGATAGCCGTCGAATGGGCTGCTCCAGATTTAACGGTTGTCGTGGATTTCACTCGGCATCCGTGGTCGAAGGATAACGCACGGGGGATGGAGTTAATCAGGTGGGAAAGGTGGTTTCAGAAATGTACAGGAGGACAGGTGGCGGCAGCTGAGTGGAATCGCTGGGCTACAGGGGAAAACCGCCAAGCGCGCAGGGGTGGTGCGAAATAAACCGGGGGGTTTTGAACAGTGCGTGGCGGGGTCCACCGGCGGGAAAGGTTCTGGACCGTTGATCTGGCAGGGGAATGGACGACGATGGCCCGACACGAAAAATAGGCGGGGAAAACGCGGGCGTTGGAGAATTAACGTCCGCCGTCCGATCAACTGAGATCAACGGCCAACGCTGCGCCCGATAAGGCTTGAGATAAGCGCTTTTTGCTTTGGCGAATGGTTACAACGCTGGGCCACATGGAGGAAATGAAGCGCGGGGCCAATGCGGGAGGGGCTAAGCCTATTATATGGTCCGAAATGGGGTTTTTTTTTTAAGACATTTTTAACGAAATCATGATTTAGGCCCATTTTAAAGTGTTGTAAGACTAGCCCAGGGCAACGATAAGAGGATGAAGGATGAAAAGGCCAAACAAGTGGCAGAAATAGGATTTCAAGGGGATTTCAGGGGATTTCAGGGATGAACAAGGGAAATTGGGGAACAAAGGTATTTTGACAGAAGGAGGGAAAAGGGGAGAAAGGGATAATTGCAGGGGTGCAAAGGGGGAAAAGTAGGCGTTTTAGGAGTGGATCAGTAAATAGGATTTGCATTGGGAATAGCACTCAGAGACTTCAAGGAGGATGGTTTTTCAGGGGAAAAGCATTCCTTGAAGGCTCCACAATCATCTAGCCCCCAGCTTGCTTGCCAAGAATTTCATAGGGGGCTAACAGTGGCTCCACATGGGGATGGCTTCTTCTTGAAGGAGGCAAGAAACCAGAAATGATCTTTGGAGTAGGCTAGTTGCCTGCTGCTTGGCACATCCCTTTTCTTTTATTTTCAGCTGCCACCATATGTTAGAGACACAAATCAGCAGAAATATTTCTCCCATCAAAACTACCTACCCACACTACAATCCTAGCATTTTTTCTTCTTTAGGGTGCATTTGAGCTAGCAGACCCTTCACATTTTATTCTCGAAACAAAAACACCTATTCTACTTCTACCCTTATTGCTCCATGAGACCAGATTAAACAGTTGGCCTCATATGTTTCCCTGCCTAATCTACTACCTGTTGGGATTAAACTTTCCAATAGGTTTCTTCTCCTGCATTCTAAAACAGAAATTGAAAAGCAGCCAAGCCAGGATTAGACTGTCTGATTTGCTAGAGTGAAGACTTGTAGAAAACTACAAACAAAACTGTGATGGCATGAAATCTGCAGTTTGAAGTATCCTTCTTTCTTCGTGACTCAGTTTTTGAGCATATTAGAGTCACCTCTTTTCTTTGAGTTCAGCTCTGGTTTTGGGCATATTAGAGCTGATTCTTCTTTTCACTGTTGGTCCAGATTTTGAGTATATTAGGACCAGCTATTATGCTCCTTTTGGCTCAGATTTTGATCATGTTTGAGCCATTCTTTTGCATTTCATAGGTTCATGTTTTGAGCATGTCTGAACCTCTCCTTTATTTCTGTTTTTTGGAACATTTTTCTATGTTTTCTTGAAAGTAAAACTGCAATGATATGTACAATGGAAATGGAACTAGAAATGAGAATTAGCAGAAGTAGTGCTTGAGCATCCTGCCGTTGTCAGGATCCCCAAACAGCTCTGTACCCTTAAGTTCTTGCAAGAAAAATGTATTAGGACCCACAGTGGCCTGGATAATGAATGGACCCTGCCATAAGCTGTCAAACTTGCCATGTTTACCTTTTTCCTCTCTTTTTGAATCCCATTTCAGAACCTTGTCACCAACTTTGAAATCTGAAGCTTTGGCCCTTTTGTCAAATAGCCTCTTTATGTTGTCCTGAACTTTCACTGCTCTGTTGTAAACCTGATCCCTTGTTTGCTGAAGATGGATTGTTTCATTTATTCTCCTTATCATGTTGTCTTCCTCTGATTGGATCTCCTAGACCAGTTTGATCACTGGGACTCCAAGGCTTGTAGGGAATACTACCTCAGTTCCATAAACCAACTGGAATGGTGACATGCCTATAGATTTCTTTGTGGTGAGCCTGTCAGCCCACAAAGCATGTATCAACTTATTATGCCATGACTTTTTGTTCTCTTCCAGCAGCTTCTTAATGATTATGACCAGGCTTTTGTTAGATGATTCAGCCAATCCATTACCCTGTGGGTAATAGGCAGTTGAATGACCAAGCATGATACGGTACTTGTGACAGAACTCAACCATTTTCTTAGATCCGAAGGCAGCAGAATTGTCAGTGATTATTTTCCTTGGACAGCCAAACCGAGATAGGATGAAGTCTTCTAGGAACCTAATGATGATAGAGCCAGTGGCATTCCTAGTGGGTATGGCTTCTATCCATTTAGTGAAATAATCAGTGGTTGTTAAGATCCACTTGTGTTGCCCAGAAAAAGAAGGGTGAATTTCCCCTATAAATTCTAGACCCCATTGCATGAAGGGACCTTCTACAGTGATGGGTTGTAGAGGAAGGGGAAGGAGCTTTCTTTTACCTTCAAAGATCTGACATTTGTGGCAAGTGGTTATCATTTTATGAATATCATTAAACAGTGTAGGCCAATAATAACCAGTCCTGAGTATCTTGTTTGTTGTGGCTTTCCAACTCAGGTGGCCTCCACATTCTCCAGCATGAAACTCCTGTTTAACATTTTCAGCTTCAGCTTCAGACAAGCATTTCAGCAATAGGCCAGTTGGATTTTTCCAGTATAGATTCTCATTCAAAATGCAGTAATTTCTAGCTTTGAGTTTCATGAATCTGGCCTTGGTTTTGGATAGTTCTGGAGGGGCGTTGAGGTTGGTGAGCATGTAAAGGATATCATTATACCAAGGAGAGTTTTGAAACTTCTCCTCAACAGTTGGATGGGGCAATCCTTCCTGCTCATCTAAGGAATTTATCATATTAATGTCAAGGGCCTGCAAGTTTGATTCGGCCATTAACTGGGCCAGGCCTTGACCTTTGATCAGCTTGGTGGGTTTTATTTCAAGGTCGTATTCTAAGATTGTAGCAATCCATTTTCCCCTTTTCCCGTCGGGGTCCTGGGACAAGATATCTTTGACCACTATATTCGGTACATAAGCAATGGTGTGAGAATGCAGAATGTACACCCTAAATTCTTTTAAGGCCTTAATCAGGGTATAGGCCTGCTTTTCCATGATGTTGTACTTTAAGGGTGCATCTCTTAAGGCTTTACTGAAGAAAGCTATAGGCTGTTCATTACCTTCTGAATTTTTTTGCAGTAAGACTGCAGCCACGGTGTGTTGGGAGGAAAATAAAAAGATCAGAAAATCTTTCGAGAAATCAGGGCTAATCAGCACAGGAGCCTGAGTGAGTGCAAGTTTTACAGATTCGAAATATTGTTTGGCTCCTACAGTCCATTTAATTCCTTCACCTTTCTTTAGCATGTCAGTCACAGTCCTAAGGTGCTCCGCAAGGTTGGGAATGAATCTCCTAAGGAAATTGATCTTCCCAATGAAGGACTGTAACTCCTTGATGTTTCTTGGGTGTGTGATTTGGAAAATTCCCTCAAATCTCTGTGGGTCTATCCTAATCCATTTCTCAGATATAATGTGACCAAGAAGTTTGCCTTCTTGCAGCCCAAACACAGTTTTCTTAGGATTTAAGGATAGACCATACCTTCTACATTTTTCAAAAACTTTCCATAGATGTTTCAGGTGTTCTTCTTCAGTTTTGGAAAATATATTCAAGTCATCTAAATAGATAACTATGAAGTTCCCTATCTCCTCTGAGAAAGCTATGTCCATCGCTCTCTGGAAGGTGACGCCAGCATTCATCAATCCAAAGGGCATTTTCACATACATGAAGGTGCCCCATGGAGTGGTAAATGTTGTTTTGAGTTGATCTTCTGGGAGTACCAATATTTGGTTATATCCTGAAAAACCATCAAGCAGGGAGATTCTCTTAGAGCCCACTACCTTCTGTAAGATGTGTTCCATTCTAGGCCAGGGGTAGTTGTCTTTCAGGGAGGCTCTGTTGAGGTTTTTGAAGTCTATGCACAGTCTTATTTCCCCTGTTTTCTTCCTTACAGCCACTAAGTTTGATACCCAATCAGAGAACCTCACAGGAACAATTATGCCTGCATCATACATCTTTTTAATCTCTTTCTCAACTGCAGGCAATTGTTTCGGATTGATCCTACGGAGTTTCTGTTGGAAAGGCTTCTGATTTTCCTTCAAGGGTATCTTGTGTTGTATGATGTTGGTGTCATAGGCCTTTAAGTCTTCATAACTCCATGCAAACACATCAATGAATTCTTTAAACAGCTTGATGTATTTCTTCCTCATGTTTTCAGGTATAGACTTAGCTAGTTTAATCATTTTGGGTTTGTCTTCAGTGCCTATGTTGCATTCTTCAACATCGGAGTCTGCATGTTCTATAATGGGTTTTTTTGCTACATCGTCAAAATCAAATAGATCCTCTAAGGGTGCTAGGCCTTTGGGTATATTCTTGTCTTTGGCCTGAAGCACCTCTACCTCTTCGGTATCTGCACTTTCACATTTTTCGATTGGATTTCCAGTTTCTTCATAAAAGTGTTTATTTCTATGTTACAGGGTGTTTCTTGTTCATCTAGGGGATCCTCATTTAGGCAGCTGTCATCAGATTTTGAGTCTGAATCAGAGAATTCAAACTCATTTCTGCCCACTAGAAAATCTTCAATCTGTTTGTCTCCTTCAAAGACCTGCCAATATTTCTCATTGTCTGGCACTTCAGGTCTGAACTTGGTCTGAATGATGATTTGTTGGTCAGCTGGAGCCTTAGGATATGAACTAGCTAGGCAAGCTAATCCGTTTGCAATGACATTTTGACTCCTAGGAACAAACACCAATTCATATTCCACGAAAGTTTTCAATATATCCATGGCATCGTTCCTATATGCCCTTAATCGAGGATGTTTTGCTGCGTACTCACCATTCACTTGTTTGATCACTAACTCAGAATCTCCATGCACAGTTATCCTACGGGCCCCCAATTTTTTCAACAGAATTAAGCCCAGGATAAGGGCCTCATACTCTGCAATATTATTTGTGCATTTGAAATGCGGATTCACAGCATAGCTCTTTGCATGATCACTTTCTGTGTTACGTAGCCACACCCCTGCTCCCGCAGTTTTCCTAGTACAGGACCCATCGAAATTCATTTCCCACAAGGGTTCGCCAGTATGTTGCGTTGTGGGGTATGTATTAGGTTGTGGGTCGTCTTGTTCTTCACGTGGTGTATCGGTCTGTGGGGTGTGACTAATGGGCTGTCTGCATTGTGTTTCTGGTTCGTCCTGAGTTAGGCTTCCACCGCATATTCTGCAGGTTTCACTGTTGTTTTCTTCTTCGATTTCCTCTGAAGCGGCCATTATGCTCAGGTCTGTGCTTTCAGCCTCTATGTTTATACCCATTCTTTCAGATGTTGACTCCTCCAAGGATTCATCATTACAAAGAATGAAGGAGTCGAGATCCATATGTACAGAGTATAAAGGAGAGTTTTCAGGCTTCTCGGGGCTACTGACTAGGAATTTCATCTGAGCTTCTCTATACAGTCTTCTAAGTTGGCCAAAGATAGGAACAGTGGCATATGAGCCATCCATCTGCATTGTTCCTTGCAGCTTGGCTCCCCATGATCGAGATAACAACATGCCATACTTGGGTGGCACATCTGCCACCACAACATCCATGACCATGCATTTAGCTGGAATCTGGGTCAGGCTCACACATAAGTCTTTGATTAGTCCTAGGCATTTCACTCTGCTAGAGTCAAATGAATATAAGTCTTTGTAGGGTCTGGTGATTTCTAGGCCTAACCTTTCCATCACTACCTTAGGCATTAGATTATGTGATGCTCCAAATTCATGCATGGCATTATGAAGGATTTTGTCATGAATGTTGAGACTGACATAAAAAGGTGGAACCACCCCTTCCTGAAACTTTCCCTCAATCTTTGGACCAAACAAAAGGGTAGGTTGATCATCATTCAAATTCACAGTGTCATTATTTTCCCCCAGATTTAATGCTTTCAAAATTTGGCCTTTATATACATCCTGAGTGGCCAGCTCAGATAATGGTACAGGGATTTTGATTTTTGCAATCTCACTTTCCAGATTGAAAGTGGACTGGACCTTTGTAGCGCTCAATTCAGTTTTATTTTCTACTGCCTTAGCGGCTTAATCAGTTTGTGATTTCTCACTATGTATAGGGTCAGGAATCATTTTATCAGGGGCACTAACTGCAATGCTAGTGCTACTAGCTGGTTGGCTTTGTTTCCCAACGTCTTGGTTGTCCTTTTCCTTGTGTTTTCCAGAACTTTCAGCAACTGTTTTGCTATTTTCGGCAGTCACTTTAGAAGATTTGTCAGGTCTTTCCTTTATGGTCACCTCAGGAGATTTAGGTTTGGAGGTGTCTTGGTTCTTTTTGCTCCTAAGTTCATATCGTTCTCTGACCTGCATCATGGCATTTTCAAATCCTAATCTGTAATCCTCAGTTCTAACCACTCCTCATCCTAGTATGATGGTGAGGGTTGATCTTCTCCTGAATCACAGTTAAGGACTGAGTCTTTTGCTTCAAACATGTTTATCGTATTCCCTTCAGACTCTTCTATTATTCCCTCATCTTCATCTGAAAAGTTTTCTTGGAATGGGGGAATTACTTGTTGATCTGACTCTCTCTGTCTGTTGGGAGCATTGTTGTTTCTTCTAAATTTCTAGTTCTGATTTTGGTTCTGGTTTCTGTTCTGATTGCTAACTGTGAAAACCATCTTCTTCATCATTTGTTGTAGCTCTTCCATGTTTTTAGACAACTTTTCATAGTTTGGATCATATGTGGAGGCTACATTGTCGTCCCTATAGGTTACCCTTCTCTCATACCTCAATCTTGCTCTTTTCTCGATTAAATTGGCTTCTATGTTTACAGCCCCTTTCTACATGTCTTCCAACGTGGTTTATTCTTTATCCCTAAGCTCATATGCCATGTTAGCATCAAACCCATCAGGGTATTTTGCTAGGGCCATACCTTATGGAGGTTTCATATGTGGAGGGAGAGCATTGTAAATGTTGTTAAATCTTGTTGTGTAATCATGGACACTCTCTCCTACATTCCTTTTGAGGCTCATGTATTCGGCTAGGAGTTGACGAGGGTTTTCCCTAGTCTCCCATTTGTTTATGAAGGTCTAATATAATGCAGGGAGGTCTTGGATACTGCCAGGAGGCAAGCCTTTAAACCATTTCTTTACATCACCCCCTAGGCTTTGGGCAAACATTCTCATTTTGATTGATTCATCGTCAATTTCCATGTAATCAAAGGAATCCTCCATTTTATCTACATGTTGCTGAGCTGTTATGGACTCTTTTGCAGTAAAGTGTGGGATTTTTTACTGATAATCATTGGGTAAGGGTAACATAGTCTGAGCTAAAACCAGAGGTGCATACCAAGCTGCCATGATGATATTTTGATGAGGTAAAGGGTTAACTTGAGCAGCTGGTATATGGATGACAGGGATGTTAAGACCAGCAGAAGTCTGTTGAGCAGATCTAGGGTGGGAGAGCCCCAAGTTTTGAATGAAGTGGATATCAGGTGGTGTAGATGGAGGGGTTCCTTCGTCCCTAGTGTGCTAACCACTGTGAGATGGTGAACCGTGAAACTCAAGGTCTGGCTGGTCTAGATGACTGAATGACCTAGTTCTCGGTAATCTGTTAGGTGGGTCAGGGAGAAAATGTGATAGAGTTGTTAAGTCTTCTGGTGCAGAATTAGCTCTATGAATGTGACTGGAAATAGTTGTTCATTTAGGTGTATGAGCTCCCTTGAGGATACTCTCCGGATTGTCAACTATTTCAGGTGGGTCAGGGTTGGGATAAGCTCTTGTGTGAATGGTTCTGAAAGCCAGAATGTTGTTTCCTAGCCCAGCAGCTTAACCCTACTTGTTACTTCTGTTGTGGTTAATGTTGTTTCAAAGGTTGGTCTCCCAATGGGGTCTAATGTGAAACCAAGTTAATCAGCAGGCCTACTGATCACCAGTGGAGTCTTTTTGTTTAGGAACAATGGAGTCGCCAGGTGGAAGGTTTAGGGTATGTCAAAAGGGTTACACTGTCCACCACAGTGCTCAAGCACTATCTCCTTTCAAGAATAACCTCAAAAAAAACAAACTCCAACCAGAGATTGAATGGAGGGGCATTTACCAGATATGTCACCTCCAAAAGAGGATGAGATCCGAAGGCTACCTGGCCCTTCCCAGGCTTTGTCTAAGAGTATGATGGACACTCAACAATGGAGGTTTATTCAAGAAAGAAGCGAATTACTGCCAACCTAACCAGAGATTGAAGGTTTTCTGAAGTTTATGATAGAGTGAGATGAAAAATATTCAGAAGCTCCCCAGTGGAGTCGCCATTATGTTGGGGTTCCCATGTTTTGGCCAGGTTGACAAGACCAAAAGATGAGACAACATAGAACCACTTTTAGACCTTAGGATCTAGCCCTCCTAGGTCCAGAGAGGGATCTCTCTATGATAGTCAAAGGTTTTATGTCTTTGAAGCTCAAATGTTAAGGTTTTAGGCTAGTTATAGGCACGGGGTTTGTTTGTTTGATTGTTTATGTCTGGTTGTTGGGAATCAGGAAAGGAAGGTCCAATATAAGACAAGGATAAGCAAAGAGGAAACTAAGCCAAGATAGATAACCCAGGGAACATCAAGGCCATTGGGCGATGGAGTCAAGAAAGGATTTACTTGTGTTCAATGTGCAAGCTTTCAGTTGGGCTAGTCATCTAGAGCATTTGGATCTTAAAGATGGTTGATGGAATGGAACATTAAGGACTGAAAATGAGTGAAGGGGAACCAACCAATTCTATCTATAGATCAGGTCAGAGGTCATTTAACTCCAGACCTGCTTGGACAAAACCGGAGGCAAGACAGGGGGTCCTAGAAAGGCTTAATGAGGTGGAAAGATCCTAGTGAGGCAGAGACAGGGTTCTGGACCTCCCAGTGTTCTCAACTCATCTAACTAAATCCTATACAGAACATCTAAACATACATTTCATTAACTCATACATCAGAGAGCAGGTAATTACATCCATTACACTGGTTAAATCAATTGAAATCAATATTCAGACACACATATAAGCAGAAAACATAAAGGCTGGGAGAGCAGCAACATAAGATACCTATCAGGGGTAAATCTTATGCCAAACTTCTGATGCGAGCCTGAAGAAACATAATGAAATGAAAGCAAGTCAATCACAAATACAGAGAAAGGAAAACATCACCAGCTGCTTTAGATCAGGATCCAAAGAAACATGCTTGTCATCTTAAAAACAGCACCAATCAGGTACATCATTGCCCACAGCTTGAACATTCAGTCTGAATACATCAAATCTCATCATGTCTTACAATATTACACAGAGAACTTGTCTCAAGAGGAAAATTCTTGCAATCTACTGATATCTCATCAACCCCCAACAACAATTTCCTTCTGTGCTTTATAGCAGAGGATGAACAGAAGGTCGACTGAGGTGGTAGGTGAATACTAAATGTAACATTAAACACAAAATGAATGCAGGGCCGAAACCCATTCTGTTTGACTGTTGTGTATTTAGCTTCTATCACTTCCCTTGTGGAAGGTGATCTTCTCCAGGTATGATATTGATAGATTTCAGTTGTCGTACCCTTGGTGTTTTGAACAAAAATGAAATAAACTACTGAGAAGTCTGCCATATAAATGCTCTGGTGGTTTTGAACTGCTGTCAGGGTGGGAATTCCTTCAGGGACACTATGCATAATAAAGGCTGTAGGGGCACCCTGTACTTGACGAAGAAAAACACTCTTCTGATAAATGAACCCTGATGTTACCTTTTACTGTGCGCAGGATCTCCAAACTGGTGCTTTGCCTCTTAAACCACTGATTCCAGGCTTAAGATCTTCATTACCGGGCCTTAATCTCCTTTGCGTTGTACTTGGGGACACCTTGCCGCTCCTTTTTTTCTTCTGACAGATTAGCTCAGGTTTTTTAATGGCACCGAGAGATTTTCAGAGTTCGAGCTCCGCTCTTCTTCAGTGTAGGTCCTGTCAGCCACTTTCTTTGACAATCTACACGATAGTACTCGCTCCCAGATTTAATTCTGTCTACGCAATGCACCATTAAGATGGTACAGCTGAACCATGGCGGTCCTTTTCCTCCAGCAACCTTGCAAAATACAATAAACTGTGAGGAAAACAATGGATAGGATGGCGAGTGAGGTGGATAATGAGCGCGATGGTGCAGATGAGGATATGAAGGAAATAAATTGCGAAAAATGGTGATAAATCGTTCTGGAAGGGTAGCGATCTTTTCAGAGCGGAGTTTGAACGAAGAAATCATTAAAAGACTCGAAAACGAACGATTAAATGCAATGGGATGCACGTGGGGCGACATGCCGTACGGGAAGCCAAGTGGATGGATGTCGTGGAGACCCGGGAGATGGTGGAATGGTCAACGGTAGGGGGACGAATCAGGACCATTGATCGTGGTGAGGATCGACTGCGGAGGGTGAACCAGGACATGGATTATTGACCGTGCAACTTCATTAAAAAATGGGCATCTTCGACGAGCAATAGCCGTCGGATGGGCCGCTCCAGATCTGACAGCTGTCGTGGATTTCGCTGGGCATCTGTATCAGGAAGATAATGCGCGAGAGATGGAGTTAACGGGTGGAAAAGGTGGTTTCAGAAACGTACAGGAGGACAGGTGGTGGTAGCTGAGTGGAATCGCTAGGCTACAGGGGAAAACCTCCAAGCGCACAGGGGTGGTGTGAAATAAACTGGGCGATTTTGAACAGTGCGTGGCAGGGTCCACTAGCGGGAAAGGTTTTGGACCGTCGATCTGGCAGGGGAATGGAAGGCGATGGCTCGGCATGGAAAATAGGCGGGGAAAACGTAGGCATTGGAGAATTAACGTCCGACGTCCGATCAACTAAGATCAACGGCCAACGCTGCGCCCGATAAGGCTTGAGATAAGCGCTTTTTGCTTTGACGAGTGGTTACAGCACTGGGTTACATGGGAGAAACGGGGCGCGAGTCCAATGCGGAAGGGGCTAAGCCTATTATATGGTCCGAAATGGGTTTTTTAAGACCTTTTTCAATGAAATTATGATTTAGGCCCATTTTTAAAGTGTTTTAAGGCTAGCCCAGGGCAACGATAAGAGAATGAAGGATGAAAAGGCCAAAAAAGTTGCAGAAATAGGATTTCAAGGGGATTTCAGGGGATTTCAGGGATGAAAAAGGGAAATTGGGGAACAAAGGTATTTTGACAGAAGGAGGGAAAAGGGGAGAAAGGGATAATTGCAGGGGCGGAAAGGGGGAAAAGTAGGCCTTTTAGGAGTGGATCAGCAAATAGGATTTGCATTGGGCATAGCACTCAGAGACTTCAAGGAGGATGGTTTTTCAGGGGAAAAGCATTCCTTGAAGGCTCCACAATCATCTAGCCCCCAGCTTGCTTGCCAAGAATTTCATAGGGGGCTAACAGATACAAATGACAATACCTCCTTCTATATATAGGGGACCATGGGGTTACAATATAATCCTAGTTGACCTAACAATAATAATGTAAGGGAACAATAATAACAATATGGGGGTTACAGGGGTAAAACAATAATAATAAGGGGGCTACACTGATAAAAATAAGGGACTACACTATTAATATTGGGAACTAACAAGGAAGCACATTTAAATATGATGATTTAGTCATACCATTCAGCTCAAATGCACAAGCTCTCACCCAATGATTAACTATTTTCTTAGTACTTGTATCCAACTACACCAACCAAGATTCTGCATGCACTTTTTTACTCAATCCACACTTGTCCATAAGGTTAGGATTAAAATTACTATAATTATATCTGGGATCAATCAAAATGGAAACAACTCAATCAGAAAGCTTACATTCCATCTCAATAATGGATTCCTAGAGATCTTTCTTCTTGTTTCCAAGTGTTGCATAGATATGAGGAATGTTATGACCAACATCCCCAACATTATGTTCCTCTTGAGCATTGTAGATCTGAGGTATGACACCATGATACAACAAAAAATCCTCCTTGCAATGATCTTTGCCACAAATCCAACACTGCAATAGTTCTCTACCATTACCCTTATTCTGTTGTTGGTTGGGATCTATGTCCTTTCTCTGTTATACTGAACTTCTTGTAAGGAGGCACATTCTCTTTCTCACCTGCATCCTGAGGTATTTCCCACTTCAGAGGCCATTTTCCTTTAGCCTTGTCATTACCTTTACATACATGCTTAGGTTGAGTCTTGTGCTTTGATTTCTCATAACTTTGCTTTAATTTCCCAATGAATTCCTCCAATTATCGAGGCTCATCATACTCAATCTAATCCTTGGATACTAATGGTAGTCCACTGATGAGTCTTTGAACCTTTGTATTCTCATCCTTGAGGTAAGGCACATACCTCAAAAACTCCAAAAACTTAGTCGTGTACTCTTCATTTGTCATAGATCCCATCCTCAAATTGTAAAACTCCTTGGTCTTTCCATCATAGTACCTATTTGACAAGTACTTCTTCCTAAAGAGACTTTTGAACTCATCCCAACTAAACTCCTTTGTCTTGCTGCCTATAACTCGCTTCACATCTTTCCACCAAACGTATGTCTTTCCTTTGATAGTGAAGATAGCTATCTTTTCCATTATGTTCTTTGTGTCATCATGCAGCTCGAAGAAATTATTCATTCCAACAACCGTGCTTTTGCATATTCTTGTTTCTTCAACTCTCCATCGAATGTAGGAGGCTTGGATTTCTTGAACTCATTCGATAAGTATCCCCTCTCACTCCTCCTATAAGGATGATAACGATGATAACCATGATGTCATCTGAACCAAAACTAGAATAAAACCCATAAACACTACATTTTTTTTCGAGTGTATCCATCCATCTGCCACCTCTAACGATGTCATTATTATCTGACTTGTGTCCACCATGAGACTTGCTACCATATGCCCCATTAGTCTTGTCATCATGTCCATAATTTATCTGTGGTTGCCCCTGTCTCTGCAAATTTGATAAACTCTAAAGGATGACCGCATTGACCTCTGCTTGATTTTTCCATGCTCAGGAAAGTCTTCCCCATAATTGAATGATCCTATCATTATCTGCTTTGCAACTCCTAATTCATGCCTTTAAACTTCTCAAGGTATTTTCTATGTTAGGAGAGTACTCATCTATGTGTTACTCATCTGATCTATAAGGAGATTCACATGAACTGTAATCCACCATTTTTCTTGTCATCTTTGATCCTATATCTCCTATAAAAATGCCATGTCACATAACCCAAATAAAAACATAAGAAAACATACCTTAGTGGAGTTCAGGGGAGGCTATCTTGTATGCATAAATCAGTATAGATTAGCATGATACATGATAACACTAGCTACATACAATGACCTCATGCATGGACCACAAACTAAGGCCTAGATGCATTTATAGGCCTCCAACCGCATGCACAACACTACCTAAGTGCAGTTGTATCCCAAAATTTCCACTTTAGAGGGTGTGGTCTTGAGATCCGAGCCACAATTCCAAGAAAACCTCCATACCACTACCTAGAACTTCCTGAGACTTATCAGAATGAGAAATCACATAATAAAAAAGCTAAATATACAAACTTGAGTCAGAAAATTGACCTAGACTAACCAAAGCATACCAGAAATTTTTTCAAACACATGGTAAACATGTAAGCTACATGTCATGAATGCATACATGAGTCTATTTATTCTTTAGTTTTGAATCACCATAAGGTCTAAGTCCCTCTCAAGTAGCTAAAACCACACTTTTTAGCCCATACATTCATCAACCGTTCATTAACTTATCAAAGAATATATAATATTCGTAGCTAGAATATATTATAGAACAATGCTTATAACCAACATATAATCATAATATTAACCATGACAGAGTTACAACCATGAAATCCACATAATAATAAGTATAAATTCTCATGAATAAAAATAGGAAAATAACTCTTATTAACATGTTCAAAAGCCAACCAAGTTAGGGACTTCCACGTACCACCCGACCATAGATTGAGTTCTACCAAATATTTATTTCAACCAATCACCCTTGTGTCATATTCCAAGCATAAAATGATCTCTTGGGATAAACCAAGACATAAACAACCAATTGAATCCATAGGTTAAACCGCCTCCACCCTCAAACTACCATGATCTCGCCAAAAACAGTTAAGAGATCACAAAACCAAAACAAGATTGGATGCCTTGGAATCTATTTACCATCCCTTGAGGAATTTTCCTGTATCCACCCACCCATCGATGGCTTCCCAGAGAAAACTATCTCCACCCCCAACCCTTAGGAATTTTCCTGAGACCACCTTACCCAGATCTAAAGCCTTCTGACAATCCAAAGCTCAACCAATAAATGAATCCCATCACACCATAGTTATCCAAGAAATTAAAATGCAAGGTTTAAACCAATGTTAAACCTGAAAAAAAAAACTCATGCTAATTGTTGTACCTCAAGAAACAATTCCTTGCTATGTAAAGGAATCTGTGCTCAAGACATTATTTGATTATGTCACAAATAAATATATATTTGTCTCTGCTTTACAAACCCTTAAACATTAACTATAGAACCCTCAAATATTAAATCCATGCATGTTTTGCAATGCCACATTCCACTTATGCTGGAGTGAATGAATGGAGGAAAAAGAGAGAAGAGGATTTCAATTTGATATGTTGTTTAAAACAGAATCTATCATTATAAAACCCTGAAGAAATAAGTAAAGATGAAGTTAAAACAGAGGAGTGCACATTAAGGTTTGTTTAACTCTTAAATACATATGTATAAAGAGACCTGCAGCTCAAATTACTCTATTTTATTCACAGATATGAAAACATAATGTAAACTGGATAACTTTTCAGCATAGACAGAATGATAGAAACTTGCATACTTCTTTCATTGATTTAGTATTCTCAAGTACAAAATTTGGCCTCCAGGTTCAAAAACTCGGAACCTTTGCTCCTCCACTTCCCTCTGCTTTTATGTTTGCCATCTAATGTAGCTTACTAACTGCTATGATCAGTTTTAAAACTGATTCTTGGGAGTCTTGAAATTAATTAGATTTACAATATGCCTGTTTTAATATTATATATATAATATATAATATAAAACCCAAAAATAGGATCCTACTCTATGGCATGTAAAAAGAACGATTGGTACATATTGGGTCCACCATTACACCCATATGTATTAATCGACAAAATCACCCATGGTTTTTGAAAACCAATAACCACCTACGGGGGCACTGAAAGCGGTCTCTTGAGAAATGGCTAAGTGATGCCGTAACGCATCATAGCCGTCGATTTTGTAAATAGTGGTTTGAACCAAACCATTTTGCGGGGGGTACTATCTCTCATAAAATCCGTTTAATTTATGTTGCCGCAAGACCATTGGATCCGAGCTGGATGATCCAAATCATCGATTCAACTGCAATACTATATGCGTTTATTTCCTTATGCAATTGTGAGCCACTAAACAAATCCCGAACATTTCTGAGCCATCTCCTCACTCCGCCTGTAGATCTTAGCACCTTGTCCTTTCACAGAACCACAGGGGTTCCTCGCGACCCAGTTTATCCATTCCAACATGCCTAAAAGAGAAACATTGTGAGTCTTATGGACACATTCTGTGCAGAATCCTGAATGCCCTGCAATTGACCTCCACATTTTATTTTCAGAAACCAAATCAAAACCACCTCGGTGCCCAATTTCTTGATGGGAATCATCACAGGAGCAGAAATCCAGGGAATATACATGCTGGTTGCTAGATTTTTCCGTTTTCTGAAAGATCTCCCCAAGCCAGTTTGGCGCTATCCAATGTCATATATTAGCTTCAAATTTCAGGAATCGCAGGGCCAATACAAAAACGACTTGATTGGATTAGATTTTGAACCACAAATTGAAGGAATGCCCAAAATCAGTGGTGAATATATCTTAAAATCTGATTCAATTTTTGACAGCTGACAACACCAAGGTCGTTGCATTCATATAAGCTGAGCAGTGAGCAACAATAGGAGAATATGCAGAATATGATTCCAGCAAGTGAAATATGGTGAGCTAACTTTAAGATTATGATTCTCCAAGCTGTCATCTAAAAAGAGGATGCAGCTTTATTTTAACATAATCCTACCCAAACAAAGAAGCTGCCTTTGCCCAACACTCCAGTTGTCTTCATTGTTGACCACGAGAGAGTCCAATTTTTCAGTTTTTGAAGCAACAACATTGGCAAGCTAGCATCTTTCAAGGCTCTTCCAAATTTCATCATCAGTGTAATGCCCAAGAGGATCGATTTTACTTCTGACAGTTCCCTCGAAAAGAACAGGTTCTTGCGGTATGATGCCAAAACGAGATCGCAGATCATGAAGGCCCAAGTTGGCTATATCAACTTCATTGATGATTATTTTTCCTCCAGCGGGCTCAAGAAGCCTACACAAAGCTTGAATCAGGGTTG
Organism: Pinus albicaulis; assembly: GCA_034641835.2. Lineage (NCBI taxonomy): Eukaryota > Viridiplantae > Streptophyta > Pinopsida > Pinales > Pinaceae > Pinus > Pinus albicaulis. The sequence goes on along the minus strand of CM076579.1, from coordinate 71,743,910 downwards.
ATTTCCCACTTCCAGTACGACCTACTACACCAATCTTCTCCCCACCTTTAATATTCAGGCTGATGCCTTTTAGAAATAGAGGAGTGTTTGAACGGTAGCAAACCTGTAACTCTCTTAACTCAATATTCCCATTATGGGGCCAGTTAGGAGATGGAAAACAGTCTGGAATTGTCCACGCTGCTTCAGATGGGATAGTTGTAAATTGTCTGATTCTCTCAACGGAAACCATCTTATTCTCCATCAGGCAAGAGAATCAGACTACAAAGAATAACATTGAATTGAGGGATAGGCCATATGACAAAGATAATCCCATGAGTTCCCCTGCAGCCTTTTCATTATGCTAATCAATTGAAGCAAAGAAAAACTTGGGACCGGAAATTCAATTTCCTCTTTTCCAAAAAAGAAGGCTCTGCATGGAAGGAGGTTGTACAATAGCATAATTAGAGTCAAATGAACGCAGCTCCTCGATCACCTTAGAAATTGACTCTATATTTGCTTTATGATTAATGATCCAATTGTCATCATCTCCATCTTTTCTAAAATCCAAATAGAGAACTCCTTCAACACGATTAGCTACAACCAAAGTCTCATAGCTAAAGGCATTCCGAACACTAAATTCTTCCTTATCCTCAGACTCATCCTCATCATATTCATCAACAGAATCATTATCAAACACATATTCACATCCATCACTCCTTGCAGACAATCTTCCATCACTCCCATCCTCTTCTCTACAAGCCTTCTTTGCTCTTCCTCCTCCTACATAATCTCTAAAAATATTAACTTTTCTCAGGCCTGCTTTGAGAGCAGAAATCTCCTCCTTTTCTGACAACGGTTCGCCATCAAAGGGTGATGATGGTACAATAGTTCTATACACTGGGTCCATTACTTCCTGGCCAGTTCGAAACTCCACACAATTGAGAGCAACAATAAGTGCTGCTTCAGGTGCCATGCCTCCAGTGAAGCAAGATACAGGAATATTGGTAGTTTTGATTATATTCTCCATAGGCAATGCATACTCCCCAAGGTTGAGGGAAGTTGTTCCTATAACAGATGGCTTGCTCTTTGATTCTTGAGTCAAACCACCCTGCTTTTGCAAATTCAACGAGCAATCGAGGTAGAATTGCACTAAAAAGCAAAGTTTGTTGGTTAACACTCAACTGGGCAAGTATTTTTGCAATTGGTCTCGGAAAAATGATGCATGGGATGGCCAGGAGTTGCAATAATAACATCCAGACTTTTAGCTAGTCGAATTAGGCTACAACAATAATGACAATAAATGAAACAAATAAAGAAATTCATGTACCATGCATTCACACATTAGCTAGGAAATCACACATGCAACATGTTCCCTGCAAAATCCTTCTGTTGAAATCATTGATCCAATTGATTTCCTTATTTATCATTTTCCTCCCTTTTCTTACTTTCTCCTCTTGGTTCTCTCTCTCTCTTTCTCACTAATTCCCAAACAAAACTAACAAAAGGTTAAACTAAAAAGAATTATGAATTGATCCTCATAAGCCTTTTTATTATTGAGTCCTCTATTTTCTTCATCTTCCTTCATTTTTCCTTCTAATTTCCCTTTCATGGAAATGTGTGTCTCTTTTCCTTCCTTTTCTCCTATTTTTCTTAATTTCATAAATAAAATGCCAATTAACGCCTCTTTGCTTTTTCCAATGCCTTTGTTGTTTGCATTGTATTGTTGGCATTAATGTCAACAAGGTCATGGTGCTACTTGTCATATGATTATGTTAATCCAATGATGATGTGTGATGAGTGTTTATTAGTTGTAGTATCCAGCTTGATGGTCTTGTTGGTTGGAATTGATGTCAACATACTTATGACATGACTAGTGGAGGGGATTTGGAGGTTGAGTAGAGATGGATTCAAGACATGTTGTGTTGGTTGAATGTGTTGTTGTTGTAGGTGGTTGGATTGCTGCTACATGTGTTGAGATGTTGTTTCTTATGTTGGAGGTCCCTTTATCAGTGTTGGAGGTTGTTGGATCACATGATGTTGCTGTTGCAGGAGTTGGAAATGTTTCTATAGGAGTTAGAGATGTTGCTACAGGTGTTGGTATTGATGAGGAGTTTGGAAAACTATGGATTACATGTCATTGAATTGTTGTGGATGTTCTTGGCCTACATCATCAGTTTCAACCTCATTACAGAGCCTTGGAGGTGTGTTTAGAAGATGATAAAGGTGTCCTTGAAGTTTGGCAGTCATAAGGGCTAAATTGGTTTAAGTTTTCCTTGTCCTTTGCCCCAATCTCATGGATGATGCTTCATCAGTGTGATCGAAAGGCTCCATTCATTGGAAGATGGGCCTCTGCATGCGACCAATCAAATTTTCACAGTGTTTTTCATGCAACTGAGCCTTTTCACGAGTTTTTCTCCATATTCCTCGTGCATATCGGCTAATTTTCGTATTGTTGCGATGTTCTTGATCGAAAATTTTCAGCATATGGTTGGAAAAAATTCATGGGGCCTCTAGAAGTTAATCAAAGTTGAAAATATCATAAGGTAAGTGAAGCTAGTGGCTTGATCAAGTCAATGAGTTGAATCTAGATGAAATCAGGCATATGAACAGAGTTGTAGATCCTAGTAATTCTTTTTAATTATTGAGTTAAAAGTCTCAGTTCATCCATATATTGGAGGAAGCTCAATGATAGTATGGTTGATTCACTTGTTGTGTTGAGTGAAAGTGAAGTGGAGAAGAGTGTTCAAGATATGTGAGGGTTGTATTGTAGAATTTCTGAATTAATTTGTTGGTGTTGCAGCAGTTAGTTGAAGTATACTTCAACCAATATTTTGTGTAGCCAGTTAGGAGATGATTAAAGTTTTATTGCGCGAGTATTTGGAGGTTGTTTTGCAGTTTGTGTGGAGAGATTGTGTTGCAATTTGTGGTGTATTTGGAGATTGGAGATTTGGTTTTTCATTGTGTGCATTGATGATATGTTGTTGCAGTGCTCATGCTGAGCAGTTCTCGGTTCTATTATGAAAATTTATGAAATAGGAACCACATAGAGAAGTGGAGTTAAGTGATTCCGATGAAATCAATATAAGTGAGAAATTTTCTCAATCCAATGGTGGTTGAATAGTTCGACAGAAACTGCGCGAGGCTCATTGGTCATGGCGGCTTCCAGTAGATTGAAGTCTGTAGAGTTGATTGATAGTTCAGGAGTAACTGAGTGAGGATCATTGATCGTGGTGGCCATCAATGGATGGTAGTCCATAGACCCGCATGAGAAAGAGTCTCCATTTGATAGTCGAAATTTGAATCTATATGTAATGAATTGTTTGTCATAATAGAATATTTAATTAGAGAAAAATTATATAAGTGTCTTCACTTCTAATTCACCTTCCCCCGCCCCCCCCCCCCCCCCCAATCATCAGTAGTGATCTAGTTTCCAACATTTGCTAATTTATGTATCCATAAGTAAATCAAAAGTGATGCCCACTATAGTTATTTTCCCAACATTAATCTTGGAATATGTTTCCCATGACCTTGGGCTTATTATTTTTCCCTATATTACCTTTATTACATGAACTTTAACCCAGGGTTGTTACACCATCACTCCCAGGGTGAAGGAAAGCTATATACCGAAATTGTATACTATATGACTACAATGGACTCATGGGTTATAGAAGGTCAAGCTTATGGGAGCAATGGGATACTAAAAGAGCATAGAGAAGGGGAAATATATACACATTCAGATCAACAACTGAAGAGGGTTGAAACTAGGTTCCTTTTATTGACATAAGGTGGAAAAAAAGGGTTCAATATGTGAAGGTATGCAAGATCATTCAATAACTATAGTAGGAGCATGATGTAGTAGAAATATTTATGTGGAAGAATGATCTTTTGTAGTATCAATATTTCTTAAACTTATGTAAGAATTCTCAAATCAAATAAAATTTCCTTTTGGAATTACACACATCTCCCATAGGAGGACATTCATGGTTCTTGAAAACATACCATAGGGTTAAGAAAGATATTTCTTGGGAAGCAAGTAAAGTAGATGTGAAAAAGCTTGTGTCTAAATGTAGTATGCGTACAAAATAAGGGAGATACAATTAAGACTCCAAGGCTCCTGAACTGTTATTCATATACCAATCTAGTGTTGGGAAGAAGTTTTAATGGATTTTAATACAAGTTTACCTAAATTGCAAGGAAATATAGTCATTATGTTAGTGATAGATTAAATGAAAAAATAAGCCCATTTTTGCTTTCTTTCTCATCCTTTTAAAGTAAGTACAGTGCATAAGAATTCATAGAAAAGGTCCAAAAGCTACATGGAATACCAAAGATTATTATAAGTGACTGAGATCCAATTTTCTCTAGAAATTTTTGGACTGAACAATTTTCTTATTTGGGTACTCAATTGGCTCACAGTTCATTTTACCATCCTCAATCTGATGGGAAACTGAGATTGTGAATATTTTTTTGGAAGGATATCTATGTTTCTTTACATTTGATACACAAAGATAATGGGTCAATTGGTTTCCCTAGGCCAAATCATGGTACAACACATCCTTCCATGCATCATCAAAAATGTTTCCATTTATGGCAATTTTGGGATATCATCCTCCATCCATCATATAAACCTTGAAAGTGACTATAAAGGCTCAAGCAGTGGAGGAGCACATCAGGCACCAACATGAGGTTCTCAAACTATTGAAGTACAACTTGGTTGTAGAACAAAATGGGATGAGTTAACAAGCAAATCAAGATTTCTAGGGTTTTTCTCTGCGGGGGGTCCGGCGGCCGCCTCGTCGCTGCGGCCCCCCCTCTTCTTCTTCAGCGACCTCTGGTTTGCCATCCCACACACAGCGTTCATCCGTCTCTGGTAGCGTTTAAAGCATGCGGCGGATAGGGTTTTGAGTTCTGGTTTGACTTCCCACACACAACGCGTAGTGGATGGGGTTTTATGCGGCAGATGGGGTCTCCTCTGCGCGGATTCTAGCGGCCGCCTCGCCGCTGCAGCCCCTTTCTCATTTTCTGCAGACATCCATCTCTGGTTGGGTTTAAAGCACGCGGCGGATGGCGTCTTGTGCCCTAGTTTTCCTTCCCACACAGTCGCGGTGGACTTGGAGGGAAACCATCACGGTTTTTGGGTGCGCGGATGGGGTTTTATGTCACGAATGGGGTTTACTCTGCGCGGGATAAGGGCGGCTTCTTCGCCGTTGCAGCCCCTGGTGGACTGGCGTAGGGATTTTTCTCGATGTTGCGAACCCTCCTCTACTGTCTTTTTTCTCGCAGCTACAGCCCCATTTTCTATTCAGGGGCTGTATTTTTGTGGACCCTTTTAATGGGTCTGCTCTGGTGCTGCTTATGCAGGCTTGTTCTCTGGCACCTTTCAAGCGAGGCTGCATTTTTGGACCTGTGGTTTTGTTTTATGCATATATCAAGCGAACCTGCCTCTCACTAATCTTATATATCAAGCGAGCCTGACTTCTTGATCAAGGTTTTTTACAATATCAATGGCGATGGGTTGTTGATTGCAGCAACCTTTGTTGGAAGTCTCCTTTCATGATATCCGCTGCTGCTGTGGATGGGGCTACTTTTTTGTGATGCTGCTCATGGGTCTGAGCTGGTGCTACAGATGCTTCTGTCACTTTTTTAGGGCTTGTACATTGGGTTTTGGGGCTGGTGTTTTCTTCATCTCGGTTTTTGGCTTTATACCTTTTCACCTCTTCCCTGGGGTGGTTGTTTCCTTGGGTGGGTGTTGCCGTGCCTTGCATGGTTTTGATATTCTGGGGATTTATGTTGATCCCTTATGGGTTTGATGGGCCTTTCGGCCTGGTTTATATTGGCTTATTTCAGTCATTATTGTGCAGATGTATGTACCCACAGTGTTTTGGGTTTACTTTTTTGGGAGTGATTCTCTGTATTCTGATCCATGATGTTTTTTCTCTGGACCATATGCTATATGCATGTTTATGTAACATCTTTTTATCTAATAGAAAGTTGTTTTTTTTTCTTCTGAAAAAAAAAACAAGCAAATCAACATTACAATTAAAGGGAATTTAAGTGGGGGATTAGGTATTTGTGAGACTACAGCCAACAAAAGAAGGTCAATAAACTAGCACCGAGGTATTATGGCCCCTATAAGGTGTTGTAGAGGATTGGAAGTGTGTCTTACAATTGGATTTTCCTCCATCTTCACATATATATCTAGTCTTCCATATTTCTTGCTTAAAGAAGTTAATTGATAACAAGATCGTGGTCCAAATTATTTTATCAGAGATTAATGAAGAAGGGGAAATCATACTAGTACTAAAAACAATCCTAGAAATAAGGTTCAAGCATATGAGAATCGAGTAATCACTTAGTACCTTATCAAATGGAAGAATGTATGAGTGGAAGAAGTGACAGGGGAAGAAGAGTTGTTCACACAGAAACACCCTTAGCTAGTCAAGTGTTGCGAAAAACACTTATTTGAAGGGGAAAGCAACGATAAACTCTATATAAGCCCCATGTTAACCCTAAAACCTCTTACTAAGCCTTCAATATCGAGTTATTATATTAATGAGACCATCATAAGATCATCAAATATTTTCATAGAAATCGTATCCATTCTAAAAAAGATTTTTCTCTCAAAATAGATTAGAATTATTAATTTTTAACATTTTTAAAGCACAAGGTTCATAACATAAGAGATCCATAATTGAATTCCAGTTAAAATTGCAGCAAATAAAAAAATTTCAAAGAATGAAAAAATCACTAAACAATGTCCACACTAAAACCTAAATTAAAAAACTAATACAATGAGTGACAAAACCTAAATTAAAAAGTGATAAAATGCAAAAAAGCAATAGAGGAAAAACATTCATTGCTAAAGACAAACCCAGTTGGAAACATTCATTACCATCGGAAACGGAATTATGGAGTTTTTATTTTTTACGTTGTGTGCCCACTAATGGAGTGCGAGGCTAGAATGTGTTGTCCATTCTATGCTGGTGGGATCACGCATAGCTATCACCCAATACGGAGTTACAAACTTTCTATATTAACTTACATCTTATGGTAAAGAATAAGAATGCTTTTGACATATAACATAATGCTTTCTGACATATAACATCATGGGACTAAATGCTTAAAAGTTGTAGTTAAAGTTTTTGTTCGCTTAATCTTAAAGTCATCTCATATCAACTTATCCAATTATAAATATCGGAGTCTTCCTATATATATAATAATAATGAATTAAAGGAATTGTCTTTATTTATTAATTGCCTGTGTTAGTTTGCAACTTATAATAAAGAATATAAATGCTTTTGTCATATAACATTATGGGACCGAACCTTAAAAGAAAGTGTCTATGTTTATGCTTGCATTTTATGGTAAGGAATGTAATTTCCTTACCATGGGACCAAATTCTTAAAAGAAAAGCGATAGTAACTTTGGTCTGATATCTAGCTCACATCACAAAGATATCCTGATCCTTTAAAAAAATATAATAATTATGAAAAATGATTATATTTTATTTATAAATTGGCTATGCTACCTTACTACTTGTGCTGCGGAATATAAATGCTTTTGACATCTAACATTGTGAAAAACTGTAAGTTAAAACTCGAACATGTTTCTTTATTCCAAGAGGTGGAAACTTCTGGTTTTGGTATGCCGTGAGGTTCAAACATGCTGTGGGGTTCAGAGTCACACAGGTTTTTTCGAATGGCTTCTAGTAACCAAATCCAAATACGCAAGCCAGAATCTATTAGCAAACATGACAGCGGTGCTACCTCTTTTGACTTACTGATTACACTTTCCTGTGTCGGAAGTATGCTTCTAGTAATGGAATCCAGAAGAGTAGCCTATATCTACGCGTTGATATGACAGCAGTTCCGCGTCTTCTGAATAATTTATGCTTTCAGCAATGTTACGGAACTTTCTTTCCCAAGTACAATGCAGGCGGCGGTCACCTTTTTCTTCGGTAGGCAAGTGTGGTGCTTGACAGTTTGTAAAGTTGTAGACGACTGTCCCTCCAGCCTGAATTGAATACGGCAAATGTTATTTGTGTCGGCAACTTATTCGAACTCATTTTCCTTCACATTTCTAAGACTCTATTTTTCAAATTCTAAACAACGGACCGCCTTGGGCTTTCCAATACATCTAATCATTTAACGATATCGGCTAGAAATTTCCACCGTCGACGCCGCGTTATAAACGTTCGGTGACTGAAATTATAATTTATATATATGTGTGAGAGTCTGAGAGACAGCAGTCTAGTGATTCAGTGAATATATATATATATATATATATATATATGTGTGAGTCTGAGAGAGTGAGACACAGCAGTCTACTGATTCAGTGAAGTTAAAAGTAGACAAGTGCATTCTGCAATGGCTTTTAGATTTAGGCTTACGGCTTTGGTTTTCTTTATCATATGTCTTATGTTCGTTAGAATTGAAAGCGATGAACAGCCTCACTCCATTTCTCTGAAATCTGCATGCGATGCCACGTTGGATCCAAAATTCTGTGTTTCCACAATGTCGAGCCTTTTTCCGGGATCATTGCAAGCAACTTCAGCAGATCTCGCCAGGACGTCTATCAGGCTTAGCGTTATCGAAGCGCAGAAATTGTTTCAAATAATTTCTCGTCTTGGATCGTGGGCATTCAAGGGAAGACAACTTTATGCTCTTCAAGATTGTATGCAGTTGAACGATCTAACATTGGACCACTTGAGCAAGTCTCAGACAAATGTTGCTGCTGATACTTTGAAATGGAGGCAGGCACTTGACATTCAGACTTGGCTTAGCGCAGCTCTTACTAATCAGGCTACCTGCGTCGAAAGTCTCCAGGAGGCCAGCGGAGCCCTGCAAAACATATTGACTAAGACTGTGCTTGGTGTGTCACGAGTTGTGAGTAATTCTTTGGCTCTTGTAAAAAATATACCTGTTATTGGCAAAGATTCCAAGAAGCCTCCTGTGCATAACCGACGCCTGTTTTCCAATCCAATGAGTCATGAGAGTCACAGTCAAGTTGATCTAGATGATGATAAAATTCTTTCAGATAGTGGATTCGAAAATGATGGATTCCCTTCATGGTTGTCTGCTTCAGACCGAAAGAGACTTCTTCAAACATCCGATGCAGCCGACAATGTCGTTACGGTGGCTCAGGACGGCAGTGGTAACTATACCACAATTACTGACGCGCTGAATGCTGCTCCAAACAAAAGTTTAGATAGATATGTGATACATATTACAAAGGGAGTCTACGAGGAATACATTGAGGTGCCCAAACACAAAACAAATATTATGTTGGTGGGAGATGGAATAAATGCCACTGTCATCACCGGCAATAGAAGCGTTGTGGACGGATGGACTACTTACCGCTCTGCGACAGTCGGTAAGCTGCTTTATTTGATTCTTTCTGTGGTTAATTTGTTACTTTTCTTTTGTCGATGAAGGTCTCTTCGCATTACCCTGGTAGTCCAATTTTGAATTTCAGATTAGCCTGGGGATGAGTAATTCTAATTTGTGTTTCCACAAATCTAAATCTTCCATGACTTGTCGCCCTCACACGGAAAATTATTCTGATTACAGCTGTAGTTGGACAAGGATTTCTCGCTCGGGATATCACTTTCGAGAACACGGCAGGTCCAGAGAAGCATCAAGCTGTCGCTCTCCGCGTTTCCTCGGATCTATCAGCATTCTACCGCTGCAGCTTCAAAGGTTACCAAGACACTCTTTACGCACACTCCCTTCGACAATTCTACCGTGAATGTGAGATTTACGGAACAGTTGATTTTATCTTCGGCAACGCTGGAGCGGTGTTTCAAAACTGCAAATTGCTAGCTAGGAAACCGATGGATAATCAAAAGAATTGTTTCACGGCTCAAGGAAGAGACGATCCCAATCAAAACACTGGAATCTCTATTCAAAATTGCACCGTCTCTGCTGCCCCCGATCTGGCTCCGGTGAAAACGTCTTTCCAAACATTCTTGGGGAGGCCATGGAAACAGTACTCTCGCACAGTTTATATGAAGTCATATATCGATAATGTGGTCGATCCTGCAGGTTGGCTAGAATGGTCGGGGGACGTTGGCTTGACCACGCTGTATTATGGCGAATATATGAATTCGGGACCGGGAGCAGGAACTGCAGGGCGAGTTCAATGGCCTGGGTATCACACAATGAATATTTCTGATGCTCAAAATTTCACTGTGATTAATTTTATCTCTGGTGATGCCTGGATACAAGCGGTGCCTTTCAATGCAGGCTTAAATTAAAAAACAAGAGTGGTAAGTGGTATGTTTGGAAGGGTTGAAGCAAATTCACAGATGACTGAAGAGTCAGTATATATTCTGTTGTGTATATTCGTATCATTTACATAATTATTTCGACAAACCCCTTAACTGCATTTTTTCCCTGCTAATTTCAAGTGTAGCATTCGATTGCAATGCAAGAGTATGTAATCTGCATTCTAGCCTTTGATGGCGGCACAAATTCAAGTCTATTCGTACTTTTCTTTCATTGGCTGAGACCTTTTCTTGTATTTCCCTGATCTTGTCATGAGAAAACTGATTGGACACAATAATCATCGAAAATCTATAGAAAAATTCTGATAACCTTTAAAAATAGGTTCCTGTGTTTATTTCCTTTGAAATTTCCAAGGATTGACTTTAACAATGTTTATTTATTTTTTTAAGAAGAAAATTAATAAAAAATGAGTTTCCCGCTATAGCTATCGATTCATCCAACAAAAAAGACTTGATATACCTAAAAAGCAAGGCTAAGAAGAGAAATTTCTCACGGAAGTTATTTTTTCGCACATTAAAAGACATGAAGCTCACATTGCACAATCAACACCTTATATCTCTAGTCAAAGTGGAAGCTTCGTAATATAGGTTAAAAGTATAATTATTTTATTTTAATATATTTATTTGACTATTAAAATTTTGAGTGGATTATGTATTAATAATCGTTATTATTATTAAATAGGTTATCTATGTAAGGGATGGTAAGACCAAAGAAGATGTTAAATTCTGATAATATTTGAAATTTATAGTGAATGTTAAATTAATATTGGTTAATAGATAAAAATTATTAAATTAAATTTGTAGTCAATATTAAATTAATAATGGTTAATAAATAGGAATTATTAAATTGAGATGTTTACATATTTACAATTTTATTTTTCTTGGTAAATATATTTATTTATATTATTGTTCTGGGAAGTAAATCATTTGCCACTAAATATTAGAAATCACCTATCTATCAATCTCCTACCTATAATAACAAAAATTGCAAGGCAATTTTTTTTTGTCTACAAATGGAATGATTGCAGGTCACTTGAAGAACTAGAGATACAATGTTGAGCAATTATTTTTTCTACTGCACTATAAACTTTGGAACATGCCTTGTCATAGAAATTCAGCAAAAATTCTATAAAATATTAAGTAACTTGTTAAGAAGTTCAGCTATAGTTAAACGATGTTTTAGCTCAACTATAATTATATGATGTTTTATCTCGAAGCATTTTTTGGATCGTGGAGTTATCCTTGCCATTTCCATTTTTCATTTGTTGGCATTTCAACACTCACTATCTCTATGGCTCTTCCATGTTTTTATATAAGATGTATAATATTAAACTAAAATGTATGAACATGGTGGGAGAATGTTCTTTCAACATATTTGTCTCTTCTACCATCATCCTCATTTTATAAGATTATAATTATCAAAGCATATATTTTACTAGTGGACTTTCATAAATATTGCAATGGCTAATTATAATTGTTTACAAGATTCATTAACAATAATTAGTTGTAGATGTTAAAATATTTAGACTATTATATATTTACTATATAAATAATAATAACTAAATTTATTTTTTGTTTGATTTAGTCCATTAGATTTAGGTGCATGAGGCTTATTGGATTATTACCATTTTATTTTGTAAGTTAGCAAACTTTAGAAATTTATCATAACTAGCAATTGCACCTAATGTTGCAAAGGAAACGCCCTAAGGAAGATGTTAGAAAGATATCAACTATAATTAATTTGATCTGTCGTTATATATATGTATTTTAATGTCATTGGAGATATATATATATATATATAGAATGTATAATGTTTGTAATAGACATTGCATTTTCATATTTGAAAAGAAAGTTATGGTAGAATTTGTTGAAGATATCGTAGATCTGTAAAACAATATTTTTTGTGAAATATGGAAATGTAAAAATATTGAAATGTATTATTGAAGTTGTTTTTATTTAGTAGGTGTTATAACACTATATTAATATAATATTGAAAAGAATACATAATTATATTGTTGAAAAAAGTACAAGATGTAATGGAAAGGTTAGTTGATGGCAATTGCTTTTTATTATGTGACATTTTAAGAATGTACAATGTTTGAAATGTACATTTGAAGAGTGTGCAATTGTTGAAATGTACATTGCATTTTAGTATTTTGCAATAAAATTGTTATTTTTTGTAAAATATTACAAGTATATTATGAAGAAAATGATTGATGTTGAGCTTGTCGAAGAGTTAGGAGATATGCCGAAGTAATAAGCAACCTGCAAAGACAAAAAAAAAAATTTGAAAAATTAGAAGAAATATTTTTTTTGAAAATGGAAATTAACTTGTTCAAATTGACTACAATGAGGTTGTATGTGAATTCTATCATAAAGAAATTGTATTGAATGAAATTGAAGTTACCTGTAACATGGGAAATTGAAAACGTTTAGTCGTAAATGCAGGTTGATCGATGGCAATTTGAATTCGGAAAGGGGTAAAAGCCTTAGGGACAGTGTTCCATCATGGTCTATGCCCATTTGGATAATGGTATTTCCATATGCCCACGACAGCCTTTGGGTGAGGTAGAGAAACATTATGATATTTCACCCAGCTCAAGGGTACAAGCTAATCCCAACCAAGAATTGCAGGGGTCAAAATAACATGAGTTAGCATTTTAAGGTTTAGCTTCAGATGTTTTGTGAAAACTATATCATGTTAAATTTTCTTAGAAAACTTAACATTTTAACTGTGACACCTGTCAACAACCAAGTGGCATCTTTAGAAATACCTCCTCAATAACCCGGTTTATTAAGACATTATATAGAAATCATCACGAGATGACCATACAAAACATGTAATATTCATTATATAGAAATCATCACGAAATAACCATACAAAACATGTAATATTCAAATAGACAATAATATAGATAAATTTACAACTTTAGAACATCAAATTGAAAAACAAATACGGAGACTTATCTAAATTGATTTGCCTGCAACTGAAGAAGGGCGCTTTTCCATCCAACACAATAATATAGATACATTTACAACTTTAGAACATCAAATTGAAAAACAAATACAAAGACTTATCTAAATTGATTTTCCTGCAACTGAAGAAGGGCGCTTTTCCATCCAACCATAGGATTAGTTATGTTTGTTTTGACCTAGAGATAGCCACCCCCTAGCCAAGCCATGATACCACTAGGGAAAACTCGGAATCTTAAAAAATCCTAGCTATGAAAGCTATGAAAGCCACTCTCCTTCGCAAGCAAGCAATGGCAGTCACCCTCTATTCATTGAGCCAGGACTTCCAAATATTTTCCAAAGGTATTCCCAGTTGCTTATAGCTGCAAAAGGGACTCCCTTATCTACCTTTATAATCCCTGAGGGTCATCCCCTCTAAGTGCCCACTATCCAACCCAAGCAGCATCAAATTTGTAATCCCTTTTTCCTAGTTCGGGTTTGGGTTTTCATGCCTCAAATTTGCAGTGAAATTCTAGATTTATCATGTTCACACTCAGAAGTCGTTCCCATTCAAATTTGGCACCATTTGGGCATGATTTTGGCTGCCCAAGGACATTTTATCTTCCTATAAATACCAGCAGAAAACCCACTCGCGAATCAGCTCATTTTTCATTTGTGGGTGCTCTCAGCTCTTTATAACTTCTCTCTCTTCCTCTGCATTCATGAGACCTTCAACCCACTCTACACACTCAAGGAATTGGCAAGTTCAACTCCCACATGCATTTCGTTCCTCAAGCCAAGTAAAACCCACGATTTTTTGGCCTATGTCAGGAAATTTTGTGGGTTGCAGCATGGAAATTGAGATGGGTACTTGTTGTACGCTACTCTAACCCTTTTCAGATGCCCATTTTAGTCTCCATACCTCCATAACTGTGCATGGTTGGCTACCCAACTACCTAGCTCCCATCAATAAGTGATTTTGGGGAATTGGAAAAGAGGAAAAACAATTTCAATTTCAAATTCAAATTTTGGTGTTGAAAAAATGGGTTTTTGGCTGTGGCTATTTTCTTAACAGGCAAGATGTTTTCCCAACTCCCTCACTAATTTTTTGTTGTGGTACATGGCCAATAACAGTGTTGCACCCTTCAGTTAGTTGGTCAACAATTTTTCATTAATTAAAGAAAAGCATTCACATAATTTAAAATACTCGAGATGGGTACTTGTTGTACGCTACTCTGACCATTTTCAGATGCCCATTTTAGTCTCCATACCTCCATAAGTGTGCATGGTTGGCTACCCAACTACCCAGCTCCCATCAATAAATGATTTTGGTAATTGGAAAAGAGGAAAAACAATTTCAAATTCAAATTCAAATTTTGGTGTTGAAAAAATGGGTTTTTGGCTGTGGTTGTTTGCTTTAAAACAGACAAGATTATTTCCCAACTCCCTCACTGATTTTTTCTTGTGGTATCATGGCCAATAATAGTGTTGTGCCCTTCATTCATTTGGTCAGCTATTTTTCATTAATTAAAGAAAAGCATTCAAAAAAAGTTTGAATTTGAAGGTAAAGAAATTGTAAATACCGGGTAAAATTGAGTACTAAAGGTACTAATAGTTGGATGAAAAGATGCTCTTAAAAACAGAGGATCACAATTTGAGAACAAATTAATGCAAATATTGAGTTCAGAAATAAGCTGAGACTAAATGTTTTGGATTTCATGGAAGTCATGGATGCAAATATTGAGTGCAGAAAGAAGCACATACTAAAGTTTTTGGAGTTCATGGAAGTCATGAAGAAGCAAGAGGAATTGGCCAAGAAGATAATAGAACAACTGAATGCAAATTTCTAAAGAAAAAAAGAATCAAAAGGTGTTGAGAAAAGTGGGTGAGTTATTCGATATGGGACTTGTAGACTCATCTGAAGTTTTATCTAAGCTGTAGAATTTCCCCATGTTATGCAATTCATAACAAAATACAATTAGATATTTAGAATAGGAGATTCAACAATATATTTAGACGTTGCAAAAAATATGACCTATTTATAAAAAGATAATAAATTTCAAATCAAAATAATTAAAGAGCTTAGGGCATGTGTTCAATTACATGACAAGGCCAAGAACAATCAAAATGTGTCATCCCCTCCCAACATCCCCAGAGACAGGACAAGTAGCCACTAAATAAGGCATTTGAATTCAGGCTTTTAAAATACCATTGCACCACAATCTCCATAGGGGAAGATCTCTACGGGAAAGCTAGAATTATGAGAAATTTTCCAGCCATCCATAGGCATCCAGTGCAGATACCATAGCCAAGAGGCTACCAAGGCAAAGGAACCAAATTACAAGCTTCTAGCTTACTCAACCTAACCCATTCACTTGTCCTTGGACAATTTACTCATCACATAACAATCTAATAATCTCATCCAACCATCTAATAACCTTGGCAGTTTCTTCCATTGTCCCACACAACACAAAAGAGACCTTCTCCTTCTCCTCTAAACAGTCTCTCAAGGATATTATTCCCACACAACACAAAAAAGATCTTCTCCTTCTCTACTAAACAATCTCTCAAGGATATTATTCCCTTCCATTCCTATCTCGTGTAGGAAGAAAGAGTCCAATCTATTGAATGCCCTATAGGAATAACTTAAAAAAAAATATTTGGCTCTCAAGCTTTCAATGAGCAACATATTCACAGTAGGTGAAGGATCCCTCACTTGTCTATCCTTTGTGCTCCCCTACAACCATATATTTCTCATCGAAGCTTTGCAATTTCCTTTTCACAATGTTGACTTTGTCAATATTCATACTAAGAATCCATAGTAGCATAGTTAGAAGATTTAAAAATGGGGTAATTTATTGAATCTCACACAGCTTGACTCTCATCATTATAACCATGCATTGAAAATTTATACATAACTTAATCTAATACTTACCAAGGGCCAAAACTAGGTTATTACACAAAGACCCATAACAAAGCAATGATAAAGGAGATCAATAACTAGATCGATGCATGGAAAGAAGTGATTCTTTAGTTGAAGCCACTACCCATATTTGTTTTAAGTTGCAACATGGTAATACTCATGAGAGCCAATACAGGAACACATCCCTTAGTTAAGGGATCACTTTCCTACTGCAACTCAGTGAATTTTTTGGAGAAGTCACTCTAGTTTTGCAATTTTTCCAATGCCTTGTCTCAATGGCCAAACACATTATTCAAAGAAATGGTTATGTTTACCACAACAAAAATGGGCCAGAGTATGTAGTAAGGTGATTGCAATAATGAATTTTAGGAGCTGCTATCATTTCCAATCTGTGATAATGATAGAAAATGTGAAAGTCCATCCTTTAACGAGTTTCTTCACGATGGTCATGGATTTGAATATGATTTGAATCTGACAAGCTGTAGAAAGGAAAAATGGCCCAACTATAACTTTATGTAGAGTGTTGAAGTTCAACCTTTTGAACGTGAAAGATGCATAACCCATGTCTTAGAATCATGTACTTTGCTTGTGAAAATTGAAGCAAAAGATTAGTTCTCCAGCTTAGATGCCCCAGAGGAGGGTTTGAGCTCTTCAAGCCGGGAGCACAACTCATCTAACACTATGAATTCTTCAGAAAATTACAACGACAAGAGATAGGGGGATATTAATGGTTACCCTGCCAATACAGCCACCCGTGAACAAATTAGGTAGAGAAAGCGTTCCAAGCTCTGCAAAAATAGTGAAGAAGTTGAGAGCCAAAGAATGACTCACATTGTTGTTAAGCGAAATAGGAGAAAGCAAATGAATGAGCATTTAACAGTCCTATGTTCCCTTATGCCGGTCACTTTCATCCAAAGGGTAAAGCTTCTGCACCATGATATTCTCATTCCTATTCCTATAACTTTATATGAATTATATGGCTTAGGGATTTATTTGGGCCATATATTTGTTTGTTCAAGGGGATCAGACCTCCATTATTGGAGGTACAATTGACTTTGTGAAAGAACTCGAACAGCTCTTGCAGTCTCTTCAAGCTCAAGCTCAAAAGGGTAGAAAACAATGTGAACTGGAAGGATCTCAGAGTCCCAAATCAACTGCCACTCCCTTCAACGGTTTCTTCCTCTCTCCACAGTATACTTCATATTCTTCACGGCGAGTAGAACTGAAATGTGACATGGAAAGCTCTAATTTGAATCAACACAATGAACTCACTACAGAAAGAAAGTCTGCAATCGCTGATGTAGAGGTGACTGTGATTGAAACACATGTCGGTCTCAATATTCTCTCCCTGAAGAGGTCTGGACAGCTTCTCAAAGTCATCTTGGCTCTTGAGAATCTTGATATGACAATTTTACAATTGAATATTACTACCATTGATCTTTCAATGCTCTACTCCTTCAACGTCAAGGTAATGAATTTTAGTCCCCAGTACATGTTATTTTGATTTCCATTGTCAGATATGGTGAAATTTCAATACACCACAATCTTCATGTTAATGGGTGTCCACAAAATAGTGGTATGATTGATAGGTTGAGGATGAATAACCTAGTTTAATGGTGGTTGTCTCCTAAATGAGATTAGGTGGTTGTCTCCTAAATGATATTTTCATTTCTATTTTGAGTTATTCAAAGAAATAATTATGTTTACCACAACTACAATGGGGCAGAGTATGTAGTAAGGTGCTTGCAATAATGATTTTTTGGATTCGGAAAGGGGAAAAAGCCTGAGGGATAGTGTTCCATCATGGTCTATGCCCATTTGGATAATGGTATTGCCATATGCCCACGACAACCTTTCGGTGAGGTAGAGAAACATTATAATCTTTCACCTAGCTCAAGGGTAAAAGCTAATCCCAAACAAGAATTGCAGGGGTCAAAATAATATGAGTTAGCATTTTAAGGTTTAGCTTCAGATGTTATGTGAAAACTATATCATGTTAAATACTTGCAAGCTATGACTTGGACCTGAGAACTTATAGATATGCAGATGAAGATTTGAAACCCAAGGATTTAGTTGAGTGTGATAGAGCATTTTGTATTTGACTACCAACTGCATAATTTTCATGTAATCTTACAAAATGTACTTGATATACAATATTGAGTGACATCCATCATATATTATATTTCAACATTAACATTTACATAGCTTGATTTCACTGTGGCAAGCCAGCCACACCCTCAATAAAAGTATATTTACCTTTTGTACATGCCTAGCCATTCACTATTTGGGCCTTAGCATTGAGCTCCATACTAAGAATCCATACTAGCATAGTTAGAACATTTACAAATGGGGTAATTTATTGAAGCTCACACAGCTTGACTCTCATCATTATAACCATGCATTGACAATTTATACATAACTTAATCTAATACTTACCAAGGGCCAAAACTAGGTTATTACAAAAAGACCCATTATAGAGCAATGATAAAGGAGATAAATAACTAGATCGATGCACAGAAATAAGTGATTCTTTAGTTGAAGCCACTACCCATATTTGTTTTAGGTTGCAACGTGATAATACTCATGAGAGCCAATACAAGAACACATCCCTCAGTTAAGGGATCACTTTCCTACTGCAACTTAGTGAAGTTTTTGGAGAAGTCACTCTAGTTTTGCAATTTTTCCAATGCCTTGTCTCAATGGCCAAACACGTTATTCAAAGAAATGGTTATGTTTACCACAACAACAATGGGCCAGATTATGTAGTAAGGTGATTGCAATAATGAATTTCAGAAGTTGTTATCATTTCCAATCTATCATAATGATAACAAACGTGAAATTCCATCCTTTAAAGAGTTTCTACACGGTGGTCATGGATCTGAATATGATTTGAATCTAAGAAGCTGTAGAAGGGCATAATGGCTTTATGCAGAGTGTCAAAGTTCAACTTTTTGAACCTGAAAGCTGCATAACCCATGTCTCGGAATCATGTACTTCACTTGTGAAAAATGAAACAAAAGAGCAGTTCTCCAACTTAGATGCCCTAGAGGAGGGTGTGAGCTCTTCAAGCCGGGAGCCCAACTCATCTAACACTATGAATTCTTCAGACAATTACAATGACAAGAGACAAGGGAATATTAATGGTTACCCTGCCAATACAGCCACCCGTGAACGAATTAGGGAGAGAAAGCATTCCAAGCTCTGCAAGAACAATGAAGAAGTTGAGAGCCAAAGAATGACTCACATTATTGTTGAGTGAAATAGGAGAAAGCAAATGAACGAGCATTTAACAGTCTTGCGTTCCCTTATGCCGGTCTCTTTCATCCAAAGGGTAAAACTTCTGCACCATGATATTCTCATTCCTATTCCTATAACTTTATAAGACATTGTATGGCTCAGGGATTTATTTGGGTCATATATTTGTTTGTTCAGGGGGATCAGGCCTCCATTATTGGAGGTGCAATTGACTTTGTGAAAGAACTCGAACAACTCTTACAGTATCTTCAAGCTCAAGCTCAAAAGGGTAGAAAACAATGTGAACTGGAAGGATCTCAGAGTCCCAAATCAACTTCCACTCCCTTCCATGGTTTCTTCCTCTCTCCACAGTATACTTCATATTCTTCACAGCGAGCATAACTAAAATGTGACATGGAAAACTCTAATTTGGATCAGCACAATGAACTCACTGCAAATAGCAAGTCTGCAATCGCTAATGTAGAGGTGACTGTGATTGAAACACATGCTAGTCTCAATATTCTCTCCCTGAAGAGGCGTGGACAGCTTCTCAAAGTTATCTTTGCTCTTGAGAATCTTGATATGACAATTTTACACTTGAATATTACTACCATTGATCTTTCAATGCTCTACTCCTTCAACGTAAAGTTAATGAATTTTAGTCCCCAGTACATGTTATTTTGATTTCCATTGTCAGATATGGTGAAATTTCAATACACCACAATCTTCATGTTAATGGGTGTCCACAAAATAGTGGTTTGATTGATAGGTTGAGGATGAATAACTTAGTTTAATGGTAGTTGTCTCCTAAATTGTATTAGTGGTTGTCTCCTAAATGATATTTTCCTTTCTATTTTGATTTATTAAAAGAAATGTTTATGTTTACCACAGCTACAATGGGGCGGAGTATGTAGTAAGGTGCTTGCAATAATGAGTTTTTGGATTCGGAAAGGGGAAAAAGCCCAAGGGACAGTGTTCCATCATGGTCTATGCCCATTTGGATAATGGTATTTCCATATGCCCACGGCAGCCTTTCGGTGAAGTAGAGAAACATTATAATCTTTCACCCAGCTCAAGGGTACAAGCTAATCCCAAACAAAAATTGTAGGGGTCATAATAACATGAGTTAGCATTTTAAGGTTTAGCTTCAGATGTTATGTGAAAACTATATCATGTTAAATACTTGCAAGCTACGACTTGGACCTGACAACCTATAGATATGCAGATGAAGATTTGCAACCTAGGGATTTATTTGAGTGTGATAGAGTATTTTGTATGTGATTACCAACTGCATAATTTTCATGTAACCTTACAAAATGTACTTGATATACAATATTGAGTGACATCCATCATATATTATATTTCAACATTAACATTTACATAGCTTGAGTTCATTGTGGCAAGCCAGCCACATCCTCAATAAAAGTATATTTACCTTTTTTTACATACCTAGCCATTCACTATTTGGGCCTTCGCATTGAGCTCCATACTAAGAATCCATACTAGCATAGTTAGAACATTTAAAAATGGGGTAATTTATTGAAGCTCACACAACTTGACTCTCATCATTATAACCATGCATTGATAATTTATACATAACTTAATCTAATACTTACCAAGGGCCAAAACTAGGTTATTACACAAAGACCCATTACAGAGCAATGATAAAGGAGATCAATAACTATATCGATGCACAGAAAGAAGGGATTCTTTAGTTGAAGCCACTGCCCATATTTTTTTTAGGTTGCAACGTGGTAATACTCATGAGAGCCAATACAGGAACACATCCCTAAGTTAAGGGATCACTTTCCTACTACAACTCAGTGAAGTTTTTGGAGAAGTCACTCTAGTTTTGCAATTTTGCCAATGCCTTGTCTCAATGGCCAAACACGTTATTCAAAGAAATTTTTATGTTTACCACAACAACAATGGGCCAGAGTATGTAATAAGGTGATTGCAATAATGAATTTCAGGAGCTGCTATCATTTCCAATCTGTGATAATGATATCAAACGTGAAAGTCCATCCTTTAACGAGTTTCTGCACAGTGGTCATGGATTTGAATATGATTTAAATCCGAGAAGCTATAGAAGGGAAGAATGGCCCAACTATAACTTTATGCAGAGCGTCGAAGTTCAGCATTTTGAACCTGAAAGCTGCATAACCCATGTCTCATAATCATGTACTTCGCTTGTGAAAACTGAAGCAAAAGATCAGTTCTCCAGCTTGGATGCCCCAGAGGAGGGTGTGAGCTCTTCAAGCCGGGAGCCCAACTCATCCAACACTATGAATTCTTCAGACAATTAAAACGACAAGAGACAGGGGAATATTAATGGTTACCTTTCCAATATAGCCACCTATGAATGAATTAGGGAGAGAAAGCATTCCAAGCTCTACAAGAACAGTGAAGAAGTTGAGAGCCAAAGAATGACTCACATTGCTGTTGAGCGAAATAGGAGAAAGCAAATGAACGAGCATTTAATAGTCCTTCGTTGCAACGTGGTAATACTCATGAGAGCCAATACAGGAACACATCCCTCAGTTAAGGGATCACTTTCCTATTGCAACTCAGTGAAGTTTTTGGAGAAGTCACTCTAGTTTTGCAATTTTTCCAATGCCTTGTCTCAATGGCCAAACACGTTATTCAAAGAAATGGTTATGTTTACCACAACAAAAATGGGCCAGAGTATCTAGTAAGGTGCTTGCAATAATGAATTTCAGGAGCCACTATCATTTCCAATATGTGATAATTATAGCAAACGTGAAAGTCCAACCTTTAACGAGTTTCTGCACGGTGGTCATGGATCTGAATATGATTTGAATCTAACAAGCTATAGAAGGGCAGAATGGCCCAACTATAAATTTATGCAGAGTGTCGAAGTTCAGCCTTTTGAACCTGAAAGCTGCATAACCCATGTCTCAGAATCATGTACTTCGCTTGTGAAAATTGAAGCAAAAGATCAGTTCTCCAGCTTGGATGCCCAAGAGGAGGGTGTGAACTCTTCAAGCCGGGAGCCCAACTCACAAGAGACAGGGGAATATTAATGGTTACCTTGCCAATACAGCCACCCGTGAATGAATTAGGAAGTGAAAGTGTTCCAAGCTCTGCAAGAACAGTGAACAAGTTGAGAGCCAAAGAATGACTCACATTGCTGTTGAGAGAAATAAGAGAAAGGAAATGAACGAGCATTTAACAGTCCTGTGTTCCATTATGCTGGTGTCTTTCATTCAAAGGGTAAAACTTCTGCACCATGATATTCTCATTCCTATTCCTATAACTTTGTATGAATTGTATGGCTCAGGGATTTATTTGGGTCATATATTTGTTTGTTCAGGGGGATGAAGCCTCCATTATTGGAGGTGCAATTGAATTTTTGAAAGAACGGGAACATCAGGGAGTTCAAAAAGAAACCTTACTTTGATAGGCAGCTTGAAACCTTCCGACAACAGCCCAGCAATTGCAGCCAAACGGAACAACACTTCACTTCTCTTACTTCAGTGGAAATCCTCAGCATTCAGCAGCAGTCAGACGCAGCAACCTTCTTTAGTTTTTCATTGGAACAAAAAAACAACAGAAGAGATAGATGAACAATGAATGAAAGAAAGAGATTTAAAAGAAAATCTAAAAACTACCAGCACCTAACTAATAACTACCAAGCTTGCTGGTTGTTCTAGTTGTAGTTGCAGGTCTCCCTCACCGTGTCCATCAACACTCCTGTACTGCAGCAAAGGATTTCTCATTCTTCCTGGTACCCCTTCTCTGTAGAAAATGGGGTTATTAGCCTAGGAAGGAGGAAGACTTTGGTCGATTAATGTTAGATATTGCATATTAAGGTTTTCAGTTATGTTTTATTTTTTTAACAGTTTTTTATCTATGGTTGAGCATTCTTCAATCGTCTAACAAGGCATCTGACGATCAGCAATAGTACACATGGGCAGGTAGGAAAGTTGTTTTCAAATAACAACGCCTTATGGCGTGTACTGCAACAAATAAGTTCTTATTCTTCCTGGTGCCCCTTCTCTGCAGCAAATGGGGTTATTAGCCCAGGAAGGAGGATGATTTTGGTCGATTAATGTTAGATATTGCATATTAAGATTTTTAGTTATGTTCTATTTTTTTAACTGTTTTTTATCTATCGCTGAGCATTCTTCAATCGTCTAACAAGGCATCTGATGATCAACAATAGTACACATGGGCAAGTAGGAAAGTTGTTTTCAAATAATAACGCCTTATGATGTAAAAATACCAAAAAAAATCAATGTGTAATAGATGAATGTGATTCTTCATACAATTTAGTCATACTTCTTTAAATTATAAGTTAGCTTCACAAATCACAAATATTTTAACAAACAAAAAATAATTAAATTTATTTAATCTTAAAATTAATAAATTTAAGATAAATAAAAAGTCAAATTTTTAAAATAAATGTTAAGGTATATCTCAATAAAAATTCATTCATTCACAATTATGTATTTAAGTTAAAAAAAATATCAACCAAATATATAAAACATAATTTTAATATATAATTCATAAATAACTAAAATAATTAAAATATAAAATTTTAAAATCTATAACTTAAATTTTAATATATTTATAAATATTATTTTCTTATAATTTTTAAATTTAATAAATTTATATTAATATTAATATTTATTTAAAATAATTTTAAATTAATATTTAAAAAAATAAATTATTCTAAACAAAACCTTAATTAACTCATGGCAAAACAATTTATCCCAATAGAAAATCTTACCGCCAAATTTGTAAAATAAGTCAAAAAAAAAAAAATAGGGTATATGATAGATTTTGATCCCATTATATATAATTGTTAAACTGATATATAATATGCATTTTTTTTATAAGTTTAAAATGATATTATATTTCAAAAAAACAAAAATAAATTAACGATATAATCATTTACTAAAATTAAAGATTATTTTACTTATAATTTTTAAATTTAATAAATTCATATTAATATTTATATTTATTTCAAATAAATTTAAATTAATATTTTAAAAAAATTAATTAGTCTAAATCAAATTTTGGTTAACTCATAGCAAAATAATTTATCCCAATAGAGAACCTTACACACAAAATTGTAAAATCAGTCGAGAATTTTCTTAGGGTATTTCATAGATTTTGATCCAATTATCTACAAGTTTAAACTGATATATACTCTACAATTTTCTATAAGTTTAAAATGATATTATATTTAAAAAAAAAAAAAAAAACAAAAAAAAATTAACGAAATAATCATTTACCAGAATGCAGATACACATGTAAACGAAAGTATCTTCCATCCCGATTTAAAACACATGCATTCCATCTGACACAATGATGATAACGGCATTGGAAAGTTTAACACACACAGAATATTGCCTTGGACATTAAACACCCTCTGGCCCCATGTAGCTTCGAGAAATGATACCATATTGTCAAAAGTAAAGATTTTAACATGTCACAATCTAGATCTAAACGTGTATCAGGGCTCGGGAAGCATTATGTTTTGCATTGAATAGGATGTACATGTGGCGATCAATTTGGCATTCACACGTGTAAATTTAATGGTTAATGTGGTCAAAAAGGAGGATAATGGCCAACTTTTCGATTCTTTCGAAGTATCATCAATTTTCACAATCTAAGTGAATCTCTGTAGAACATTATTCTGCAATGTGGTTTGTAACTTTCTAGCTGTTGCAATAATAATATTGTGTGGTTTTATTTGAAGAAATCTATTTGCAAAATCAAGTGTATCTACCCATAACACTAAAGTGGAATATGGTTTATAACTTTGTTGCAATCAAAATGTTGTGTTGTTTTCTTTGAAGAAATTGGTCTATCAAAATATTTTTTTCTTGTCTAACAGAGTTTTAGGACAGATATGGAGGATAATCATTTGACCAGTTTTATAGCTTATTTGAAAGTAGTAGTTAGTGATTAAGAAAATTTTGAACATATCATAAAACTTAAGATGGGTAGTCTACATCTTGGCAAATTTAGAAAGCAATGTTCATTTTTTTTCAAGAAGAAGCTCTACATAACTAGGCTTGTGCTGACTCATGTCATTGTAGTAGAATTGTAGGACTCTTTTTTTTCAAACACTTAGGAACCCACTATGTTTTAAAACTTTGAATATCATCTATAATATTATTGGGTGCATCATATTTTTTTGTTTTAATATTTTCATTAGATAGTTATAAATAGGTTTGCAAAAGAATTCCTTTTTGTTAATTCTAATCAAAATACAAAATAAAGTATTGTTGTGATTCCATAATAGTGCTTGTTAATTCTCTATGTATCTAGGATGACAGAGGAAGGAACCAATAGTCATCCATGGGGACTGGAGACTCGTAGAATGGTTTTGATCTCTTGTGTTTCCTTTGAAGTGGACAGTCACTTGAGAATTGTCAACATTTTAAGTACAAGAGGTAGCAATATCACTCCTATTCACCATAACACAACAAAATTGTTTCTTAAAAATACTTACAAAAACAGTTGCCATTATTCTAAATAGAGCGGGTTCAAAAAACATTCAAGACATGGGTATAAAGAGACAATTTTGGTGTTTTATTATATTTAGATTCATTTTAGAATTCAAATTAAAAACACAATTGTAATTTTTTGTGATGAAAAGATTGTGATTTTAATGTGGGGATTTGAGCCTCCACCAATGTCCCAAAACAATCTAAAGAAAGGCAATTTGTGGCCACTTAGGGATACTATTGTCATGCTAAATGATCCAATTACATATGAAGTCTCTAATGCTCGTATTTTCACATCCATATCCTCAAAAGTTACTCAAAATATTCATGCACAATGTACCTTGATAAGTCCACGAATCGTAATGTAATATCCTTTAAGAAATATATAATGTCAATGTTGTAATAATATTAAAAATATAACATCAAAGTAATATGCTTATTATAAAAAAATCTCGTGATAACATATACACATAATACTCCATCACACATAATTAAGTTCAAATCACCATATTTAAACAAGCCCTAAGGAAATCCACCAAATATCATTTATTAAGGAATTTAGACTATGTAATACAAGCAGTTTGACCAACAACGTAGATGGGTCAATTACATCATAATGCCAATTAATGCTGCAATAGATTTGTGCTTCCTTTCTTCCTTTGCCAATCTGGAAATGCAAATAATTATAATAAAACCGGCAGGGCATATCTCAGATCCACGCTCATAAAGTGTAAAGTAAAAATAGATGAAAACCCCTTTCAAAACAAATATGAAATGAATGCGACCAGCTAGGGTGATTATAGAATCTCACCGAAGGAAGCTTGAGGATCTCACCCGAAAATCCTCACTTGAAAACTCCTCTGAGCTCTCAGAATATCAATGAAGAAAAGATTAAATTCCATGATTTGCTCTTGTTCCTCCTCCTCCTTTTATAGTCGGGCTACTTGGAAAAACCATGGGAAAATACCTGGGGTCAAAACAACCCAAAAGGAAAAACCATGGGCAAATACCCGGGGTCAAAACAACCCAAAAAGAAAAACCATGGGCCAATGCCGCTTTATTTATTAATTTATTTATTAGTCTACTACTATTATGATTTGGTCCAACCGGTTAAACGGTTTGGGGATATTACAGTTCCCCCTGCCCAAAATTGCTTGCCCTCAAGCAATTTCAATGTTGGATGCTGCAATATGTGTTCTCCTTCCCAAGTGGCATCCTCGACGGGCAGATCTTTCCATCATACCAAATATTCGCGGATGATTATGCTTCGAAGCTTTCTTTCTCGAACCTCCAACACCTCCTCAGGAACCAGTCGAAGATGGCCCTCTTCATCTAGTGGCAGTAATTCTAGTGATGATTTTATGTTTGATCCTAATGCTTTCTTCAAACAGGAGACATGAAAGATGTTATGAATTCTGCTCTCTGTGGGAAGCTCTAGCTCATATGCAACTTCTCCTATTTTCCAGATAACTCGATAGGGCCCGTAAAATCGTGGCTTTAATTTTTCCACCCCCTTCTGCTTCAAGGTAGACTGTTTGTATGGCTGAAGCCAGAGATAAACCACATCCCCAACTTCGAAACTCCTCTCTATCCTTCGACGATCTGCATATAACGTTTTTCGATACTGTGTCATCTGCAAATTGTCTTTAAGGGCTCTCAGAATATCCTGACACCCCTGGATCCAATCCTT
Source organism: Pinus albicaulis (assembly GCA_034641835.2). Taxonomy (NCBI): domain Eukaryota; kingdom Viridiplantae; phylum Streptophyta; class Pinopsida; order Pinales; family Pinaceae; genus Pinus; species Pinus albicaulis. The sequence continues at coordinate 71,716,365 of CM076579.1, read as the reverse complement.
TTCCAATGGTGCTCTACTATCTCCAAACACTATATCTGCAAAAGATAGTGCCTCATGTCCATATAAGGCTCGGAAAGGTGACATCCTTGTGGACATGTGCTAAGTGGTGTTATAGCAGTATTCTCTTAAGTACAACCACTTGGTCCATGCTCGTTGTTGTCCTGTGACATAATCTCGTAAGTAACCTTCCACCCATTTATTCATTGCTTTTGTCTGTCCATCTATCTACGGGTGACAACTAGTACTAGGGGTGAGTTCTCTTCCAACCAACCTGAATAACTCTTGCCAGAATGCTCCCATGAATCTGTTGTCATGGTCACTCACAATGGTTTTGGGAAAACCATGTAGACAAAATACCCCTTGGAAGAATATTTTTGCTATTTGAGATGCAGAAATTTTGGAGGGGATTTCAAAGAAGTGAGCGTACTTGGTGAGACGATCCACCACCACAAAAGTACAATCTTTGCCTTGTGAGGAGGGTAGCCCTGTAATGAAATCCATGGATATACTCTCCCATTTTTGTTCCGGAATGGGTAGTGGTTGTAATTAACCTGCCAGGTGTGTATGTTCAACCTTATTACTTTGACAGGTACCACATTCCTTAACATATTTGATAATGTCCTTCTTGATTCCCTTCCATGTGAACCTTTCCCTGATGGTCCTATAAGTCTTTAGAAATCCTGGATATTCGGCTAAAGGGGAGTCATGGGTTGCTTGTAGAATCTTCATCTTATGTTGAGACTCGGGTACTAGATAGATTCGATCCTTGTAATAAAAATATCATTGACAACTCTATAATGGATGTCTGATGATTGTCCGTCAAGGATATCACAAGCTGATTGAAATTTTGAGTATTCCACCAAAATATGGGACTTCTAGTCATCCATAATATCTATGAGAGAGAAGGTAGTTGGTCTCCTTGACAAGGCATCCACAACTGCATTTTTTTTTACCTTTGACATATTCAATCTCAAAATCATAGGCTTGGATCTTACTGACCCATTTTTGTTGCCTTTCTTTTAATCCCTTCTGATCAAGGAAGTATCTGAGACTATTGTGATGAGTTTTGACTTTGAACCGGTTCCCCACTAGATATGGATGAAACTGAGCCAATGCATGCATAATAGCCAACATTTATTTGTCTTAAATGGAGTAAGAGCGTTCATAATAATGTAGCTTTCTACTCTCAAAAGCAATGGGATGATGGTTCTGTGTTAGGACAACCCCAATTCCTTCGCCAAAAGCGTCACACTCCAATACAAAGGGTTGAGAGAAGTCTGGCAAGGCTAGAACTAGACACGAACTCATGACCTCCTTCATCTGCTCAAAAGTCTCCTGGGTTGTTTTTGTCCATAAAAAGGCTCCTCTTTTTGTCAAGTCAATAAGAGGGGCTGCTACCTGTGAATACCCCTTTACAAATCTTCTGTAATAAGTACAAATACCCAAGAAGCTCCTTAACTCTGTTACATTTTTAGGAGTTGGCCAATTTAGAATGGCTTCAATCTTCTCTTGGTGGACCTTAACACCATGGCCCCCGATGATGTGACCCAGATATAGCATTTCTGTCATCCCAAACTCACATTTAGAGATTTTTGCATAAAATTTTTGTGCCTCCACTGTTCCCAAGACCTCATCCAGGTGCTGCAGATGTTCTTCCCATGTTTCACTAAAGATCAGGATGTCGTCGAAGGAGACCAAAACAAATTTACGCAGTTGCTTGTTGAATACATGGTTCATGCATGACTGTAATGTCGCAGGGGCATTGGTCAACCCAAAAGGCATCACTAGGAACTCATAACGTCCATAGTGGCATCTAAAAGTTGTTTTTGGAATGTCTTTATCACGAACCCTGATCTGGTGATACCTTGAGCGAAGGTCAATTTTTGAGAAATACTTGGCTCCCTTTAACTCATCCATCAATTCGTCAATCCTAGGGATAGGATATCAATTTTTGATGGTCTTCTTATTCAGTGCTCGATAATCTATACACATCCTCAGGGACCCATCCTTTTTCTTGACCAAGACTACGGATGAAGCAAAAGGGCTCGAGCTCGGTCGAATGTGTCCTAATGCTAACAATTCTTTTATTGCCTTTTCTATCTCATCCTTGTACGCTTTGGGGTGCTGGTAAGGGGTCGTGATGACAGCTTGGACCCCTTCCTCTAGTTCGATGATGTGCTCAAATCCTCTATCAAGTGGTCGTCCTGGGGGTATATCTCCAAAGACCTTCTGGTATTTTTGCAATAGTGCCATAATATCAAGGGAGTACTCCTTGTGTTTTTCTACTGGTTTCTTCTCCATGATTCGACACTCTACTGCCCATACAATATCTCCATGTCGAAGGTCTACCCCCATCCGATTGGATGTCACAACCTTGGGAGGATATGCATGCATTCCTCTCAACTTCACCTTTTTACCATCTGGTCCTATGAATGTGAGTTCCAAGTCCTGGTAGTTTACTGTATGAGTTCCAATAGAATATAGCCATTGTACCCCCAATACTACATGAGAGTCTAGGTAGTCTACAAAAAATAAGTTATCTGTAACTGTGTATTTTCCCATTGCTAGGCTCATGTTAGGAACTATCTTGGTGAATGGCATGCGGTTGTGCTCTTTCTTTCCAGGAATCAAAACTGTAAAGCCTTCAAATTCTTCAGTAGTTATCCCCCTTCTGGCTATGAATTCTGCATCAATGAAGTTGTGGGAGACCCCACCATCAATTAGCACAGTAACCTTCTGTCCTTCTATGGTGCCCCTAACCCGAAGGGTGTGATATCTTGGGACCCCTGTAAGAGAAGCAATGACTCCTTCTTGGATTTCTTCCTGTATTTCCCCCATGCCTCGTGATTCCCCTATATCGAGCTCTGGATTCTCTTCCTCATCTTCGCTTTCAGAAAATACTTCAATATAGTGGGCCTTCCATATAGTACAATGATGTCCCGATGCCTAAGTTTCTTGACAAGAGAAGCATGGCCTTCTCCTTCTAAGATCTTTCATGGTCTCATCATCTAGCTTCCCCTTACCAAATGGCTCTCGTTGTTGCTGCTTGACATCCTTCCCTTTCTGAGGAATAGAAAATTTGGGTGGGAATCTATTCTTGGGTACTGCATCCTACATATCCCTTGCAGGGTTAATTTCATATTGCAAAGTGGTAGGTTGGTAGGCCCTAACCCAACCTCGTAGGGGTTCTGACAACCCTTCTATAAATAACATGACCAACCGGGTCATGGAGAGGTCGCTGACCATTACTGCAAGCCTCTGGAATTATGCAACATAAGATTCAAGGCTCCCTGTCTGTCGGAGCTGGGTTAGCTCCCAGAAGTACATCTCAAGATCCTTCCTATCAAATATTTCTATTAACCTCTGTGTGAATTATGTATAAGAGATGATGCTGGCATGTCCCAGAGTGGTCATACCATGTTGCCACCATTCATGTGCTTCTCCGTCAAGATGAAGTGTGGCATATTTGATGGAATCCTTCTCCCGCATGGGATTGAGCTGGAAATATGTATCCAGTTTCTATACCCATGACCGTGCAGAACACTTCGACGATCCATCAAAATAAGGAAGAGTTACCTTTCCCACAGCCTTCTGCAAATCTACGTTTGACTGATGGCCCCCATATGTGGTTGCCTTCCTTTGTTTTTTTCTCCTCATATAGTAAAATTCATTAAGGCTCAGGGTCGCTTTCACGTTGGGAGGCAACGTATCATATTATTTCGTCCATGCGGTAACCGTTTCTGCAATTGGTGAAGGGCAGTCTTGCTCCCTGGAGGAGTCATCCAAAAATGGAGGCATGGTTGGCCGGCTAAAAGAGCTGCTCCGTGTGTTGACATGTTCCTGTGATGGACCGTTGCTACGAACATTGATATACTCATGCGGTGTACCATCCCCACCTGAATGGGAACCTCCTTCCCCATTATTTCTTTGCACATTAGATTTCCTGATCTGTACTTTAAGGAGTTCCACGATGGCGTTTTGAGTGTCGGTGATATTTTGTAAGGCATCTTCAAGTTTGGTATTTTCGTGATCACCCATTGGTCTTTCTTCCCCTTCGTTTTTCCCTTGAATCCTAGCCTTTTTTCCTTCCCAATTGACAGTAATACCCTTTTGTTTCTCCTTCCTTGGCATCCCACAGCTGGCCAAGATGAAGCTCTGATACCACTGTAATATCCTTTAAGAAATATATAATGTCACTGTTGTAATAATAGTAAAAATATAACAGCAAAGTAACATGCTTATTATAAAAAACCCTCGTGATAACATATACACATAATACTCCATCACACATAATTAAGCTCAAATCACCATATTTAAACAAGCCCTAAAGAAATCCACCAAATATCATTTATTAAGGAATTTAGCCTATGTAATACAAGAATTTTGACCAACAACGTAGATGGGTCAATTACATCATAATGCCAATTAATGCTGCAATAGATTTGTGCTTTCTTCCTTCCTTTTCCAATTTGGAAATGCAAATAATTATAATAAAACCGGCAGGGCAGATCTCAGATCCACACTCATAAAGTGTAAAGTAAAAATAGATGAAAACCCCTTTCAAAACAAATATGAAATGAATGCGACCGACAAGGGTGATTATAGAAACCACCGAAGTTGGGTTTGCTTACTAGGGTGAGATTCTCGAATCTCACCGAAGGAAGCTTGAGGATCTCACCTGAAAATCCTCACTTGAAAACTCCTATGAGCTCTCAGAATATCAATGAAGAAAATATTAAATTCCATGAGTTATTATCGTTCCTCCTCCTCCTCTTATAGTCGGGCTACTTGGAAAAACCATGGGAAAATACCTGGGGTCAAAACAACCCAAAAGGAAAAACCATAGGCCAATGCCACTTTATGTATTAATTTATTTATTAGTCTACTACTATTATGATTTGGTCCAACTGGTTAAACGGTTGGGGATATTACACGTAATAACTACAACCCAACTTATAAAGGTGAAAATAGATATTATAAGCAATCATTGAGGCACGAATCATCAACTCCTTAGACATATTATGAGCAAAGTTCTATTTCAAGAGATAGAGTGGTGTTGGAGCAGTGCAAGAGACTGGAGGAGAAAATAAAACTATAGAGAACAATATTGTGGACTATGGTGATCATATGTATGACCATTACATCATGAAGAAGGCTAAGGGGATAAGAATATATAGAACTTTTATTTCTTGTGGATCTTACATTCAAATCAATCGATTGTATGTAGTTTGTGATATGACTCTTATTGGTTTTGGTTTGAATAAGTCTCACTATATTTTATTATAGGTTTACCTAAATTCGAGTGAAAGAATCTCATTACGGTAGTGGTAGTTTGAATTATGAAAAAAATTGTTCATTTTAAGTCTTTTTCTCATTCTTTTAACATAAGTATCATGACAAAATAATTCATAGAAATAATTCATAAGCTACATGGAATACAAAATATCTAAGTGTTGGAGATCTAATTTTCACCAGAAAATTTTGGACTCAATTATCTTTTTATTTGGATACTCAATTGGCTCGCAATTCATATTATCATCCTCAATCTAATGGGAAAATTAAGATTGTGAATAAATTTTTAATATGATATTGATGTTTCTTTGCATATAATAAACAAACATAATCTGTCAAGTTATTTCCATTGGAAGAATGGTGTTACAACACATCCTTCCATACATCATCCAAGATGTCCCCATTTATGTGAATTTATGGATGTCATCCTCCATCCATCACGTCAACCTTGAAAGAGATTATAATGGCTCAAGTAGTGTTGGATGACATAGAGAACCTGTTAGAAAATTATATATTACAGAGCAATGAAACACATAAAATATGCGGAAAAAACATGCACACAAAACACATAAAACCAGAGAGACACAAATATACGTGGTTCACCCAGTTTAGGCTACGTCCACCCCGAACAGCCAGTCCTTCCTTTCTATTATCCAACAAAATGAAGAGACACAACCTACAGCAGATCCGCTGTAATATCCTCGCTTCTCTCTCATAGTCTCCCTATCTGTTTCTCACTCTGAAAATACACATACAATCACAGCCGTAATACAATACCCTCATACAAGCGAGGGGTTGCCTTCTAGGGAAAAAAAACTCTAAATTAAACATAACTTCTACCGTCAGATCATTTGCCTAATGAACGGCCCAGATTGAGTAGAAATCAATATATTTTTACAAGAAATTTTACATCTGTTTTTAGCTTTGGTGGCGCTACCCCCGAAACCCCCCGCCAAGGGGGGGCTTCATAAAGTCGCAACTGCCCCCCCTGGACCCCCCAGGCAACGTTTAATTACGGGCGGCGTTGTCGCCCCATTAAGATACATGGGTCCAACGTTGTGATACAAAATAAACAAGATAATCAAGCTCCACACCCAACAGAACCAATAAGAGGTTCTTGAACTATGAAGGACAACTTGGTTATAACATAAAATTTGATGAAGCAACAAGCATATAAATATCACAATGAAGCAAAATTCAAAGTGGGGGATTGGGTATTTATGATATTAGAACCATATAAATAGATGTCCCTCTAGTAAAAGGAGGATAATAAATTAGCATCAATGTATTATGACCCTTATAACGTGTTGTAGAGGATTGGAAGTATGTCTTATAAAAATGGATTTTCACCCATCATCATGTATACATCTAGTCTTCCATATTCCATTTTTAAAGAAGGTAACCAATAAGAAGATCTCATTTCAAATTATTTTATCAAAGATTAGTGAAGAAGGAAAAATTATACTAGCACTAGAAACAATCCTCGAAATAAGGATTAGGTAGATGAGAAATCGATTAATCACTTACTACCTCATCAAATGGAAGAACCTACCAATGGAAGGGGTGAGATGGGAGGATAATTTTTTCATGCAAAAACACCCACAATTAGTCAAGAATTGAGTAAAACACTTGTTTAAAGGGGAAGGCCAATTCTATATAAGTGTAACACACCCCTCCCCGAATTTACCTGCTTTTACAAGTCCTCCTGGTAAATGTGAAGAGAATTTCCACTATGACATGACCCAACCTCCTAGTTACAATTAAGGAAGTGGGTCCTACAACTAAGATTTACTCACCTTCCTCAGGAACCATAGATAACTCATAGGCTGACCAACCATCCCAGGTGACCAATACCTAAGTTGAAACCCTTTTCATCTAACCTAGACTTATAACCACACCCTTTACACTGCTTGCATGTGGTTGTGAGCCTCTAACCACATTCACAAGACTTTCTCCATGAGATTATGATTACAAATGCTATGTTATGTGCACATGGTCTAGAGATATGAGCCATTTTTCTAGACCAGTCTCCAAACCACTGCTTAGAACTTCCTGTAACTTCCATAATCATATTTATCAGAGAGACAATGCTAATCATTCAAACTTGAATCCAAAACATGACCTAGAATAACTATAATACAATATACATTTCATCAAACATATGGTAAACATGTGAGCTACAATTCATAAATGCATATATTAGTGTAGAGATTTGTACTTTAGCTTAAAATCACTAAAAATGTATAATTCCCTCTCAAGTAGCTCCACCCACACATTTTATCCCATGCATTCATCAACTATTCATTAAGTTATCAAAGCATAACAAGATCCATAGCTAGAGGATGTCATAAACCATGCTTATAACCAACATATAACCAGAATATTAACCATGAAAAACAACCATCAAATCAACATAATATTAGGTAAAAATTCTCATAGAATACAATATAAAAAATAAGAATCTCTTATTAACATATGAAAAAACAACCAAGTGAGGGACTTCCACACACCACCCAACCATATATTGAGTTTAACCAAATCTTTTTTCAGCCAATCACACCTATGCCATATTCCAAGCATGAATGTGGGATCTTATGGAATGAACCAAGACATAATAAACCAAGGTAATATAGAGGTCAAACCACATCCACCCTCAAACTATCGTGATCTCGTTAAAGCTAGTGAAGAGATAAAAAAAAAAAAAAAAAACTTGGATGCCTAAAACCTTATTCACCATACCTTGAGGAATTTTCTTGTCTCCACCCACCTATTGAGGGCTTCCCTAAGAAAACCATCTCCGCCCCCTATCATAAACTAAATTCACCCCATTCCTAACCATCTAAGTCATAATAATGAACGTTTTCAAATTCACTTTTAAATTTGATGTGATCGGGGCAGATGATATCATGTTCATAGAGGTGGTCATTTGATCTACTCCGTTTCGAAATAAAAAATGGGAAATGGTTCGTCATATTACATGATACGAAATTTTTAATCTTGTCTTAAATTCCTAATGGACATAAGATCCAGTCAATTTTTTGTTTTCTTAGCTATTTTATACTATATGAGTGTTTAGATCCACTCTATCGCATTCGAACATGTACGCAGGTTAATGACGAGCTTTCCGCCCAATGAATCACAGTCATTAAAACCAAGTTAATCCAATGACTCTTCATTCACATCGGGTTGGAACATGCTCATAAGATAGCATATCCCGTGGACCTGATATGATCCCATCCATTTGATATGCCTATCATCAACGGTTGCCGGGTTCATACCTGCCCAAGGTTTAACCATGCGCTTATACCCAATGGGCAAGACCCATCTTCTCAATTGTCGAGTCTGCCAATTATTGCCTAACAAGTATTACACAACATTAATTAACCTTGTAACCCAATTTAACCTTAATACCACCAACCTCCCACAATTCATTCACTTTTTTCCTGTTCTTTTGCATGTCATTCGAAGAGCTCGTTAATGGCACAAGTTAACCGCTTAGCAAGCTCAACATCTAGAATTTGCTTCCATAAAAATGGCAAGTCCCTTTTGTTTTCTCTCCTTTTGTCAAACTGACAATTTATTTGCAGAAGTTTATAATGTCTGATTTTTCAGTTAAAGAAGCTCTGGTTAATGAACTAGCTTGGGTATAGGATACAAAGGCCAATTTGACGGATGTTCTAACACTTAAAAGAACCTTAACCCCTTCCTTAAGCATATGAAATGATGATTTGTGCCTAATAAAGTTTGGATTCCTAGATGTTACGCTTCCTCTAATCTATTTTAACCCTGGTTCCATCTTGTTGCTTGTCAGGCACTATGAGCTCGAACAACAAGCTATTTTCTCTCATTCTATCCACAAGGTTTTCTTGAAATTAAGCGAAGATATAATTTCTAAGATGCTCGACATTCCTGCCCAAGGAATCAATATAATCGATAAAGGGTTAGACGAGGAGTTTATCACTTGGGTTGAAGATGATAAATTAGAATTATTGAAAAGCTTTCTTGAAAGCCCTGATCCAAAATTAAAGTTGCAATTTTCCATACTGGCCCAATCGTTGAAACAATTTATCAAACGTTGACCTCTCTTTTCCTATTGTTTTCCAATTAGCATATGACTAAAAAATGGAAAATCATGTTTTCTTAGCCATTTGACTCATTACTCTTCAACCAAACTGCTATGTGGTTAATTTTCCCAAATATCTAACCTGAGCCACCACAATTGACCTATCTACTGCCATTCCATTTAGCGTGTGCTGACATTGCACAATCCATTTAGTTATGTTCAATTATCCTCCTTTCTTTATATATACAAATATAATTTTGATTGTTACATACATAAATGATAAAGAAAAGGAAGTTTAGAAATGAACAAATGTAAATTGTCCACATCGTCTTCCTCATTCGTACGATCAAGATATATATATATATATATTCGCATATCATTTGAAAGTCAAAATGACAGAAACAAGTGTAGATATAATTTCAGAAGAACAGAGACGAACATTAAGGTTTAATGAAGAACAAAGCATAGGGAGTTGGTTCTTATACCCTAACTTCTCTGTAATTTGTCTATATGGTTTCGAGAGGCAGCCCTTTCAATTACCAAAGTATATTTCACCCTTGTTGTTTGCTTTTGAAATTCTTAGACAAAATATTGTTGTGAATGAATTGTATTTCATTTCAAAGAAAAACAGAGCATTATTTAGTTATCCATATGTTATTTCGCCCCTAATTGCTAAAAATAAGAATGCTATAAATGTCATGGAAAGGGAAATGATATCATTTGGAATATTGTAGGATAATATTTGGCATTATGATCCTTTGGGAATCATCCAATATTGAAGAAACATGTAGGATTATCGGATTTTATTCATGAAAATAAGTTTGAAGCGAAAAGAGGTGGTGAATGTTCTATTATCCATGGATGATATCGAACAAACAGTGTCACTTGCACCTACAAAGGACAAAGGAACAACACACGTTGTTCCAAGCTATATTGAAATGCAGATGCAAGAAACTGATATAGAAATATCAATTCATGTCTCTTCAGCCTCCACAACAAAAAGGAAGCCAGAGATTTTAGCCTCATCTGAAGTATCATGACGGGTAAGGGAAAAATAAGATGATATTTATACCGAGATGTTTGAGCGAGATATAGAGTAGTTGGGTAAATAAATCCAACAAGTTATTGATGACATGAGATCTAGAGATTCAAGAGCACAAACCCTTAACATTAAACACAGTTTCACTGAAGGGAAGTAGATGATAATGACTGGTACAAAGTTGGATTTATTATCTAAAAATTCTTAGTCAATAGAGGTTTCAGTGCTTAAAGACATAATTCCAATGGGTGGACCCCAAATTATATTTTACACTCAGTTTGAAGCGAATAATTTGAACCTTACAGTTCTCTAGTGAGAAATCGAAGAAAATCAACAGGTGTTGGGAGATCAGACTTCTTCCCTAGATATTAATTTGGGGAAAGTATCAGATATGGATGTTATCAACCTACGTCGACAAACAAGGTAAATTGTGGCTAGAATATTTCTTTGACTCAATGACATGAAATAGGAAATTGCAAGAAATGTTTGAAAATTTCTCTGACCAACTGCATATAGAACGAGTTTCCTAAGGACCAAGCCAAACATAATTAAAGAATTAGAAGATATAATTGTTCGACAATCCAAATAGCCTAAAGACACTGATCCAATTAGAAATTTGTTGGAGGAAAAATAAAATAAAATCAAAGGCCTACATGTTATTTTGAAAATACTAGATCACGACCCTCATGTTTTGATTTAAGCATCTAAAAGAAAGGAAGAAGTCGAGATGTGTCAGCAAGTGATGGAGACATATTTTCAGCTCAAAGAAGAAGAGTTTCAAGAGAAACTTTGATAAATGGAAGTTATGAAGGAGGAATTCAATGAAAAGGAGGAGCACCACCTCAATCTCCTGGCAGATTACAAAGCTACAATTGATCAAGCCGTTAATACTAACCAGGCATCCAAAGCTAAGGATTCAAAGCTTCTGCATATTAAAATAGCTTAGTTAGAGAAAAAACTAGAAGTGGCCCAGTCAGAGAAGAAAAGAGATGAGCGTAGAGGTCAGAACTTAGTAAACCAAAAAAATGAAAATATCAAACAAATTTAGAGCGTTCTTAAAGAAAGACATGATGAGACTAAGACTCTACAAGAGGTAATCAGACTTACCCTCACAGAAAAGTAGGTTCTGATACAAGCTAAAGAAAAGATATGGAGGGAAATCAGACGGAAAATCTCCACAGTTGGAGCTTATGTGAAAATACTCTCAAGCCATGAGAAGGGAATTATTAAAAGTTCCAATCTAGAAGGAAAAACCACAACTACAACCCTTGAGGAGATATTGAAAGATGTAGATTCAATCATCGATCTCATCAATGATTTAGAAAATGAAACATTAGGAGAATTCAGTTTTCTTCCCAGGGATCAATGCATTTTCTCCCTTTGTATGTTACAAGAAAAGTGTGTTCCAATGCAAATTATGTGGGAAGAATTTGAAAAGAACTATGAGGAAATAGATAGTTTTAGAGATGATTGTCACTATTTGGGGGGTTTGGTTTTCTCTGTTTTGGGGAAAGGAGAATTGGTTAATATCTCAGGAAGAGTTCCATGACAAAATAAGGAATACAAAGTGAGACCTGGATTGCTTAGCAATGCAAGGGGAAGAAGCAATTTCACCAGCTACAGTTGTAAATGATCTTTGCAAAGACTTTACCATATTGGCTAGGATTAACAAAACGATACAGAACCTTCCTATGGCTCGGTACCAGATTATATCACGGCTGGTTGTGGTCATAACAAAATATAAAAATGTTCCCTAGTTTTTTTACTGCAAAGTGAGATAAAATGGTTAAGGTTACAAAGCATTTAAAACATAATCTTGTTATGAAACAAGCCTCTTCAACGACTCAAGCAGCCCAACTGGTTCCATCGATGTAATCCATAGCAAAAGAGTTAGAGAACTAGAGCAAGATTCCTTTAATCACTACTCAAACACCAATAATCAAGATGCATGGGGCTCATAGTTTTCTCATAATTTTCTCCCTACGAGAACATTGAAGAAAATCAAAATTTTGAAACCACAAAGACGTCATAATATTTAAACATTTTATTTTATGAGCTATTTTATTTTAATTTTAATTTTTTATATTTAAGAAAGTTACTCAAATAGTTACTTATCAAATTAACTATTTAAGACCCTATTTCCCGTAAGGGGGTGCGGGGTTGTTGGGGTGTGGGGTTTGTACATGTTACACAAACTTGTATTACATCATTGAAGTTACTCTACATTTTTTTATGAACCTTATTGTGTATGTTTGTTCAGAGAACTACGTCTCGGACTTACTCCCGTTTAATAATTATTTCATTTAATCATTTTATGTTTCGATGTCCATATTATTGATCTGAATGATTGGATGGTGAATGTTTGTTTGATGCTAATTTTAGAAGCTTGACTCTAAATTTAATGACAATATCTATTTTAAACGTATCATTGTTACATTGTTTATTTTATGTAATTTGTTTGTGTGATATTAGTTGCATTCGAGGATTTAAAGATTTTTCCTTCCTCTCTAGGATTCTTGAGTTTCAATATTTATTATTGGATTCAACTATGAAAGCGGTGCTACGTCTTTTGAGGTACTGATTACACTTTCATGTATCGAAAGTATGCTTCTAGTAATGGAATCCAGTAGAGTAGCCTATATCTACGCGTAGATATAACAGCAGTTCCGCGTCTTCTGAATAATTTATTATACTTTCTGCAATGTTACGGAACCTTCTTTTCCAAGTACAATGCAAGCGGCGGTCCCTTTTTCGTCAGTAGGCCAAGTGTGGTGCTATACAGTTTGTAAAGTTGTAGACGAGTGTCCCTCGGCGAGCCTTATTTCAGCTGCCATAGGCCCATTAATGCGCCCAGGCAGGAAATGTTCGCCGTCGGATTAAAACTGTAGATCATCGTGCCGCGAGTATTTCCTGCCTGGGCACATTAATGGGCCTTGGCAGCTGAAATAAAGCTCGTGTATATTCGTATCATTTACATAATTATTTCGACAAACCCCTTAACTGCATTTTTTCTCTGCTAATATCAAGTGTAAGGGTATGTAATCTGCACTGTAGCCTTTGATGGGGGCACAAATTCAAGTCTATTCATACTTTTCTGTCATTGGCTGAGACCTTTTCTTGTATTTCCCTTATGGCAAAACTGATTGGACACAATAATCATCGAAAATCCATGGAAAAATTATAATAACCTTTAAAAATATGTTCCTTTGTTTCTTTCCCTTTCACTTTAAATTTCCAAGGATTGACTTTAACAATATTTATTTATTTTTTTAAAAGCAAATTAAGAAAAAATGAGTTTCCTGCCCTAGCTATCAATTCATCAAACAAAAAGGACATGATATACCTAGAAAGTAAGGCTAAGAACACAAATTTCTCACGGAAGTTATTTTGTCGCACATTAAAAGACATGAAGCTCACATTGCACAATCAACACCTTATATCTTTAGTCAAAGTGGAAGTTTCGTAATATGGGTTAAAAGTATATTCCGTCGCACATTAAAAGACATGAAGCTCACATTGCATAATCAACACCTTATATCTTTAGTCAAAGTGGAAGCTTCGTAATATGGGTTAAAAGTATAATTATTTTATTTTAATATATTTATTTGACTACTAAAATTTTGAGTGGATTGTGTATTAATAATCGTTATTATTATTAAATAGTTATCTAGGTAAGGGATGGTGACACCAAAGAAGATTCTAAATTCTTATTGGGATGGTAACACGGAAGAAGATTCTAAATTCTTATTATAGTTAAAATTTGTTGTATATGTTAAATTAATAATGGTTATTAAAATTTGTAGTTAATGTTAAATTAATAGTGGTTAATATGCAAAAATTATTAAATTGAGATGTTTAAATATTTACAATTTTATTTTTTTCTATAAGTATATTTATTTACATCTTATTTTTATATTTTATGTGTAAAAGTTTGTTTAAATTATGGTGGGAAGTAAATCATCTGCCAATAAATGTTAGAAATCACCGATCTACTAATTTTCTACTTGTCATAATAAAAATTGCAAGGCAATTTTTTTTGTTTAGAAATGGAATGATTGCATGTCACTTGACATTCATAGAAATTCAACAAAAATTCCATCTTCTTCTGCAAATACAAAGACAAATACTAAACTCACAATTGTAGTAACATATTTTTTGTCACCTTCCTTAACATGGACAAGAAAGCTCTACGAAAGTTATTACAATTGCAGTGTATAAGCAAGGGAAGACATTATCATAGCCAATATTCTCAACAATCTTTTCACATGCCATATAACAAAATAGTTTTTTATATAAAATAGTAACATACAAAGTATCCTAGCTGGTATTCTCAACAATCATTTCGCTTGCCATATTACAAAAGTAATTGTTTATATAAAATAGTAACTTATTAAGAAGTTCAGCTATAGTTAAGGGTTGTTTTAGCTCAGCTATAATTATATGATGTTTTATCTCCAAATATCTTCTGAATCGCCAAGTTATCCTTGCCATTTCCATTTTTCATTTTTTGGCACTTCAACACCTACTGTCTCTATGAATCTTCCATGTTTTTGTTTTTATATAAGATGTATCATATTAAACTAAAATGTATGCACATGGTGGGAGAATATTCTTTCAACATCTTTGTCTCTTCTACCATCATCCTCACTTTATAAAATTATAATGATGAGAGCATATATTTACCAGTGGACTTTCATAAAGATTGCAATGGCTAACTATGGTTGTTAACAATATTTAGTTGTAGGTGTTAAAAGATTTAGACTATTATATATTTACTATATAAATAATAATAAATAAATTTATTTTGTGTTTGATTTAGTCCATTAAATTTAGGTGAAATTGCATGAGAGTTATTGGATTATTAATGTTTTATTTTGTAAATGAATGAAGTTTAGAAATTTATCATAAAAATACCAAAAAAAATTATTCAAAGTTGGTGTATGGTGGATGAATGTAATTTTTGATACAATTGAGTCACAATCCTTTAAATAATAGGTTAGCCTCACAAATAAAAAAATACTTTAACAAACAAAACATAATTAAATTTATTTAATATTAAAATTAATAAATTTAAGATAAATAAAAAATAAAATTATTAAAATAAATGTTAAGTATATATCTAAATAAAAATTCATACATTCATTGGTTCCAATCTCTCGTGGATGCTGACTTACAAAAAAAAAAAAAAAATCATTCATTCACAATTATGTATTTAAATTAAAAAATATCAACCTAATATATAAAACATATTTTTAATATTTAATTTATTTTAATTTTAAATTTATAATAAAATAAAATAACTAAAATAATTAAAATTTAAAATTTAAAAATCAATAACTTAAAATATAAATATTATTTTATTTATAATTTTTAAATTTAATAAATTTATATTAATATTTATATTTATTTAAAATAAATTTAAATTAATATATTTTAAAAACAATTTAATTAGTATAAACAAAACCTTGACTAACTTATGTCAAAACAATTTATCTCAATAGAAAATCTTACTGCCAATAAGTCGAAAATTTTCTTAGGGTATATGATAGATTTTGATCCAATTATATATAAGTTTAAACTGATATATAATATGCATTATGCATTTTTTTATTGGTTTAAAATGATATTACATTTTTAAAAAACAATAATAAATTAATCATATAATTATTTATTAAAATTAAATATTATTTTATTTATAATTTTTAAATTTAATAAATTAAAGTTAAAATTTATATTTATTTCAAATAAATTTAATTTTTTTTTTTTTTTTAATTAGCCTAAACCAAACCTTCATTAACTCATTGGCAAAACAATTTATCCCAATAGAAAATATTACCACAAAAATTGTAAAATCAGTCAAGAATTTTCTTAGGATATATGATAGATTTTGATCCAACGTTTAAACTTATATATAATATACAATTTTTTAAAAGTTTAAAATGATATTATATCTTAAAAAACAAAAATAAATTAACGATATAATCATTTACCAAAATAAAGATACACATGTAAACGAAAGTATCTTCCGTCCCGATTTAAAACACATGCATTCCATCTGACACAATGATGATAATGGCATTGAAAAGTTGAACACACATAATATTGCCTTGGACATTAAACACCCTCTGGCCCCATGTAGCTTCAAGTGATGGTAACATATGTCAAAAGTAAAGTTTTTAACATGTCACAATCTACATCTAAACGTGTAACAGGGCTCGGGAAAGGAAGTATTATTTTTTGCATAGAATAGGATCTACATGTGCCGATCAATCTGGCATTCACACGTGTAGATTTAATGGTTAATGTGGTCACAAAGGACGATAATGGCCAACTTTCGATTCTTTCGAAGTATCATCAATTTTCACAATCTAAATGAATCTCTGTAGAGCATTATTCTGCGATATTGTTTGCAACTTTCTGGTTGTTGCAATAATAATATTGTGTGGTTTTGTTTGAAGAAATCTATTTGCAAATTCAAGTGTATCTACCCATAACACTGTGGTGGAATATGGTTTATAACTTTGTTGCAATAAATATGTTTTATTTAAAGAAATTTTTCTATAAATCAAAATGTTTTTCTTTGTATAATAGAGTTTTAGGATAGATTTTCTTGTATAATAGAGTTTTAAGATAGATATGTATTGTCTCTAGGATAATCATTTGACCAATTTTGATAGTTTTGATAGTTTAATCATTTGTCTCGATTGTTTAGTGATGCAAGGGGAAGAAGCAATTTCACTAGCTACAGTTGTAAATGATCTTTGCAGAGACTCTACCATATTGGCTAGGATTAACAAAATGATACAGAACCTTTTGATGGCTCGATACCAGATTATATCACGACTAGTTGTGGTCATAACAAAATATAAAAATGTTCCCTAATTATTGACTGCAGAATGAGATAAAATGGTTAAGGTTACAAAGCATTTAAAACGTAATCTTGTTATGGAAAAAGCCTCTTCAACAACTCAAGCAGTCCAACCGGTTCCATCGATGCAATCCATAGCAGAATATGTAATAATCTTTAAGAGAGAGATAATACTACTGCTATAATACAATAAAAAAAAATGCCACCGAAACAGGTTTAATATAACAAACCCTTCCAAATGCATGCCAAAGACCATATGAATTTCATTAGAAACCATTTTATTAATGCAACTGGTCCATAAGTTACAAGCAGTTGGCTGTCCACAAGGTTAAGTCATCAATACAACAGACATCAATATATGACCCTGGTTCATCATGGACGCAATGCTGCAACGACATGCGTTCTTCGACAGAGGTTCTTCTCATTGCTCGGAGAGACAACGTTTCTGTGTTTGGATGTTGAAACAGCACAAAGGGCGGTATTATTGAGCACGATGCCCTCCAACAATGCGCAAATATATAGGCAGAAGGTCGTCGGGCTCCTTTCTCGTGTAGGGACTGCGTCCCCCTGTCACTCAGCTGCCTTGGCGTCCTCCACAATTCCACTGGGTTGCTAATTGACCTCTCTCTACACTCTAGTGTTCGCAACAGGCACGATTCGACCTCTCTATGCACTCCAGTGATCGCAACAGGGACGATGATGTGAACAAAAAATCATCGGGGCTCCCTTCTCATGCAGGGAATGCGTCCCACTGTAACACAACAACCTTTATGTTTACCCTGGTCTCAATATGTTGCAAGTCGCCGCTCCTCTGCGCTCAACAGCCAGAGGCGATGGCGTGAACAATGCGCCTTATGGTGAGATCTATGGCCGTCAATGGATGGCACTGACGGATCGGTTTGTATAATGTGCGTGTAGCAACATGATCTTCTTTAACACCTGACTGATATGCTGAATCTTTGCGGCAAATAGAATCACTCCTTCTCGAAGTTGCATTCCAGAGACCCTTGCCAGAAGATTTTAGACGATCTAGCAAATAAAGATGAACGAACCCCTTTCTTTAACGACAAAATAAAATAAAGAAAATAAATTAGACCAGCTAGGGTGATCAGAGTGACCATCGAAGTTGGGACTGCCCACTAGGGTGAGATTGGATCCCACCGAAAAAGGCTAAGGATCTCACTTGAAAACTCGCCTGAGCTCTCAAAAATATCACAAAAGAAAAGATCAAATTCCATGAGTTGCTCTCGTTCCTCCTCCTCCTTTTATAGCGGGGCTACTTGGAAAAACCATGGGCAAATACCTGGGGTCAAAACAACCCAAAAGGAAAAACCATGGGCAAATACCTGGGGTCAAAACAACCTAAAAGGAAAAACCATGGGCCAATGCCACTTTATTTATTAATTTATTTATTAGTCTACTACTACTATGATTTGGTCCAATCGGTTAAACGGTTGGGGATATTACAGTTCCCCCTGCCCAAAATTGCTTGTCCTCAAGAAATTTCAATGTTGGATGTTGCAATATGTGTTCTCCTTCCCAAGTGGCATCCTCGACGGGCAGATTTTTCCATCGTACCAAATTTTCGCAGATGATTCTGCTTCAAAGCTTTCTTTCTTGAACCTCCAACACCTCCTCAGGAACCAGTTGAAGATGGCCCTCTTCATCTAATGGCAGTAATTCTGGTGATGATTTTATGTTTGATCCTAATGCTTTCTTCAAACAGGAGACATGAAATATGTTGTGAATTCTGCTCTCTTTGGGAAGCTCTAGCTCATATGCCACTTCTCCTATTTTCCTGATAACTCGATAGGGCCCATAAAATCGTGGCCTTAATTTTTCTGCCCCCTTCTGCTTCAAGGTAGACTGCCTGTACGGCTGAAGCCAGAGATAAACCACATCTCCCACTTTGAAACTCCTCTCTATCCTTCGACGATTTGCATATAATTTTTTTCAATTCTGTGTCGTCTGCAGATTGTCTTTAAGGGCTCTTAGAATATCCTGACACCCCTGGATCCAATCCTTTGCCAATGGTGCTCTACTATCTCCAAACGTTGTATCTGCAAAAGATAGTGCCTCATATCCATATAAGGCTCGGAAAGGTGACATCCCTATGGACATGTGATAAGTGGTGTTATAGCAGTATTCTCCTAAGTACAACCACTTGGTCCATGCTTGTTGTTGTCCTGTGACATAGTCTCGTAAGTAACCTTCCACCCATTTATTCACTGCTTCTGTCTGTCCATCTGTCTGCGGGTGATAACTAGTACTAAGGGTGAGTTCTATTCCAGCCAACCTGAATAACTCTTGCCAAAATGCTCCCATAAATCTACTGTCACGGTTACTGACAATGGTTTTGGGCAAACCATGTAGACGGAATACCCCTTGGAAGAATATTTCTGTTATTTGAGATGCAGAACTTTTGGAGGGGATTGCAAAGAAGTGAGCGTACTTGGTGAGACGATCCACCACCAAAAAAATACAATCTTTTTGCCTTGTGAGGAGGCTAGCCCTATAATGAAATCCATGGATATACTCTCCCATTTTTGTTCCAGAATGGGTAGTGGTTGTAATAAACCTGCTGGGCGTGTATGTTCAACCTTATTACTTTGATAGGTACCACATTCTTTAACATATTTGATAATGTCCTTCTTGAGTCCCTTCCATGTGAACCTTTCCCTGATGGTCCTATAAGTCTTCAGAAATCCTGGATGTCCGGCTAAAGGGGAGTCATGGGCTGCTTGTAGAATCTTCATCTTAATTTGAGACTCAGGTACTAGATAGATTCGATCCTTATAATAGATAATATCATTGACAACTCTATAATGGATGTATGATGACTGTCCATCAAGGATCTCACAAGCTGATTGATTTTTTGAGTATTCCACCAAAATATGGGACTTCCAGTCATCCACAATATCTATGAGAGAGAAGGTAGCTGGTCTCCTTGACAAGGCATCTGCAACTGCATTGTTTTTACCTTTGACATATTCAATCTCAAAATCATAGGCTTGGATCTTACTGACCCATTTTTGTTGCCTTTCATTTAATCCCTTTTGATCGAGGAAGTATCTGAGACTATTGTGATCAGTTTTGACTTTGAACCGGTTCCCCACTAGATATGCATGAAACTTGGCCAATGCATGCATAATAGCCAACATTTATTTGTCATAAATGGAGTAAGAGCGTTCATAATCTTGAAACTTTCTACTGTCAAAAGCAATGGGATGATGGTCCTGTGTTAGGACAGCCCCGATTCCTTCCCCAGAAGCATCACACTCCAATACAAAGGGTTGAGAGAAGTCTGGCAAGGCTAGAACTAGACATGAACTCATGACTTCCTTCATCCACTCAAAAGTCTCCTAGGTTGTTTCTGTCCATAAAAAGGCTCCTCTTTTTGTCAAGTTAGTAAGAGGGGCTGCTAGCTGTGAATACCCCTTTACAAATCTTCTGTAATAAGTACAAATACACAAGAAGCTCCTTAACTCTGTTACATTTTTGGGAGTTGGCCAATTGAGAATGGCTTCAATCTTCTCTTGGTGGACCTTAACACCCTGGCCCCCAATGATGTGACCCATATATAGCATTTCTGTCTTCCCAAACTCACATTTAGAGATTTTGGAATAAAATTGTTGTGCCTCCAATATTCCCAAGACCTCGTCCAGGTGCTGCAGATGCTCTTCCCATGTTTCACTGAAGATCAGGATGTCGTCGAAGAAGACCAAAACAAATTTACGCAGTTTCTTGTTGAATATATGGTTCATGCATGACTGGAATGTCGCAGAGGTGTTGGTCAACCCAAAAGGCATCACTAGGAACTCATAATGTCCATAATGGCATCTAAAAGCTGTTTTTGGAATGTCTTGATCATGAACTCTGATCTGGTGATACCCTGAGCGAAGGTCAATTTTTGAGAAGTACTTGGCTCCCTTTAACTCATCCATCAATTCGTCGATCTTGGGGATAGGATATCGATTTTTGATGGTCTTATTATTCAGTAAGATTCCAAACAATAAAAATTTTGATAGATCTAAAACATATTAGTGTTCTCATTTAATACAGTCTTTCATCAAGAACCAGAACACAAGAAATGCAACCATTTTATTTATATTATTATTCACTGAAAGTAAAATACATGCCCAGACCATAAAATCCTACAAATGGCATGCACAGCTACTTGACAATGAGAAATATAAGAAACTGAAGCCCACTTGTGAATCTTGGATGGATCCACCACATAAACATCACCGCGGGGTTTTTGTCCTGGGATCAATGCTAGAACTTGCCAGGCCAGGTTCTCAACCCAAACACAATAAGATAGATAATCCAGAATGCTCTAAATGCCTAGCTTCTCTCCCCTTTTATAGGCTTGATGGGTTAATACCAACAAGAAATACCATGGGAAAATACCACGGTAAGTACCATGGATCTATTCTATCCACTTTGACTGGATCAAGAAAGGGAATATTACAAATCCTCCCGCCCAAATATTGCTTGTCCTCAAGTGATCCACTTCTATCCACAACAGAAGAATTTGTACATTGATACAAGATCCCATACAATTCGATGTACCCTCCATGTTGAATGGTCCTGAATGGATCCTCCAATACCTAGATCCCAAAAAATCCTCTGACCAATCCTCCCCTCAATAGATTTGCCTGGATCCCAAACAATTCTTTCCCCAATGGATTCTCCCGGATCCCAATGCCACCTAAATCCCGGGACCTGTGGGTTATGGTACCATTTCAACCCTCCATCACTGCCCGCACCAAAGGGCCCAAGCTGCAATTTTCCCTCGGTTGTGAGTATCCTCCAAAGAATCAACCTATCAATAGAATACCAACTCATAAACTCTTGCCAATCCATACTTGGGGAGGGATGAATATCTGCAAATCTACTATGTTGATGTTGTTCGATGCTCAATTCATGTTGCTCTACTTGGTTACCCAACATGATGTATTTGGAGAACTTTTCCCTGCTCTTCCCAATGTATAAAGGTGGGTTGTTGGCATTGCAAGCTTTATCTATGTATTCTTGTAGAGGGCTGCTCTGGAACTCCCAATCGTACTCCTCTTGCTGCCTTATGAGGGATTTGATTCGTTCTTCAACACTAGACAACTTGGTCTTTGATTCGACACATACCCCTATGAGTTCCTCAATTTTTCTGTTCTCATGTAAGGCAATGTCTCAGACTGTCCAGAATTTCTATTTCAACAACATAAGATCTGTCTTGAAATGCTTGATCCTTTCTCGAAAGTCTTCTATTGGCAATTCTAGTGTCGTGCTGACTGTCTTTGTATCTGTTTGCACCCGATGCCCAACGACCACATCTTCAACTTGAGCCTTTGACCAACTCTCTAGGAATGGTCTATTTTGCACATTATGTTTTTCATGTTGCTCCTCGTGATCATACTCATCATGCTGGTTCACTATGGCTGGATTCTCACTCAAATCTCCCAAGTCTCCTTCACTTGTGGAGACCATCTATTCATCCCTTTCAATTGTCGAACATAGATGCAATGGTGGAATTTTATCTATACTTGATTGTTTATATTCTTCATGAATATTCCCCTCAGGATCTACGAACTCCATTGTATAGGAATCAACCTCATCAATGGCATTAGGTAGAATTTCCTCATGCACTTCCAAATGTTTGTCGTTCTGCAAGCCTCCCTGAATAATGTCACGATGTTGCTCACCATCCTGAAGATCAATAGACCCATCTACAAAATATTCCCCATGATTTGAAGTAATCTCCTCTTGTTCTGTCTTTGTTGCCTTCTTCTTATCACCTGGACAGGAATGGTTAAGGGCCCAAGGTCCCTTGTAGATAAAGCATAGTCCTCTCCTCCTTAGTTTATTCTTGATGCAGATTTCGTTCTTGCTTTGATTATCATTTTGGTCTATGGAGATATGGCTACTTAAGGACCATATAACCTCACTAGTACATAAGGATTTTCTGGTTTTTTTTCAAAATTTCCTCAAGACGGTCCATCTTCTCCCATACCTAAACAGGAATATATTAATTTTTCATAGGAATATTTTGTCAATCATGCCTTCAAATATTTTCACAAATTTAACCCACAGACTTATAAATGATTTTCCCTTCACTTATTTCCCCCATTAAAATAATTTACTGAAAAATAAAAATCCAACTAGGGTGATAAATATCACCGAAGTGAGAAATGCTGACTAGGGTGAAAATTATAATGATGAGAGCATATATTTACCAGTGGATTTTCATAAAGATTGCAATGGCTAACTATAGTTGTTAACAAGATTAGTTAACAATAGTTAGTTGTAGGTGTTAAAAGATTTAGGCTATTATATATTTACTATATAAATAATAATAAATAAATTTATTTTGTGTTTGATTTAGTCCATTAAATTTAGGTGAAATTGCATGAGAGTTATTGGATTATTAACGTTTTATTTTGTAAATGAATGAAGTTTAGAAATTTATCATAAAAATACCAAAAAAAATTGTTCAAAGTTGGTGTATGGTGGATGAATGTAATTTTTGATACAATTGAATCACAATTCTTTAAATAATAGGTTAGCCTCACAAATAAAAAAATACTTTGACAAACAAAAAATAATTAAATTTATTTAATATTAAAATTAATAAATTTAAGATAAATAAAAAATAAAATTATTAAAATAAATGTTAAGTATATATCTAAATAAAAATTCATACATTCACAACCCATGGGGCTTTGGTTCGATGGTGAAGGGTGCTTTTTTAAGGCACTCCATGTGATAGGTCCTTGTGGGTGCCGACTTACAAATAAAAAAATAAAAAAATCATTCATTCACAATTATGTATTTAAATTAAAAAATATCAACCTAATATATAAAACATATTTTTAAAATTTAATTTATTTTAATTTTAAATTTATAATAAAATAAAATAATTAAAATTTAAAATTTAAAAATCTATAACTTAAATTATAAATATTATTTTATTTATAATTTTTAAATTTAATAAGTTTATATTTATTTAAAATAAATTTAAATTAATATCTTTTAAAAACAATTTAATTAGTATAAACAAAACCTTGACTAACTTATGACAAAACAATTTATCTCAATAGATTTTGATCCAATTATATATAAGTTTAAACTGATATATAATATGCATTTTTTTATTTGTTTAAAATGATATTACATTTTAAAAAAACAATAATAAATTAGTCATATAATTATTTATTAAAATTAAATATTATTTTATTTATAATTTTTAAATTTAATAAATTAGAGTTAAAATTTATATTTATTTCAAATAAATTTAAATTAA
Organism: Pinus albicaulis; assembly: GCA_034641835.2. NCBI lineage: Eukaryota > Viridiplantae > Streptophyta > Pinopsida > Pinales > Pinaceae > Pinus > Pinus albicaulis. Next base: position 71,691,806 of record CM076579.1, on the reverse strand, counting down.
TTTTTTTTTTTAATTAGCCTAAACCAAACCTTCATTAACTCATTGGCAAAACAATTTATCCCAATAGAAAATATTACCACAAAAATTGTAAAATCAGTCAAGAATTTTCTTAGGATATATGATAGATTTTGATCCAACGTTTAAACTTATATATAATATACCATTTTTTAAAAGTTTAAAATGATATTATATCTTAAAAAACAAAAATAAATTAACGATATAATCATTTACCAAAATAAAGATACACATGCAAACGAAAGTATCTTCCGTCCCGATTTAAAACACATGCATTCCATCTGACACAATGATGATAATGGCATTGAAAAGTTGAACACACATAATATTGCCTTGGACATTAAACACCCTCTGGCCCCATGTAGCTTCAAGTGATGGTAACATATGTCAAAAGTAAAGTTTTTAACATGTCACAATCTAGATCTAAACGTGTAACAGGGCTCGGGAAAGGAAGTATTATTTTTTGCATTGAATAGGATCTACATGTGCCGATCAATTTGGCATTCACACGTGTAGATTTAATGGTTAATGTGGTCACAAAGGACGATAATGGCCAACTTTCGATTCTTTCGAAGTATCATCAATTTTCACAATCTAAGTGAATCTCTGTAGAGCATTATTCTGCAATATTGTTTGCAACTTTCTGGTTGTTGCAATAATAATATTGTGTGGTTTTGTTTGAAGAAATCTATTTGCAAAATCAAGTGTATCTACCCATAACACTGTAGTGGAATCTGGTTTATAACTTTGTTGCAATAAAAATGTTGTGTTGTTTTATTTAAAGAAATTTTTCTATAAATCAAAATGTTTTTCTTTGTATAATAGAGTTTTAGGATAGATTTTCTTGTATAATAGAGTTTTAAGATATATATGCACCATCTCTAGGATAATCATTTGACTGGTTTTGATAGTTTATTTGAAAGTAGCAGTTAGTGATTAAGAAAATTTTGAACATATATGATAAAACTTAAGATGGGTAGTCTAAATCTTGGCAAATTAAAAAAGAAAGGTTTGTTTTTTCTCAAGAAGAAGCTCCACATAACTAGGCTTGTGCTAACTGATGTCATTGTAGTAGAATTGTAAGACTCCCTTTTGCAAACCTATAAGTCTAACACACCCCTCCCCACATTTACCCACTTTTACAAGTCCTCCTGGTAAATGTGAAGAGTATTTCCACTATGACATGACCCAAACTCCTATTTACAATTAAGGAAGTGGGGTCTAAAACTAAGTTTTACTCACCTTCCTCATGAACCATAGATAACTCATACGCTGAGCAACCATCCCAGGTGACCAATACCTAAGTTGAAACCCTTTTTATCTAGCCTAGACTTATAATCACACCCTTTACACTGCTTGCATGCGGTTGTGCGCCTCCAACCACACTCACAAGCCTTGCTCCATGAGATTATGACAACAAATGTTATGTTATGTGCACGTGGTCTGAAGATATGAGCCATTTTTCTAGACCAGTCTCCAAACCACTGCTTAGAACTTCCTGTAACTTCCATAATCATATTTCTCATAGAGACAATGCTAATCATTCAAACTTGAATCCAAAACATGACTTAGAATAACTATAATACAATAGACATTTTGTCAAACATATGGTAAACATGTGAGCTACAGGTCATAAATGCATATATTAGTGTAAGGATTTGTACTTTAGCTTAAAAGCACTAAAAATTTATATTCCCTCTCAAGTAGCTCCACCCACACATGTTAGCCCATGCATTCTTCAACTATTCATTAAGTTATCAAAGCATAACAAGATCCATAGCTAGAGGACATCATAAACCATGCTTATAACCAACATATAACCAGAATATTAACCATGAAAAAAACCATTAAATCAACATAATATTAGGTACAAATTCTCATAGAATACAATATAAAAATAGCTCTTATTAACCTATGCAAAAATAACCAAGTGAGGGACTTCCACGTACCACCCAACCATATATTGAGCGGAACCATTTTATTTTATTTTATTTTATTTTTTATTTTTATTTTTTTTTCAGCCAATCACACCCATGCCATATTCCAAGCATGAATGTGGGATCTTATGGGATGAACCAAGACATAATCAATCAAGGTAATATACAGGTTAAACCACCTCCATGCTCAAACTACCATGATCTCGCTAAAGCCAGTCAAGAGATCAAAAAAAAAAAAAAACTTGGATGCCTAAAAATTTATTCACCATACCTTGAGGAATTTTCTTGTCTCCACCCACCTATTGAGGGCTTCCCTAAGAAAATCATCTCCACCCCCTATTATAAACTAAATTCGCCCCATTCCAAACCCTATAAGGCATAATAATGAAATTTTCCGAATTCACTTTTGAATTTGATGTGATCGGGGCAGATGGTATCATGTTCATAGAGGTGGTCGTTTGATCTACTCCGTTTCGAAATAAAAAATGGGAAATGGTTCGTCAGATCACATGATACCAAATTTTTAATCTTGTCTTAAATTCCTGATGGACATAAGATCCAATCAATTTTTCGTTTTCTTAGCTATTTGATGCAAGATGAACGTCTAGATCCACTCTATCACATTCGAACATGTACGCAGGTTAATGATGAGCTTTCTGCCCAATGAATCACAGTCATTTAAAACCAAGTTGATCCAATTACTCTTCATTCATATCGGGTTGGAACATTCTCATAAGATAACATATCCCGCAGACCCAAAATGATCCCAGTCGTCTAATATGCCTATCATCAACGATTGTCGGGTTCATACCTGCCCAATGTTTAATCATGCGCTTATACCTGATGGGCAGGGCCCATCTTCTCGATCGCTGAGTCTGCCAATTATTTTCTAACAAGTGTTACACAACATTAATTAACCCCGTAACACAATTTAACCTTAATACCACCAACCTACCACGATTCATTCACTTTTTCTCTGCTTTTGCATGTCATTCAAAGAGATCGTTAATGACACAATTTAACCTCTCAACAAGTTCAACATCTAGAATTTGCTTCCATTAAGCTGGTAAGTCCCTTTCGCTTGATCTGCTTTCGTCAAACTAGTAATTTATTTGCAGAAGTTTATAATTTTTGATCCGTCGGTTAAAGAAGTCTAGTTAATGAACTAGATGGGGTCTAGGATACAAAGGTCAATTTGATAGATGTTCTTACACTTAACAGAACCTTAACCCCTTCCTTAACCATATCAAATGATGATTTGTGCCTAATAAAGTTTGGAGTCCTGGACGCTACGCTTCCTCTCATCCATTTTAACCCTGACTCCATCTTCTTGCTTGTCGGGCACTATGAGCTTGAACAACAAGTTATTTTCTCTCATTCTAGCGACAAGGTTTTCTTGAAATTAAGCGAAGATATAATTTCCAAGATGCTCGACATTATTTCCCAAGGAATCAATATAATCGATAAAGGGTTAGACCAAGAGTTTATCACTTGGGTTGAAGATGGTAAATTAGATTTTTTGAAAAGCTTTCTTGAAAGCCCTGATCCAAAATTAAAGTTTCAATTTTCCATACTGACCCAATCGTTGAAACCATTTTATTAGACGTTGACCTCTCTTTTTCCTATTATTTTTCGGTTAGCATATGACTAAAAAATGGAAAATTCTGTTTTCTTAGCCATTCGACTCATTACTCTTCAAATAGACCACTAGGTGGTTAATTTTCCCAAATATCTATCCCGAGCCACTGCAATTGACCTATCTATTTCTATTCCATTTAGCTCGTGCCGACATTGCACAATCCATTTAGTTATGTTCAATTATCCTTATTACTTTATGTCTACAAAGATCCTTTTGATTGTTACAGACATAAATGATAAAGAAACGAAAGTTTAGAGATGAACAAATGTAAACTATCCACATTGTCTTCCTAATTCGTATGATATATATATATATAAGAACCAACTTCCTATGATTTGTTCTTCACTAAGTCTTAGTGTTCGTATTTGTTCTTCTGAAATTATATCTACACTTGTTTCTGTCATTTTGAATTTCAAATGATATGCGAATATATATATATATATATATTCGCATATCATTTGAAATTCAAAATGACAGAAACAAGTGTAGATATAATTTTAGAAGAACAAATACGAACACTAAGACTTAGTGAATAACAAAGCATAGGAAGTTGGTTCTTATACCCTAACTTCTATGTAATTTGTCTATATGGTTTTGAGAGGCAGCCCTTTCAATTACCAAAGTATATTTCACCCTTGTTGTTTGCTTTTGAAATTCTTAGACAAAATATTATTGTAAATGAATTGTATTTCATTTCAAAGAAAAAGGGAGCATTATTTAGTTATCCATATGTTATTTCACCCCTAATTGCTAAAAATAAGAATGTTATAAATTTCATAGAAGGGAAATGGTATCGTTTGGACTATTGTAGGATAAAATTTGGCATTATGATCCTTTGGGAATCATCTAAATATTGAATAAACATGTAGGATTATCAACTTGTATTCATGAAAATAAGTTTGAAGTGAAAAAAGGTGGTGAATGTTCCATTATCCATGGATGATATCGAACAAGCAGTGTCACTTGCACCTACAAAGGAAAATGGAATAACACACGTTTTTCAAATCTATACTAAAATGCAGATGCAGGAAATTGATACAAAAATATCAATCCATGCCTCTTCAGCCTCCACAACAAAAAGGAAGTTATAGATGTTAGCCTCGTCTGAAGTATCATGACGGGTAAGGGAAAAAGAAGATGATATTGATACCTAGATGTTTGAGTGAGATATAAAGTAGTTTGGTAAATAAATCCAACAAGTTATTGATGACATGAGATCTAGAGATTCAGGAGCACAAACCCTTAACTTTAAACGCAGTTTCACTGAAGGGAAGCAGATGATAATGACCGGTACAAATTTGGATTTATTATCTAAAAATTCATAGTCAATAGAGGTTCTAGTGCTTAAAGACATAATTGCTATGGGTGGGCCCCAATTTATCGTTTCCACTGACTTTGAAATGAATAATTTCAACCTTACAGTTAACAGGTGTTGGGAGATTAGAATTCTTCCCTGGCTATTAATTTGGGGAAAGTATCAGAAATGGATGTTATCAACCTACATTGACAAATAGGGGAAATTGTGTCTAGAAGATTGCTTTGACTCAATGACAAGAAATAGGAAATTGTAAGCAATGTTCGAAAAGGTCTCTGACCAACTGCATATAGAATGAGTTTCCCTAAGGACCAAGCCAAAAATAATTAAAGAATTAGAAGATACAGTAATTTGACAATCCGGATAGTCTAAAGACACCGATCCAATTATAAATTTTTTGGAGGAAAAATAAAAGAAAATCAAAGGCCTACATGTTATTCTGAAAATACCAGATCACAACCCACATGTTCTGATTTAAGTGTTTGAAAGAAAAGAAGAAGTCGAGACGTGTCAGAAAGAGATCGAGACATATTTTCATCTCAAAGAAGAAGAGTTTCAAAAGACACTTTGATAAATGGAAGTCATGAAGGATGAATTAAATGAAAAGGAGGAGCACCACTTCAATCTCCTGGAAGATTACAGAGCTACAATTGATCAAGCCGTTAATTCTATCTAGGCATCCAAAGCTAAGGATTCAAATATTCTGCATATTAAAATAACCTAGTTAGAGAAAGAAATGGAAGTGGCCCAGTCAGAGAAGAAAATAGATGAGCGCAGAGGTCAAAACTTAGTAAACCAAAAAATGACAATATCGAAAAAATTTAGAGTGCTCTTAAAGAAAGACATGATGAGATTAAGACTCTATAGGAGGTAATCAGAGTCACTCTCACAACAAAGTAGGTTATGATACAAGCTAAAGGAGAGATATGGAGGGAAATCAGATAGAAAATCTCCACAGTTGGAGCTTATGTGGAAATCCTTTGAGGTTGTGAGAAGGGAATTATTAAAAGTTCTAATCTAGAAGGAAAAATAATAACTACAACCCTGGAGGAGATATTGAAAGATGTAGATTCACCCATCGATCTCATCAACGATTTATAAAATGAAACATTTGGAGAATTTGGTTTTCTTCCCAGCGATCAATGCATTTTCTCCCTTTGTATGTTACAAGAAAAGTGTGTTGCAATGCAGATTATGTGGGAAGAATTTAAAAATAACTATGAGGAAATAGATAGTTTTAGAGATGACTGTAACTATCTCAAGGGGTTTGGTTTTCCCTCGTTTCGGGTGTTGGTGTCCCGTGTTTTGATAGTTTGGAAAATCAAAAGACAAGGCAACATTAGAACCAATCTTTAGAGTTATAGGATCTAGTCCTCTGGTTCTCAGAGAGGGATCTCTCAAAAGTTTGTTTGCAAAGGTTTATCTTGTGTGCTTTGAGTATTGGTTTTAGACTAGTTATTAAGTGCAGGTGTTTGTTTGTTTGTTTGTTTGGTTGGGATGATACAATAGAACATGAAAGGCCTAGGAAAGATATATAGGACAGAGAAATATCTGGTTCATTGGGCAATGGAGTCAAGAAAAGGTCATAACAAACTCATCAATGGATATGGGATATCAAAGAGCAAATCTAACTTGGCCACAGGATCCTTTTGTTTTTGGAATGAGATGAACATTAATGATTTGGAAAGAGAGGTTTAATTCTCAACAAAGGGAAATTTGAAAGCATAATTTGAACAATAAAGAGCTCTTTGATAGACAGGGCTAACCATAAATTCTACAAATCACACCTTTAAGCAAATAATGATTTCAAAACAAATTTTAAAATGAAATCTAAGATTCAGGGAACACCTTATTTCCTCAAAGATTTTATTTCAAATGACTTAGAAAACATAAAAGATTCACTGATAATTGCAGTCATAGAAGAGGGAACACCTAACACATCTATGATCACAACTATAAAAGACCTTTAAGACAACTGTTTAAGCGAGAACAAAGGGCAAGATCGAAATAGACCTCTTTGATTCACTGTAAGCAAAGAACTTCAAAGGGAGACTTCAATAACAGTTTTTAAGTGGTAGCAGACAAGTAGGGAGAACCATAAATCATGCTAAAACCAATTGTTTGAACTATTAAGGAAATAAACAAGCATGAAGATTAAAGAGAGAGATTAAAGACTCTAAAATACTTCAGAAGAAGAAAACATGAAATAGTGAAGGATGAACAGGTCTAAGGTGCTTCCAAGAGTCATTTCTTAGCCTAAAACTTTCAACTTACTGTAGTAAGAAATTATGGAACATAATGAAAACAGGGGAAAACATAAAACAGTTCAGAATACTTCACCAACAGCCAAGCTCATGGATCCAATGATAGAGCCTTCTCAGGAACGAGCATGCAACAACATCATCAAGGTTTCCAAGACTTCAGTTTCTTCTTCAACTTCAACGGACTATGTATTTATTTCAGAGAGTTTCAGTATTACAACTGGTGATCAAACAACAACCAACCAACCAAAAATTGCTCATCTTCTACTGAGGTATTTATAGAAGAATGAGGAGGGAAGATCTGATAAAATATCTCTCAAGGAAATTAATATAGATTCAAGACTTCTCGGCCTTTGAGGGGCTCGATGACGAAGTTTACAGATGGATGGTTGTATTAACTGTTTTACAATTAATATCAAAGCTCAGTGGGAGCTTTATTGACTTTTAGGCTCCATCCAGGATGACGCAGGGCCAACCCTACAAACCCAGAATCTTTACTACCATGCATATAAGAATGCATCTGAGCATTTGCCCAAATCAAAATCTCAATGTCTGGCAAATTCCACACACTACCATTTACATGCGGAAGCCTTTCAACATATGGTTCGAATCATTCACCATTTATTCCACACTTTAATTAAATGCCATTCGTATATGGAATTATCTCAATCCCAATCCACTCACCTTCAGGGTGTTAATTTGAAATGTCACCCTACATAAATCTCAACTTTGAGAAAACCCAATAGCCCAATTCCATGAAGTTACCATGCAATTCATCTAACACCCAATCATGCTCTCATAAAGACCCTTTCCCAAGCCTTAATAACAGACTTTCATTAAATCCCATTTTCCATATTCACATATGCTCTTAATATTGTATTTTAAGATCAAAACAATGTACCCACACTTACCATTCTCCGTGCATTCATTCCAGCGCTACACCATCTGCGCTCTGCCAGTTTTTATATACGTTGGCCAATTACAAAGACCATTCCTCATCGACTCCACCTGCACTCAAGTCGAAGTTCATCTAATCCTTTGCTTTGAAACCTCTGCAATTAAACAATTATACATACATTTTCCTTGGACACGGAACCAAACTGTTTTTAATCAACTGGATTCAACATTCATTTAGACTCTGACAAATGCAGATTTGCCGCATACAATATTCCATTCACAATTCGATTTCATGTACATACACGAACATGCTGGTTTTAGTGCTAGTGCTCCTGGCTTATACAATTCACCATCTGCAGAACAATTAATACCAATCGCAGAACGTCGCCCATCAACATTACACGTTGAATTTTTGATTAACTATGCAACATCAAATTCCATTTGATGATATACCACCAGGTCTTCAATGCTGTTGAAGTCCTTCAAAATGCCCTTCCGGCATTTCTTTAACATTGTAATTCAACTTTTCCAGATTGAATTCTTCAGCACTTGTAATTCAATGACTTTGCCAGCTCGTTGACTAGCAACATCAATTTCCATTCAACGCTTGTGCAAATCCCAATTCAGGCTTTTATTTAAAATCGAATGTTGAGAATAAGTGAACCAAGTAATTACTGTTCCGTCTTTACACTGCACAACCTCAATCAGATGAAAAAAAAACTGATTGCAGCAACAATGTTCCGCAACTGATAAAACTGATGCCGCTACTCCCAAATCGATTTCTTTGGCATTTCACCTTATGGTTCGATTATAGTGTCAGATATTCCACCAACAGAACTCAACATAGACTTAAATTATCTGATAATTATACACTGTTTTTAAATCAAAGCGTTCTCCAGCAAGGAATGATCAGAATTCCTCATGATTTCCCTTTTTGGTTCGATCCACAGAGATTTCACCTCTGCCACTTCAATCTATTGAATGCAAGTTAATAGATTAACGCCATAATCAAACATTTAATGTAATTATTCCTTTCTTCTTGAATAAACCATTCACTTCAGGATTCAAATGAATTTCAAATCGATATAACAATTAAAAACTAGTGAACTCAATTCGTAATTTGGAACAATCAACAAGTCAGCACCAATTCTACGCCTTTTCATTCAATAAGTTTGCATTGTGGTTTTTTAACAATGTCGACACTGATTACTCAAATCGGATTGTCAGTCCATTACAAATTCGATTCATACAATTGTATTTGCATTCATAAACAACAATCCCACAGCTTTACAATGGAGATTAACTCAAAATCAATTTCTTTCATTACTCATGCAAACCTGAAATGGAAGTCCTCCTTCTTGGCCTGATTTCCCAATTATTGGCCCTTTACAAAAGCCCGTAGGCTCCCAAGTAGAAACCCTCTCACTACTCACACTCTCAATCTATTCATGTCTTTTCCTCTCAAACCACTCATATTTATACATAGATAATGCATTTAATTCACTCAAAATATCTCTCCACCTAATCCTCAACTAATCTATATTTTAGGTGTGGACTCAACAAAGTCCCATACATAGAATTCCTAATCTCTAATTTTGCTCCTAAACTATTTCTCTCATATTCTTTTATTTAATAAAAGAATATTTACAAAATCCTCACTTTTCCAAATTATCTCCTATTTTATTTAAAAATAACAAATTAATTAATAAAATAATAAAAATGTCACACCCCCCTTTTATCACATATTTACAAATGAAAAATGGTCTTGATGCTCCTGCATCAGACTCCCAACATTGAAATTAATCATGATCGCCTAATCATGTGTTCGGATCTGTGTATGCCTAGATCCCATATCTTGTGCTGTAACTTTCCATTTGTCGTTGCTTCTTTTTGATGTTCTTCTCCAGGTATCCACACTTTATGCTGTATTCTGCCTCCAGCTATGCCTTCATATTTTACCTTTGTCTTTCCCTTGCTGAAATTCCTCTTCTTTCTTACTGTTGTCTGCTGCCTCTGAGACACCTCCATCATCAGTCTTCTGATGGTTTCAATCTCTATGTCCAACCTACTACTGCTGTCTCCAATTCCTGTTAATTCAGCTGCTGTAGCTGCTTCTGCTGCCACCATAAATGTCGCCGCCTCCTAAACTTCCTGTCCCTCTGCAACATTATTTTTCTCGTCACCTGCAATTTCATCTTCAACTTCTTTCTCTGGTTCAAATGTCTCCAGCAAACATTTCAGCATTTCATCAACATGCTGCAAATTAACTCCAGCATAACCTCCATCTTCCCCTTCGAAAATCTTTAGTAATTGTTCATCATCATCTTGATTGATTCTGGCAATCAAATCAAGTTCTTCAACCACTGTAGCCTCATCCTCTATCACTGTAGCAGTTCCAAAATTTTGTCCACCAGTCTTCTGTTGGCTATTCAGACAAGCCAACTCATCCTTGTCACTTATGGTAACAAGCCTCTTCTTATGAGACATGCTTGTCTCATCTTCTTTCTGCAACAGTTCTTCTTCTTCCAAGACAATTCCAAGTGAAGGACTGTCTTTTGTATCACCTGTAAACACAATCAAATTGTCAGTTTTAAAATCACAAGACCCAATGGTCTCACTTGTTGATTCAGTCATCCGCAGCTCCAAGTCTTCTTCAGGACTCAGAAAATCTTCACTGGCTTTCTCCTCAGCTTCCTCTGGCAACACTTTAGTATGCTGCTCTGAGTTTTCTTCCAACTCATTTGTCAGCACATCAGTATGTTGCTTTGCATTCACCATGAGACTGTCAGCTAGTCTCTCCTTGTTTCCATCCTCTGCTCCAGGACTGTCATTCATGAAAACTTCCTTATCTTGCTTCTTCAACAAATTAGCCTGCAAATAAGTCCTCTGTCTCTCCAATTGTCTTCTCTGAAGATCTAGTTTCCTATACAATTCAACAATTTCATTAGGAGTAGAACTTGGAAATTTCACACAATTTTCCATACCTTCACTGGCTTTCGACCAATCATCAGCTGGTCTTTCTCTCTCTGCACCAATACTCTGATTAGACTCCTTTGTCTTCATTCCCTCCTGAGATCTTGCTATCTCAGCATCAGCCTTCAGATTCAACTCTTCTTGAACAAACTCTAAATCTTGCTCATCTCCCTGTATTGTACCTGCAAACATACACAACTCATTAGTTTTAAAACCACAAGACTTTTCATTCTTGACTGCTTCCTCCAACACTTTCCTTTGAACAAATCTGCATGTGGAATCTTCAAATTCCATCTCTGGCTCAAGAACTCTAAGTTCCTCCTTCAATAAAGCAATCACACTTTGCTTCATCTTCACCTGCAATGGTTGCCAAATCACTCTCTTTCCCTTCAGTGGAAAGATCCATCCTCTATTCTGATTTTCCTGCTCTTGCAGCCATTCTTCTAGTACCTGCAATTGTACCTTCATTACTGAAATTTCTCTTTCTCTGACTTCATCAGTCATCTTACCTCTGTGGCATTCCTCTGAACCTCTTCTTTGATCCTCCATGATCATCTTCTCCTTGAGTTTCTCACTCACCTTGAGTTGCACTAGCCTCTGCGACAGCAATCTCTCCTGCTGCCACTTACCTCACCAAGCTCTCCTTACTCAGTCTTTTGGTAAGTACTGGTTCACTGCCTTTGGAACCTCTTGAGCACTCTCCTCGCTCTCTCTAGGCTATCTATTCAACTCACCTTTCTCTTCAGGACACTGCAATTGTCCTCCCTATCCAGCCTTTAGCTGAATGTCAGGTTCACTGCCATCATCTTGTCTGCAACCATAAACTTTAATCACAAATTTCAAATCAGAAAAATATCTCACCTTTAAGATCCTGCATGATCTTGTCCTCCCTTCACTTTTGCAATCCTGTTCAACTGGATGTGTAGCTTGCATATCAGATTTAAAAATATGATCTTCCTTTCAATCTTCTCACACATTCAAAAATACACTTCAGTTCTCAATAAAACTTTCTTGCACTCATTCAGAAAACAAACATTCTTCAATTTCAACAGAGCCAAGCTCTGATACCAAAAATGACGCAAGGCCAACCCTTCAAATCCAGAATCTTTACTACCATGCATATAAGAATGCATCTGAGCATTTGCCCAAATCAAAATCTCAATGTCTGGCAAATTCCACACACTACCGTTTACATGCGGAAGCCTTTCAACATATGGTTTGAATCATTCACCATTTATTCCACACTTTAATTAAATTCCATTCGTATATGGAATTATCTCAATCCCAATCCACTCACCTTCAGGGCGTTAATTTGAAATGTCACCCTACATAAATCTCAACTTTGAGAAAACCCAATAGCCCAATTCCATGAAGTTACCACGCAATTCATCTAACACCCAATCATGCTCTCATAAAGACCCTTTCCCAAGCCTTAATAACAGACTTTCATTAAATCCCATTTTCCATATTCACATATGCTCTTAATATTGTATTTTAAGATCAAAACAATGTACCCACACTTACCATTCTTCGTGCATTCATTCCAGCACTGCACCATCTGCGCTCTGCCATTTTTTATATACGTTGGCCAATTACAAAGAATATTCCTCATCGACTCCACCTACACTCAAGTCGAAGTTCATCTAATCCTTTGCTTCGAAACCTCTACAATTAAACAATTAGACATACATTTGCCTTGGACACGGAACCAAACTGTTTTTAATCAACCAGATTCAACATTCATTTAGACTCTGACAAATGCAGATTTTCCGCATACAATATTCCATTCACAATTCGATTTCATGTACAGACATGAACATGCTGGTTTTAGTGCCAGTGCTCCTGGCTTATACAATTCACCATCTGCAAAACAATTAATACCAATCGCAAAATGTCGCCCATCAACATTACACGTTGACTTTTTGATTAACTATGCAACATCAAATTCCATTTGATGATATACCACCAGGTCTTCAATGCTGTTGAAGTCCTTCAAAACGCCCTTCCGCCATTTCTTTAACATTTTAATTCAACTTTTCCAGATTGAATTCTTCAGCACTTGTAATTCAATGACTTTGCCAGCTCGTTGACTAGCAACATCAATTTCCATTCAACGCTTGCGCAAATCCCAATTCAGGATTTTATTTAAAATCGAATGCTGAGAATAAGTGAACCAAGTAATTACTGTTCCATCTTTACACTGCACAACCTCAATCAGATGAAAAAAAAACCGATTGCAGCAACAATGTTCCGCAACTGATAAAACTGATGCCGCTACTCCCAACTCGATTTCTTTGGCATTTCACCTTATGGTTCGATTATAGTGTTAGAAATTCCACCAACAGAATTCAACATAGACTTAACTTATCTGATAATTATAAACTGTTTTTAAATCAAAGCGTTCTCCAGCAAGGAATGATCAGAATTCCTCACGATTTCCATTTTTGGTTCGATCCACAGAGATTTCACCTCTGCCACTTCAATCTATTGAATGCAAGTTAATAGATTAACGCTAGAATCAAACATTTAATGTAATTATTCCTTGCTTCTTGAATAAACCATTCACTTCAAGATTCAAATGAATTTCAAATCGATATAACAAATAAAAACTAGTGAACTCAATTCGTAATTTGGAACAATCAACAAGTCAGCACCAATTCTACGCCTTTTCATTCAATAAGTTTGCATTGTGGTTTTTTAACAATGTCGACACTGATTACTCAAATACAATTGTCAGTCCATTACAAATTCAATTCATACAATTGTATTTGCATTCATAAACAACAATCCCACAGCTTTACAATGGAGATTAACTCAAAATCAATTTCTTTCATTACTCATGCAAACCTGAAATGGAAGTCCTCCTTCTTGCCCCGATTTCCCAATTATTGGCCCTTTACAAACTGCCGGAGGCTCCAAGCAGAAACCCTCTCACTACTCACACTCTCAATCTATTCAAGTGCCTTTTCCTCTCAAAAACCACTCATATTTATACATAGATAATGCATTTAATTCACTCAAAATATCTCTCCACCTAATCCTCAACTAATCTATATTTTAGGTGTGGACTCAACAAAGTCCCATACATAGAATTCCTAATCTCTAATTTTGCTCCTAATCTATTTCTCTCATATCCTTTTAATTAATTAAAAAGATATTTACAAAATCCTCACTTTTCCAAATTATCTCCTATTTTATTTAAAAATAACAAATTAATTAATAAAATAATAAAAATGTCACACCCCCCTTTTATCACATATTTACAAATGAAAAATGGTCTTGATGCTCCTGCATCACAAGACGAAATAACTCCACTGATATTTGTTTTCATTAGTTTCCTTAGCGGAATTAATTGCTTGGCTGCGCTATGAGGCGGATATGTTCTTAATCAATAACTTCGGCCTCTATTTGAATGGTTTGAGGCAACAGGTGGCTCTGTGGTAGCTGAGGAATCAATTCGCCTCAAATGTGGCGGTGGAGGCCTTTCTGTCTGATAGATATTTTTGATTTTCTTTTAATTCTGTGTTTTCTAATATGGGGGATTAGGCTTTTGATACTCAATCTTAGATGTAATCCTCAGAAATCTGTCTTCAATCTTCTTTCTGCTGCGCTCTGTCTTAAAAAATTGATAGTCTTTTAACTGTTGTTTTTAACAAAACAGTGTCTTGTCGATGTGCAGAGCCATGCTAGGCTTCACAACATCAATGCTGATAGAGCATCGACGAAACAATGGAATAGAGCCTGGCGGATGGTTCCCTTTGATAAATCAAAGGTGTGGGAATCATCATTCCCTGCCTTCGGATTTCCTTTATCATAATGGACAAAACCATTCAAACCTGCAAAATACAAACGAAAATTATAAAATATTGTGTTTTTTTTAGGTTTAACTGCTTTAGAAGGCGGGGAAAGAGCGTGGCCGTTGGATGAAAGCATCCAACGGTGGAGATCTACGTAGAAGAGGCAAAAGGAGAGCGGAGAGAAGAAAAAGGCGGAGTAATTTTGGACCATCTGATCTGGACACGTGGACGGTCCAGATCTAATCGAAAGATCGCAATCGGAGGCAACACTCAACTGGCGCCGTTGTAAAAATGCGATGCGATTTAGCGCAGACCGTTGATCTAAGGATGAGATCAACGATGGAGAATGAATTGGGGGATTGGCCGATCGGGGGAAGAAACAAATAAAATGCGATTGAAACTGCGCCGCGATTGAGCGATGGCCGTCGATCTGAGGATCAGATTGACGGTGGGAAACGAATCGGAAGGATGTCGATCGGCGGGAGAAAACGAGTGTGTGCGATGGAAAACCCCGATGCGATCAGGCACTGGCCGTTTGATCGGCTTTCGATCAACGACGGGGATTTCTTTTAGAATGAAGTGGCGGAAACCCTTATGGTATATGAAAAAACCCAAAGTTTTAATATAAACAAAGGTTTTAAAGGGACCGGGGGGCAGAAAGAATATATATAAAAAGGTCTGGCACCAGATTGTGGGGCCTTTGGATGTATGAAACGTGATAGGCCCGGGGCTTAATAAAACAAAGGCCAATCGCAATTGGAGCCTCGGGCCTGGTCTTTTTAATCTACCCATTGGAAAGTTTGTGATGCGATTGGCGCCTAGGGTCTTTAACATTTGGGCCTGAGGGAAGTCATATGAAAGAATGGTGGGGCATAAATAACATATATAAGACCCAATCACATCGAAACTTTTGATGCGGGTCTTTTCGATCAACCAATTTAAATTTCTCTGATTGCGATTGCGCGATCGGTCTTTCAATCTACCCATTTGATATTTAACATGTGATTTGGTATTTTTAAAACAAACTTTGGATAAATGGGTTTTCGTCTATTACAAAAGAAAAAGGTGATCGGGAAGGTTTATATAAAAGAGTTGATTGCATCGGGATTTAAAAGGAACACAGGACTTACGCACCATCGAAATTTTCTGATGCGATAAGCGTTATATGGGTTCAGCGCTTGGTTTTTATGACAAGGGCACATATGGGGAAGTGATTAGGGGGCTTAGCCAAAGGGGCTAAAGCCTAAAACATAAAACATGGATTTTTTTTATGGATTTTCAACGTTTACAAAGGGATTCGAGGGTTTCGATTGAGTTAAAAGAGAAGTTTTAAACTCTGTAAAGGGGATTTCATGAAAGGTGAACGGGGGAAAATGAAAAATAGAGGAATTTATGGAAGAAAAAAGGGGTAAAAAGTGAAGGTTAATTTTGTGGTGGGAGGGGGGAAAAAGGGTCTTTGCAGCAGTATTTTCACTTATGGAAACAACAGAATTTCAGAGTATGAAATGGAAACGACAGTGAAGATTAAGACTTGAGGCCTTCAAGAGTCTTCAAGAGCCAACACTTTTTTGCAATAAAATTTGTTCCTTGAAGGCTCAAAAAATGATTTAGTCACCTCTTGGTATAACAAATTTATAGGTGGCTAACAGTGGCTCCACTTGGGGATGGTGCCTTCTTGAAGGCATCAAGAACTTCAGACTTGCATTCTCTGGGAGGTTGACCTGTGCCTGATCCATTGGGTTGTCTTCCTTTTGCTGGGATGATTTTCTTTGAAAACATATTAGCAGCCATGAAAACAATGGATCTTTCATCTACAAGATTTCTACCTACCCAATCCTACAGATCTAAGATTTTTTCTTCTTAGAGTGCACTTGGATTGGCAAACTCTCTCACAACATTTTATTCTTTCGAAAGCAGGAAATATAATATATTTCTACTTCTTATTTCTCCATGAACTCAGATTAAACAGTTGAGTCCATATGATTCTCTACCTAATCTTCCAATCTGTTAGGATTAAATAGTCTAACAGATTTTTATTTCTATTTTCTAAAACATAAATTTAAAAATAGTCAAGTCAAGATTAAGCTGTTTGACTTGTTGTTCATTCTATGGCATGAAAAACAAGCTGCACATAGACATTATTTTGCAGAAAATTAAATCAAAATGGAAGGCATAAGCTCTAATTTTTCAAAGCACTTCCTTCCTCTTTTTACAGCTCTGTTTTTGAATTTGTTTGAGTTGTTTTTGCTTATCCCCTGGTTTAGATTTTGAGCTAATTAGAACCATATTTTTATCCTTTTTGACTCAGAAAAAACACAGATTTGAGTCATTCTCTTTTAGAAATGTTAGGTTTAGATTTTGAATATGTTTGAACCTTTGATTTCTATCCTAAACTATCTACTGATAAGCCAAGATTAAACAGTTTGGCAAATCGAATTCACTATCCTATCAGTAGAAAATTTAAAAACTAGTTAGTCATGATTAGGCTGTATGACTAAATAGAAGTGTGTTTTTAGGAGTGGCATTTGAGCTTGCACACTTTCAGATTTTTTTTCTCTTTTTTGGTACGGGGCAATACCTTTCTTGTTTTACAATCTGCCCTCTTTTCTCCTTTCTATTGTTTTTTGTATTTTTCTTTTTCTTTCAAGGAATAAATCAACAACTAACTAAATGCTCAAAGCTGAGCTTTATTGACATTCCTATCTAACCTAATCTAACTCTTGAAAAATTTCAACTCTATATAGTACAATAGTGCCAATGTAGCCAGTTAAGTAGTGACAGAAAGGGGTAGAAAATCTGATTGCTTGTCAGGAAATAACCATAGGGTACTTTGAATGTGGGTCTTTAAAACCAAGGCCACCACTAGTGGTGACCATTCCTGATGTACCTGGCTCTTGCAAAGGGTCAATGATTGGGAACTTGAGCCAATCAGGGCCTCCATATATTCTGCCATAGGATCAGAAAAAATATGATCTAATCTTTCTTCTTTTAGGCCTTCCATGAATGGTAGGCTATCTGCATCCTTGACAGCTTGTTTCACTGCATCTTCAATGTAGCTCTTGAAATCATATTCATCCTTTTCCTACACATCAAAAGGCAGTGAAATTTCTCTTTGTTTTAGGGGAGGGAGACTTTCCAAAAATGCTTTAGGGTCTCTGAATTGGTATGATTGTTCTTGTGAGTTTAAAATTTCAATTTTAGTTTCATACTTTTCAACCACCAATTCTAAAAAAACTTTCATAAGTTCAGGTTTAGCATTGAATTGTGAGTTGAGAAGAACAACCTTTGGAAAATCCTTACATTTAAGTTTTACCATTATACTTGATATTCCACAACGAAACTCTGCTATGGGACTTAGCTGCAATTCTGTAGTTTGTTCAGAGTCTTCTATTAGTGGAGTCATTAGGTCTTTTTGGGATTGTGGAGTCACCAGGTGGAAGATTTTGAACTTTTCTTTCCACCAACATCATGATTGGGTTTGCTTGATGCATTCCCAGGAGATTTTACAAGGACTAGGGAAGTAATAGGCCTATTGGAGGCCAGTGGAGTCGCCAAGTGGAAACGTTTTAGCTTTTATGAAGGTAAAATGTTTTATGGTTCCACCACCATATTTATTATGAAGCCAAACTAAAATATTTTTGGGTTTTTTCTGAGTTTATATGGTTGTTTGAAATACTAATGAGTCTATAAGAGCTTGCTAGGAAACTATGAACTTAGTGGTCCCACCGTGATCGCCATTATGTTGGTGGCGATGAAGTGGCTGATAATCACTAGATAGTATTTGAAAATAAGGGATTTCTGGAGTCCTAAGGGGTACTTAGATTGTCACTGACTCAGAAGGGTCCCACCGCGATCGCCATTATATTGGTGTCCCGAGTTTTGATAGTTTGGAAAATCAAAAGACAAGGCAACATCAGAACCAATCTTTAGAGTTACAGGATCTAGTCCTCCTGTTCTCAGAGAGGGATATCTCAAAATTTTGTTTGCAAAGGCTTATCTTGTGTGCTTTGAGTATTGGTTTTAGACTAGTTATTAAGTGTAGGTGTTTGTTTGTTTGTTTGTTTGGTTGGGATG
Organism: Pinus albicaulis; assembly: GCA_034641835.2. Lineage (NCBI taxonomy): Eukaryota > Viridiplantae > Streptophyta > Pinopsida > Pinales > Pinaceae > Pinus > Pinus albicaulis. Next base: position 71,672,898 of record CM076579.1, on the reverse strand, counting down.
ATACAACAGAACATGAAAGGCCTAGGAAAGATATATAGGACAGAGAAATATCTGGTTCATTGGGAAATGGAGCCAAGAAAAGGTCATAAAAAACTCATCAATGGATATGGGATATCAAAGGGAAAATCTAACTTGGCCACAAGATCCTTTTGTTTTTGGAATGAGATGAAAATTAATGATTTGGAAAGAGAGGTTTAATTCTCAACAAAGGGAAATTTGAAAGCATAATTTGAACAATAAAGAGCTCTTTGATAGACAGGGCTAACCATAAATTCTACAAATCACACCTTTAAGAAAATAATGATTTCAAAACAACTTTTAAAATGAAAACTAAGATTCGGGGAACACCCTATTTCCTCAAATATTTTATTTCAAATGACTTAGAAAACATAAAAGATTCACTGATAATTGCAGTCATAGAAGAGGGAACACCTAACACATCTATGATCACAACTGTAAAAGACCTTTAATACAACTGTTTAAGCAAGAACAAAGGGCAAGATCGAAACAGACCTCTTTGATTCACTGTAAGCAAAGAACTTCAAAGGGAGACTTCAATAACAATTTTTAAGTGGCAGCAAACAAGCAGGGAGAACCATAAATCATGCTGAAACCAACTGTTCGAACTATTAAGGAAATAAACAAGAATGAAGATTAAAGAGAGAGATTAAATACTCTAAAATACTTCAGAAGAAGAAAAAATGAAACAGTGAAGGATGAACAGGTCTAAGGTGCTTCCAAGAGTCATTTCTTAGCCTAAAACTTTCAACCTACTGTAGTAAGAAATTATGGAACATAATGAAAATAGGGGAAAACATAAAATAGTTCAGAATACTTCACCAATATCCAAGCTCATGGATCCAATGATAGAGCCTTCTCAGGAATGAGCATGCAACAACATCATCAAGGTTTCCAAGACTTCAGTTTCTTCTTCAACTTCAACGAACTATGTATTTATTTCAGAGAGTTTCAGTATTACAACTGGTGATAAAAAAACAACCAACCAACCAATAGTTGCTCATATTCTACTGAGGTATTTTATAGAAGAATGAGGAGGGAATATCTGATAAAAGATATCTCAAGGAAATTAATACAGATTCAAGACTTCTCGGCCTTTGAGGGGCTCGATGACGAAGTTTATATATGGATGGCTGTATTAACTGTTTTACAATTAATATCAAAGCTTGGTGGGAGCTTTATTGACTTTTAGGTTCTATCCAGGATGAAATAACTCCACTGATATTTGTTTGCATTAGTTTCCTTAGCGGAATTAATTGCTTGGCTGCGCTATGAGGTGGATATTTTCTTAATCAATAACTTCAGCCTCTTTTTGAATGGTTTGAGGCAACAGGTGGCTCTGTGGTAGCTGAGGAATCAATTCGCCTCAAATGTGGTGGTGGAGGCCTTTCTGTCTGATAGATCATTTTGTTTTTCTTTTAATTTTGTGTTTTCTAATATGGGGGATTAGGCTTTTGATACTCAATCTTAGCCGTAATCCCCGAAAATATGTCTTCAATCTTCTTTTTGCTGCGCTCTGTCTTCAAAAACTGATACTCTTTTAACTATTGTTTTTAACAAAACAGTGTCTTGTCGATGTGCAGAGCCACACTAGGCTTCATGGCATCAATGCTGATAGAGCATTGACAAAACAATGGAATAGAGCTCGGCGGATGGTTCCCTTTGATAAATCAAAGGCGTGGGAATAGTCATTCCCTGCCTTCGGCTTTCCTTTATCATAATGGACAAAACCATTCAAACCTACAAAATACAAACGAAAATTATAAAATACTACGTTTTTTTTAGGTTTAACTGCTTCAGAAGGCGGGGAAAGAGCGTGGCCGTTGGATGAAAGCATCCAACGGTGGAGATATGCGTAGAAGAGGCAAAAGGAGAGCGGAGAGAAGAAAAAGGCGGAGTATTTTTGGACCGTCCGATCCGGACATGTGGACGGTCCAGATCTAATCGGAAGATTGCAATCGGACACAACACTTAACTGGCACCGCTGTAAAAATGTGATGCGATTTAGCGTGGACCATTGATCTAAGGATGAGATCAACGGTGGAGAATGAATTGGGGGACTGGCCGATCAGGGGAAGAAACAAATGAAATGCAATTGAAACTGCGCTGTGATTGAGCGATGGCTTTCGATCTGAGGATCAGATCGATGGTGGGAAACGAATCAGAAGGATGTCGATCGATGGGAGAAAAAGACTGTGTGCGATGGAAAACCCCGATGCGATCAGGCACTGGCCGTTTGATTGAATTTCGATCAACGGTGGGGATTTCTTTTAGAATGAAGCGGTGGAAACCCTTATTATATATGAAAAAACCCAAAGTTTTAATATAAACAAAGGGTTTTAAGGGATCAGGGAGCGGAAAGAATATATATAAAAAGGTCTGGCTCCCGATTGCGGGGCCTTTGGATGTATGAAACGTGATAGGCCCGGGGCTTAATAAAACAAAGGACAATCGCAATCGGAGCCTCGGGCCTGGTATTTTTAATCTACCCATTGGAAAGTTTGCGATGCGATTGGTGCCTGGGGTCTTTAACATTTGGGCCCGGGGGAAAGTCATATGAAATAATGGTGGGGCGGAAATAACATATATAAGACCCAATCGCATCGAAAATTTTGATGTAGGTCTTTTCAATCAACCCATTGAACTTTCTCTGATTGAGTTTGCGCGATCGGTCTTTCAATTTACCCATTTGATATTTAACACGTGATTTGATATTTTTAAAACAAAATTTGGATAAATGGGTTTTCGTCTTTTACAAAAGAAAAAGGTGATCGGGAAGGTTTATATAAAAGAGTTGATCACATCGGGATTTAAAAGGAACACAGGACTTACGCACCATCGAAAGTTTCCGATGCGATAAGCGCTATATGGGTTCAACGCTTGGTTTTTATGACAAGGGCACATGTGGGGAAGTGATTAGGGGGCTTAGCCAAAGGCTAAAGCCTAAAACATAAAACATGGATTTTTTATGGATTTTCAACGTTTTCAAAGGGATTCAAGGGTTTCAATAGAGTTAAAAGAGAAGTTTTAAACTCTTTAAAGGGGATTTCATGAAAGGTGATCGGGGGAAAATAAAAAATAGAGGAATTTATGGAAGTAAAAAAAGGGGTAAAAAGTGATGGTTAATTTTGTGGTGGGAGGAGGGAAAAAGGGTCTTTGCAGCAGTATTTTCACTTATGGAAACAACAGAATTTCAAAGTATGAAATGGAAACAATAGTGAAGATTAAGACTTGAGGCCTTCAAGAGTCTTTGAGAGCCAACACTTTTTTGGAATAAAATTTGTTCCTTGAAGGCTCAAAAAATGATTTAGTCACCTTTTGGTATAAGAAATTTATAGGTGGCTAACAGTGGCTCCACTTGGGGATGGTGCCTTCTTGAAGGCATCAAGAACTTCAGACTTGCATTCTCTGGGAGGTTGACCTGTGCCTGATCCATTGGGCTGTCTTCCCTTTGCTGGGATGATTTTCTTTGAAAACATATTAGCAGCCATGAAAACAATGGATCTTTCATCTACAAGATTTCTACCTACCCAATCCTACAGATCTAACATTTTTTCTTCTTAGAGTGCACTTGGATTGGCAAACTCTCTCACAACATTTTATTCTTTCGAAAGTAGGAAATATAATCTATTTCTACTTCTTATTTCTCCATGAACTCAGATTAAATAGTTGAGTCCATATGATTCTCTACCTAATCTGCCAATCTGTTAGGATTAAACAGTCTAACAGATTTTTATTCTCTATTTTCTAAAACAGAAATTTAAAAACAATCAAGTCAAAATTAAGCCGTTTGACTTGCTGCTGATTCTATGGCATGACAAACAAGCTGCACATAGACATTATTTTGGAGAAAATTAAATCAAAATGGAAGGCATAAGTTCTAATTTTTCAAAGCAGTTCCTTCCTCTTTTTACAACTTTGTTTTTGAATTTGTTTGAGCTGTTTTTTCTTATCCCCTGGTTCAGATTTTGAGCTAATTAGAACCAGATTTTTATCCTTTTTGACTCAGAAAAAAAAACAGATTTGAGTCATTCTCTTTTTGAAATCTTAGGTTCAGATTTTGAATATGTTTGAACCTTTGATTTCTATCCTAAACTATCTACTGATAAGCCAAGATTAAACAGTTTGGCAAATCGAATTCACTATCCTATCAGTAGAAAATTTAAAAACTAGTTAGTCATGATTAGGCTGTATGACTAACTAGAAGTGTGTTTTTAGGAGTGGCATTTGAGCTTGCACACTTTCAGATTTTGTTTCTCTTTTTTGGTATGGGGCAATACCTTTCTTGTTTTATAATTTGACCTCTTTTCTCCTTTCTATTGTTTTTTGTATTTTTCTTTTTCTTTCAAGGAAAAAATCAACAACTAACTAAATGCTCAAATCTGAGCTTTATTAACATTCCTATCTAACCTAATCTAACTCTTGAAAAATTTTAGCTCTATATAGTACAATAGTGCCAATGTAGCCAGTTAAGTAGTGACAAAAAGGGGTAGAAAATCTGACTGCTTGTCAGAGATAACTATAGGGTACTTTGAATGTGGGTCTTTAAAACCAAGGCCACCACCAGTGGTGACCATTGCTGATGTATCTGGATCTTGTAAAGGGTCAATGATTGGGAACTTGAGCCAATCAGGGCCTCCATATATTCTTCCATAGGATCAGAAAAAATATGATCTAATCTTTCTTCTTTTAGGCCTTCCATGAATGGTAGGCTATCTGCATCCTTGACAGCTTGTTTCACTGCATCTTTAGTGTAGCTCTTGAAATCATATTCATCCTTTTCCTAAACATCAAAAGGTAGTGAAATTTCTCTTTGTTTTGGGGGAGGGAGACTTTCCAAAAATGCTTTAGGGTCTCTGAATTGGTATGATTGTTCTTGTGAGTTTAAAATTTCAATTTTAGTTTCATACTTTTCAACCACCAATTCTAAAAAAACTTTCATAAGTTCAGGTTTAGCATTGAATTGTGAGCTGAGAAGAACAACCTTTGGAAGGTCCTTACATTTAATTTTTACCATTATACTTGATATTCCACAATGAAACTCTGCTATGGGACTTAGTTGCATTTATATAGTTTGTTCAGAGTCTTCTATTAGTGGAGTCATTAGGTACTTTTGGGATTGTGGAGTCGCCAGGTGGAAGATTATGAACTTTGCTATCCACCAACATCATGATTGGGTTTGCTTGATGCATTCCCAGGAGAGTTTACAAGGACTAGGGAAGTAATAGGCCTAATGGAGGCCAGTGGAGTTGCCAGGTGGAAAATTTTTATCTTTTATGAAGGTAAAATGTTTTATGGTTCCACCACCATGTTAATTATGAAGTCAAACTGAAATATTTTTGGGTTTTTCTGAGTTTATATGGTTGTTTGAAAGACTATTGAGTCTATAAGAACTTGCTAGGAAACTATGAACTCAGTGGTCCCACCGTGATCGCCATTGTGTTGGTGGCGATGAGGTGGCTGATAATCACTGGATAGTCTTTGAAAATAAGGGATTTCTAGAGTCCTAAGGGGTACTTAGATTGTCACTGACTTAGAAGAGTTCCACCATGATCGCCATTATGTTGGTGTCCCGTGTTTTGATAGTTTGGCAAATCAAAAGACAAGGCAACATCAGAACCAATCTTTAAAGTTACAGGATCTAGTCCTCCTATTCTTAGAGAGGGATCTCTCAAAAGTTTGTTTGAAAAGTCTTATTTTCTGTGCTTTGAGTATTGGTTTTAGACTAGTTATTAAGTGCAGGTGTTTGTTTGTTTGTTTGTTTGGTTGGGATGATACAACAGAACATGAAAGGCCTAGGAAAGATATATAGGATAGAGAAATATCTGGTTCATTGGGCAATGGATTCATGAAAAGGTCATAACAAACTCATCAATGGATATGGGATATCAAAGGGCAAATCTAACTTGGCCACAAGATCCTTTTGTTTTTGGAATGAGATGAACATTAATGATTTGGAAAGAGAGGTTTAATTCTCAACAAAGGGAAATTTGAAAGCATAATTTGAACAATAAAGAGCTTCCTTGATGCTGGTAGGTGTGGCTAACCATAAATTCTACAAATCACACTTTAAGCAAATAATGATTTCAAAACAACTTTTAAAATGAAATTCAAGATTCAGTAAACACCTTATTTCCTCAAATATTTTATTTCAAATGACTTAGAAAACATAAAAGATTCACTGATAATTGCAGTCATAGAAGAGGGAACACCTAACACATCTATGATCACAACTATAAAAGACCTTTAAGACAACTATTTAAGCAAGAACAAAGGGCAAGATCGAAACAGACCTCTTGGATTCACTGTAAGCAAAGAACTTCAAAGGGAGACTTCAATAACACTTTTTAAGTGGCAGCACACAAGCAGGGAGAAGGGAGAACCATAAATCATGCTGAAAACAACTGTTCAAACTATTAAGGAAATAAAAAAGCATGAAGATTAAAGAGAGAGATTAAAGACTCTAAAATACTTCAGTAGAAGAACACATGAAACAATGAAGGATGAACAGGTCTAAGGTGCTTCCAAGAGTCATTTCTTAGCCTAAAAATTTCAACCTACTGTATTAAGAAATTATGGAACATAATGAAAACAGGGGAAAACATAAAATAGCTCAGAATACTTCACCAACAACCAAGCTCATGGATCCAATGATAGAGGCTTCTCAGGAACGAGCATGCAACAACATCATCAAGGTTTCCAAGACTTCAGTTTCTTCTTCAACTTCAACAGACTATGTATTTATTTTAGAGAGTTTTAGTATTACAACTGGTAATCAAACAACAACCAACCAACCAACAGTTTATCATCTTCTACTGAGGTATTTATAGAATAATGAGAAGGGAATATCTGATAAAAGATCTCTCAAGGAAATTAATAAAGATTCAAGACTTCTCGGCCTTTGAGGGGCTCGATGACGAAGTTTATAGATGGATGGCTGTATTAACTATTTTACAATTAATATCAAAGCTCGGTGGGAGCTTTATTGACTTTTAGGCTCTATCTAGGACGAAATAACTCCATTGATATTTGTTTGCATTAGTTTCCTTAGCGGAATTAATTTCTTGGCTATGCTATGAGGCTGATATTTTCTTAATCAATAACTTCAGCCTCTTTTTGAATGGTTTCAGGAAACAGGTGGCTCGGTGGTAGCTGAGGAATCAATTCGCCTCAAATGTGGTGGTGGAGGCCTTTCTGTCTGATAGATATTTTTTTTTTCTTTTAATTCTGTGTTTTCTAATATGGGGGATTAGGCTTTTGATACTCAATCTTAGCCGTAATCCTCAGAAATCTGTCTTTAATCTTCTTTCTGCTGCGCTCTATCTTCAAAAAATGATACTCTTTTAACTGTTGTTTTTGAGAAAACAGTGTCTTATCGATGTGCAGAGCCACGCTAGGCTTCACGACATCAATGCTGATAGAGCATCGACGAAACAATGGAATAGAGCCCGACGGATGGTTCCCTTTGATAAATCAAAGGCGTGGGAATCGTCATTCCCTGCCTTCGGCTTTCCTTTATCATAATGGACAAAACCATTCAAACTTGCAAAATACAAACGAAAATTATAAAATCCTGCGTTTTTTTTAGGTTTAACTGCTTCAGAAGGTGGGGAAAGAGTGTGGCTGTTAGATGAAAGCATCCAACGGTGGAGATCTGCATAGAAGAGGCAAAAGGAGAGCGGAGAGAAGAAAAAGGCGGAGTAATTTTGGACTGTCCGACATGGACATGTGGACAGTCCAGATTTGATCAGAAGATCGCAATCGGAGGCAACACTCATCTGGCACCGCTATAAAAATGCGATGCGATTTAGCGCGGACCGTTGATCTAAGTATGAGATCAACGGTGGAGAATGAATTGGGGGACTGGCCGATCGGGAGAAGAAACAAATGCAATGCAATTGAAACTGCGTCGTGATTGAGCAATGGCCATCGATCTGAGGATCAGATTGACAGTGGGAAATGAATCGGAAGGATGTCGATCGGTGGGAGAAAAAGAGTGTGTGCGATGGAAAACCCAGATGTGATCAGGTGATGGCTGTTTGATCGAATTTTGATCAACGGAGGGGATTTATTTTAGAATGAAGCGACGGAAACCCTTATGATATATGAAAAAACCCAAAGTTTTAATATAAACAAAGGTTTTTAAGGGATCGGGGGGTGGAAAGAATATATATGAAAAGGTTTGGCGCCCGATTGCGGGGCCTTTGGATGTATGAAATGTGATAGGCCCGGGGCTTAATAAAATAAAGGCCAATCACAATCAGAGCCTTGGGCCTGGTCTTTTTAATCTACCCATTAGAAAGTTTGCGATGCGATTGGCGCCTGGGGTCTTTAACATTTGGGGCCGGGGGAAAGTCATATGAAATAATGGTGGGGTGGAAATAACATATATAAGACCCAATCGCATCAGAAATTTTGATGTAGGTCTTTTCGATCAACCCATTGAACTTTCTCCGATTATGATTGCGCGATCAGTCTTTCAATCTACCCATTTGATATTTAACACGTGATTTGGTATTTTTAAAACAAACTTTGGATAAATGGGTTTTCGTCTTTTACAAAATAAAAAGGTGATCGAGAAGGATTATATAAAAGAGTGGATCACATCGGGATTTAAAAGGAACACATGACTTACGCACCATCGAAAGTTTCCGATGCGATAAGCGCTATATGGGTTCAGTGCTTGGTTTTTATGACAAGGGCACATGTGGGGAAGTGATTAGGGGGCTTAGCCAGAGGGGCTAAAGCCTAAAACATAAAACATGGATTTTTTAATGGATTTTCAACGTTTTCAAAGGGATTCAAGGGTTTCGATAGATTTAAAAGAGAAGTTTTAAACTCTTTAAAGGGGATTTCATGAAAGGTGAACGGGGGAAAATTAAAAATAGAGGAATTTATGGTAGTAAAAAAAGGGGTAAAAAGTGAAGGTTAATTTTGTGGTGGGAGGAGGGAAAAAGGGTCTTTGCAGCAGTATTTTCACTTATGGAAACAACAGAATTTCAGAGTATGAAATGGAAACAACAATGAAGATTAAGACTTGAGGCCTTCAAGAGTCTTCAAGAGCCAACACTTTTTTTCAATAAAATTTGTTCCTTGAAGGCTCAAAAAATGATTTAGTCACATTTTGGTATAAAATTTTTATAGGTGGCTAACATTGGGGAAAGGAGAAATGGTTAATATCTCAGGAAGAGTCCTGTGAGAAATTAAGGAATACAAAGTGAGACCTCGATTTCTTAGGGATGCAAGGGGAAGAAGTAATTTCACCAACTACAGTTGTAAATTATCTTTGCAGAGACTTTACCATATTGGATAGGATTAGAAAAATGATATATAACATTCTTATGGCTTGATACTAGATTATATCTCGACTAGTTGTGGTCATAACAAAATATAAAAATGTTCGCTAGTTATTGACTGCAGAATGGGATAAAATGGTTAAGGTTAGAAAGAATTTAAAACACAATCTTGTTATGGAACAAGCCTCTTCAATGACTCAAACAATCCAACTGGTTCCATCGATGCAATCGATAACAGAACAGTCGGAGGACTGGAGCAAGATTCCTTTAATCACTATTCAAGAACCAATAGTTTTTCCCCTACAAGAACATTGAAGAAAATCAGAATTTTGAAGCCACAAAGGTGTCATAATATTTAAACATTTTATTTTATGACTTATTTTATTTTAATTTTTAATTTTTATATTTAATAAAGCTAGTCAAGTAGTTACTTATCAAATTAACTTTTTAAGACCTTGTTTCTCGGGGGGGGGGGGAGGGTTGTTGACAAAAGAGAAAGTTTTGATTTCAAGAAATATGTTTGTAATTGTTACACAAACTTGTATTACATCATTGAAGTTACTCTACATTTTTTATGAACCTTATTGTGTATTTTTGTTCATGTATGACAAACGGAGAACTACTTCTGGGACTTACTCCCATTTAATAATGATTTTAGTTAGTCATTTTATGTTTCGATATCCATATTATTGATCTAAATGATTGGATGATGAATGTTTGTTTGACGCTAATTTTAGAATCTTGTCTCTAAATTTAACGAAAATATCTGTTTTATACCTATGATTATTACATTATTTGTGTTATGTAATTTGTTTGTGTGTGATAGTAGTTGCATTCAAGGATTTATAGATTTTTCCTTCCTCTCTAAGATTCTTGAGTTTCAATATTTATTATTGGATTCAACTATCATCATATAATTGAATTTGGAAAATGAAGAAAATTTGTACATGTTATAAGGAAATTACGTTATCTTTGTATCGACTTGATATCTCGAATATTTATATGTGTTTTTTTCCTGTTTTCCTTTAAATTTTTATAATCTTCTTTTGAAATTTAGTTTATAAGACTCACCACTTTTGTGTGGGTTGTAGCTTTTAGTATTTTTATTTTGGTTGGAATTCCTTTTGTTATTGCCACAAGATTACTACAACGAAGAATATACTCTCATATGGCTTTATTATATTTTTTTGTTTAAAATCATACAACTATTTCCAGGGTTACCCCCTGTGGTGTATTGATGGTCAGCCTATAGCGCCTAGAGTAGGAGGGATTTTGAGTCCTCAATGAATGCATATTCGAGTCCTTCATACGTTGGGACGATTTGAGCACTACCATTATTGGTGCCATTTCTAGGGAGTGATTAATTCAATTGTATTGGATGACTAATTCTAACCCTATATAACCACATATTATTTTTGGTTTATGTGATTAATGCGATATATTCAATATTATATATGAACTCTATTTGTAGGTTTCCCAAAATCACTATGAGATCCATCAAAATTGGGATGTACTGGCACAATAGGATGAGCACACGCAACCAAACCAAAACACTCCTAGACGACGACAAAAACTGAGGATATGAGTTTACAACGGAAGTGCATGTCTGTCATTGCATGTCCCTCATTACCTAGGTACCCTACTAGTCACACTTTATTTTATGTTTCCATGATATATCTATATGGTTTTAGGAACCAATTTAAAAATAAAATTGTGTCATATTGTATTTTGTAAACAATAAACAATTATAAAAAAAAGAATTGAAATAGTAATATTGTTTACTTATATTATTGGTGGTTTTTCAATCTCGATAATCCATGAAGATTAATTAGGTATACATGTGAGGTTATACACTATCCTTTAGAAGACCCAAAATTATTGGTTACTATAGAAAGTATAGGGAGATGCCTTGAAGAGTTCAGGAAAAATCATCCTTTGTATCCTAATCCAACAATACCAAAAGCCTTTACTTTTCTCGCCTCTTACTCAAAGTCTCAATCGCTACCTTCATTGTCAACTTCTCAATTTTTCCTCCCATATTTCATTCTCCCGTCGTCTCCATGAAATAGTCTGCCACCTTCCCCTTACCAATCCTTACCTCCTTCACCTCCTTCTCGTCCACCCATGCATGCTTGGGTGAATGCTCTCTACCGTCCCCTAATATTTGGTGGACCCTCCACGATTTTCATCCCAAATATGATAAGAACCTACTTAGGTTGGAAAATTAAGGGGAAAGAACTGTGCAAGAGCATTTAGTTAAATTTCAATACTACTACGAAATCTTGGGTGTTCAATATGATGATATTTGCATGAGACTTTGCATGCAAATTTTAGAATAAGAAGCTCAGAAATGGTTTAGAACCCTCCCCCAAAATGGTATTGTTGGACAGATAAGTCATTCTTGTGGACAAGACAGACCTCCCAAGTGTCCTATGGATAGCTAGCAACAAACAGAAAAACAAAAACTATTTTCTATAGATAATATTTTATTCATTAATTAGTTACAACAAGGGTTTTGAAGACCTACCTATAGTCCAGCGCTATTTGCAAGGATCTTCTTTCCAGTTGCTTGAAAGAGTCGTCTTCAAAGATCTGCAATCACAAACATGGAAAAAATCAATAGCATCTGCATAGTATAAACTAATTCATGAATCATATATCTATCAAGATGATCAAGGAATTCAAGAAAAAAGTTAATTAATTAAATAAATCATTGATGAAATATGATAAAAAAGCTACATAATTAAAGAACTCATTGATAAAATGGATTTTATTCGTATTAACTTTGATGAAGAAAGAGCCTTACAACCGTGTCCGCCTTGATGTCGTACAGGCCTTCCTGGGGTCCGGAACAGGTGTTTCCTTTACTCTGACAAGATTTGCACTCTCTCAGCTAAAATTTACATGGGTGTGTAATCATTCCCATATAATGATCAATTAAGAGAGTATGAGTCTATACAACATTTCTCCTCAAAAATCCTCAAAGTCTAACTCACTAACTCTAACCTTTGAAGCTGCACTATGGCTTAAATTTATAGGAAAAGAGAGGAGGTTATGGTTCCACATAAGAAGGGATAAAATGCTCTTTTGAAGGGATTGGGCTCCATAAATCAAGGGGTAGGCTCCCATAATGGATGAATGAACATACATGACAGGAGCAAACCTTCGACCCGATAATTGCTTCTAGAGGCTTCCAGATTTGACTGCTGGGCTTGTAAATGTTACTTTTTGCCTTTGTTTTACCTTTTACAAGGGTCCACACCCTTATTGAAGAGAACGTGTGTTTAGCTCTGCATGATTTAGAGCAAAAAGGTGTGGCACCGCAGGCAATGTTAAGAGAAAGTGTGGTACAAGTGTTTTTAAGACTTTTATGAGCTTTTCTCTCAATTTCAAGGCTTGATTTTAGGAACTTTGATGTTGTAGACTTCTAAGGGAGTACTAAAAATTCATGGTGACAAATTTCAGTGTAACAAATTTCCCCCTAAAGTGAAAATTCTGAGAGCATTCGAAGAGTGATGTGCTTTATCATTTCAGGGATTAGCCTGTGGACACCCCAATTGGAACCCTGTAAAAACATTCAATACAAATTATATATATATATATATATATATATATATATATATCATCACTGAGGTAGGCATTCCCATACTCAGATCTAACTAACTTGTTCTGATACAGAAATTAATTTAATGTTACCTCAATTTTGTAGACACAACATGGACGCAACCATCTATAATGATAGTCTACTACATAATGAATAATAAAACTCCTCACAGCCTAGATGGTGGAAACGATATCCAGGGTCTTGATTTCTGCTTCCCAAACTAGTACGATTCTACCCATGCAATTAAATGTGTTGAAGTCAAACATGGTAGAACCTATTGATTAACAGTCAATGATGTGAACTGTTAACAAGTGTTAGAGAAACCACCAATAATGAAAATGGTTCTCAAAGTACTTAGTACAATCCGTGAAATGTGAATAAGTGATCTGAAGTTGAACATTTCACGGAATCGTTCGATCGAAGGTCAATGATGTAACCTGTCGTTGACGGCGAGAAACCTACCATTAAGGAATGCAGATTCCAAGGTACTGACATATTCTAGATCAACTTCCTAGATGATGAGCTATCGTCGATAGAAAGTGATCCGTCGTAAGAAAGCTCACGACACGAAACCATAGATCAAGTTTTGAAGAATTTTTTTTTACAAGGACTGACTTAGGGATGGTCAACACGAATGGAGAAAAATGTTTGCAGATGAATGGTTTATTTGACTATCCTCTTGAACACATAACGACACCGTAGATGGTTTGGTAAAAATTTCCCTAAGCTACCCAGAAACCGGCTAAATAGTTTCAATATGGTTTGATTAACTGATAGGCAAAGGTTTTTCCCAACCCAGGTAGAAGCGTGACAAAAAATTTCATGTTCAAGAGTGGTATAATGCTTTTAAATCAAAGTGTAATAAATGGATTTGTTTTCTCTCTTTTTCCCCCACCATTTTTGGCAAGTACCTCTTTATTTTTTACAAGCTTGAGGAGGATAACATTTTCTTGTTTATAAGCCCATCCTTCAGATGAGTCCAACTTAGTTTAAAATCAAACCCTAAGGAGTGGTCTGTTCCTATTTGTAATCGACAGGTCCTTTATTATTTAGTTTTAACGAGTCCAGTATAGGAGAAACTCGGTGTTTTTCATTTTTAGGGAGTCAGAAGAAAAAAATTAAGAAAACTCCATGGGTGTTATTTTTCATAATTTTAGTCTCTCAGGCCCGAAAAAGGATAAAATAATGCGGGAGAGAACTCTATTGACCATGATTAGTCAATGTATACCTTTTTCGTAAATAGTCCATTTCAGTCTGGAAAAGGGGTAAACTTATACTGAAGGGACGACTGTTCATTTCCTTTAACGAGTTTGAATAGTCAAGTACTCAGCAATATTTCCATGTTTAGAGAGTCTGAAAAGGGCTTAAAAGATAACTCCAGGGTTTCACTTTTTCGTAATTTTCAAGAGCACGAAAAAGTGATAAAAGTATACTCAGTAGTTTCGCTTTTTCGTAAGTTTTAACGAGTTTGAAAAAGTGATAAAAATTGTACTCATATGGCTGACTTTCAATTTAATTTATGAGCATGAAAAGACGGAAAGAACTCAACATTTTCATGTGTTTTAAGAGAATGAAAGATAGCAAAATAATCTTGGGATTTTCATGAGTTTAACGAGTCTTGAAAATAATAACCGAAATCGACTCAATATAGGTTTCATTTTTACAAAAGCTTGTAACAGAGAAAAAATATGCTTCAGATAGGTTTGTATCATTTTTACACAAGCTTGAAACAGAGAAAATTGTGCTTGAGAGTGGTTTCATTTTTACACAAGCTTGAAACATAGGAAACTGTGCTTGAGATAAGTTTCAATGCCCCTTAAGCATTACCTGCTAGAGTGCATGCCCCACAAGCTTCATTTCATTCAACTAAGTAGACTAATAGTTACTAATAGCTGGATGAAATGAAGGTTCATTTACGAGATCAGATGAAAGACTCGAATTGACTAGGAGAGGATTTGTTTCATTTTTTAATGAGGTTGACACAAGAAAAGAACCATCCTCATGGTGACCTGTTTCATTTTTTAACGAGGTTGACACAGTAAAAGGAACTATCCTCATAAACAACTATGTCTAATCTACCTACATAACCTATTGATTCATTTTTTAATGAGGTTGACACAAGAAAAAAACTCTCCTCATGGGTTTATTTCATTTTTTAACAAGGTTGACACAGTAAAAGAACTGTCCTCATATCTACTATCTACATTCTACCTACATAACCTACTGATTCATTTTTTAACGAGGTTGACATAGTAAAAGAACCTATCCTCATTAATCACTAATTCATTTTTTAACGAGGTTGACACAGTAAAAGAACCTATCCTCATTAATCACTGATTCATTTTTTAATGAGGTTGACATAGTAAAAGGAATGATCCTCATACCTGATTCATTTTTTAACGAGGTTGAATCAGTAACAGGAACTATCCTCTGGGTAGTTGTTTCATTTTTTAATGAGGTTGACATAGGAAAAGAAATATCTTCATGACTCATTGATTCATTTTTTAACGAGGTTGACACAGTAAAAGGAATTTTCCTCTTGACCCGCTGATTCAGTTTTTAACGAGGTTGACACAATAAAAGGAACTTTCCTCTAGACCCACTGATTCATTTTTTAATGAGGTTGACACAATAAAAGGAACGATCCTCTAGAAGCACTGATTCATTTTTTAATGAGGTTGACACAATAAAAGGAAATTTCCTCTAGACCCACTGATTCATTTTTTAACAAGGTTGACACAATAAAAGGAACTTTCCTCTAGACCCAATGATTCATTTTTTAACGAGGTTGACATAGTAAAAGGAGCTTTCCTCTGGGTGACCTTGTCATGGCTTCCAACTGGAAGAAAGACATGTCAAGGGACACTTCTCGATCATGGCTTCCAAAAGGTCTTCATCAGATGGAAGAACAATTCTCTGGAAGGAACACATGTCAAGGGACTCAAAAGGGATAGGAACATTGTGTTCAAAGAATCCCATAGATTTTTCCATGTCAATTACCGGATCTAAGTCAAAGGAAGTCGAGAAAACAATGAGAGGCTCGCTTGCATCGGTAACTGAAAACATGGGACTGGTTGCCACATAATTAACCCGTGGTGGGGTAGATACCACTTTAGTATAAGGTAAATTTAGGGGTGTTGGATTATTCGTAGTCGAATTAAGACCAGGGAATGAAAGTTGGTCAACAGTCACAATGTTTCCATTGTGAGGGAAAGACATCACGCGAAAGAGTGTCAATATGACAACTTTCATTGCATAGGCATAATGTCGCCCAAGGGGTAAATGGAAATCAAAGGGGCCTCGAACTACCATAAGATCAATGTAGACAGTTTTACCTTCCAAGGTAATAGGAAACTTAGGAAGGATCCCTAAATGTTCACTAATGGTTCTGTTAAAAGCTTTTAAATTCTGCGTAATAGGCACAAGCTGAGGGGAACCCAAAGATTTCCAAGCAGTTGAAGATAAAATACTAATAGAAGCACCTTCATCTACATGTGTGCAACATACATTCTTACGACAAGCCTGCATAATTATTTGGATAGGGATGGAGGAAGGAAGACGAGGTTCTGTCAGTCTATTCCAATCAAAGGAAAAGACCTCTGTACTTGAAGGGGGTTTTGTAGGAACAGGTGAAATGCCCCCTGGTGTAGAATAATCTGATGTAACAGGAATAACCTGAATGGTATGAATCTCACTCTCTACAGGGAGAGTGGGATTGACCGAAAGTGAAATCGAATCGACCACTTGATCAACTAATGGATCATCAACCTGAGTGATATAATTTTTACTCTCCAATGGAAGAGTGGGATTGAATGTACTTGGAATTAGATCAATCACTTCGTCAATTGACGGTAGGTTGGGAGAAATTTGATGGTAACCGATTGGAATTTTTTGCTGTGGAATAGTAAGGTTTTCCAAAAATTTTGAGGCTTCATCCATGTGAGGGAAAATGTGAGTTTGATGACTCCCTTTGCATAACCTACAAGGAAACCTAACTTTACCCTTTTTCGCAGGAATTTGACTATCACTGGTTGATGGATCAACGGAAAATTGATGAGATTTTTCTGACCATACTTCCAAGACCTTTGGAATACTAGGACAATTGATAGGGAAGTGGTCACTCGTACAAAGCTTGCAAGGGTATTTGGGTTTACGGTGCATGTTGGAGGTTTCCTAAACATTAATAACACTTACAGCCACGGTTGGTTGGCTGACTTCTTCCTTATCTTGCTTCTTCTTCCCTTTCTTCTTTTTCTTATTCACCTGGTTACTAGCGTCAAGGCTTTTACCAAGCGATGAGGAAGAAAGGGAGGAAGACATATTGGGCGAAGAAGGTAAATTTTCATTAGAAGGTTGGTGATGTTGAGATGGTGAACTCTGTTGAGGTGAAGCATTCGATTGAGGTGGAACAATTTGAGTATTCAGGGCCAACGAAGTTGAAAATAACCATATCAGTAAACCTATTGTAAATACAGGTAATGATAATGTAGCCATATAAGGAGGACCAAAATTTCCAAAGCAAGGAAAAGTACTAGGATTCTCTTTAAGAGGGGTTCATTGGTTAGTAAATTCCGGAACAGTTGCCATTAGATTCAACTTCAGTGAATTTTATTAACAATTTAAAACTGAAATTAACAATTAGAAATTCACACCTAAACAATTAAAATTCACAATTCACACCTATGGTCTCTAAAAGTAAAAACAAACAAATGAACATGCGCTATCAAATCTAGGAGTCAAACCACACAAAAACAATAGATTCTCACACTAAAAACACTAGTTGGTGATGAAATCCAACATCGTAGAATTTTAATGCAGAAATGGCGGTTGGAACAGTTACCCCGACAACTTTCTTAATGAAACATACTGGTGCAAGTTTCTCCACTTAAACCATCTCGAGTGAAGATAACCCTCCGGAGATTCCAAGTGAGTCTAGCTGACGTCTGCTCCAAGTATAGTGGGATCTTCCCTCCACCGTCACCTTGGGAAAGAATCCTAATGTTAATGGCCACTAAGGTCACCAACAGGAACAAATATACCTGGGGGAATAGTCTACGATCTGATACACACGCAAGGGCAGAGTAACAAATCTCAATCCCCTTGAAGGCTCCTTGACATAATCCAAGGTTTACCGACAAGTGACCCCAAGCTCCTCGAAAATGGTCAATCTAAGGTTTACCATTGTTAATATGTGTATATCTACTATCGTTCCCAATGAGGAAGGATTGATTACCTCACTGGTTCGGATATGATCTCGTTCTTGACTCCTTTAAGAGGAGCTTCCCAGAGCATACATACTACTATTGGAATTTTCCTACCGCAAGATCGACTACTTGTTTGTTTTATACTGTCTTGGAGAGTTAACTAAAACCTATTCCAAGACACTAGCCTAAGCTAAGTTGGTGGAAAAAGCCCTAGAAAAGTAAAAGTTACTAAATGAATTTTATTAAGCGCTGCGTTATTTAGGTTGTTATTACTCGAAGGGTAAATGGATATGAAACCGATGGTGTTATGACCCGACCCAAAAATGAATGCAATCGAATATGATAATGTAATCTTTTCAATTCGATGAATCCTAACTAAAGTAAGGCGAGAGTTTCCATTCACTTCCAACAATGAAAAAATTGATAAATAAGGGAAAATATAACAAATTCTCTAATGCACTAATTTCAGCAAGAAAAAATAATGCTAATCAATTCAATTTTTTTTTTTTTTTTTTTAATATTTTAAACAAGCATAAAAACATGTAAATTTAAATCAAAGAAAACTAATCTAAATCTACGATTGATTTTTCAGAATGTAAACTATGTAGTTGTAATCTATGCACAATTCATTCGAAAACTATGAAACTGTAATCTATGCACATTTTTCATTCATATTCTAAAAATGAGAATTCTAATTATGCAAATGTGATCTATGCAAGAGAATTCTCAAACACAAGATGATTCTCATGTAATCTAAGAACCAATCAAGTGTAAGTAAAGAAAATTGGGTGAGAATTCCAAAGATCAAAAAATAAAAACACTCAAAGGCGATTAACCTCGAAGTAATGACCAAAGGAAATCAAATTAAGAATTTCTCAATTAAGAATATTCAAAACACCCAATTAACTTAACGTAGACTGATGAGATTGTAAAATTGATAAAAGAAATTCACACAAGGAATTCTGATAGAAAATACAAGTTTGGGTATACACTAAGAATCTAACAAACTGATCCAGAAAAGAGAATTTTAAGGTTTTCTAAAAATTTTCACAGGGTCTATAGTTTCCAGTGTAAACAGGTGCGGTCCAGCACTGTTTATACAAGAAAAGAGCGGAGATGCCTGCACTGTTTCTAAAAGAAAATTGTGGATACTAGAAAACTAAAAGAAAAATAAAAAAAACTCTAAAACATTTCTCAGGGATTCTACAGGGATAAACTACCCAAGCCAGTATAAATCAATCAAAATCAGAAAAAATAAATTCACAAGTCAAAGATAAAAGATATCAAAGTTCAGTATCTATTCCCCAGTGGAGTCGCCATTTTGTTGGATGGATAAGTTGTTCTTGCGGACAAGACAGACCTCCCAAGTGTCCTACGGACAGCTAGCAACAAACAGAAAAAAAAAAAAAACTATTTTCTCTAGATAATATTTTATTCATTAATTAGCTACAACAGGGGTTTTGAAGACCTACCTATAGTCCAGCACTATTTGTAATGATCTTCTTTCCTGTTGCTTGAAAGAGTCGTTTTCAAAGATCTGCAATCACAAACATGGAAAAAATCAATAGCATCTGCATAGTATAAACTAATTCATGAATCATATATCTATCAAGATGATCAAGGAATTCAAGAAACAAGTTAATTAATTAAATAAATCATTGATGAAACATGATAAAAAAGCTACTTAATTAAAGAACTCATAGAGAAAACAGATTTTATTCGTATTAACTTTGATGAAGAAAGAGCCTTACAACCGTGTCCGTTTTGATGTTGTACAGACCTTCCTGGGGTCCAGAACATGCATTTCCTTTACTCTGACAAGATTTGCACTCTCTCAGCTAAAATGTACATGGGTGTGTAATAATTCCCACATAATGATCAGTTAAGAGAGTATGAGTCTCTACAATATTTCTCCTAAAAATCCCCAAAGTCTAACTCGCTGACTCTAACCTTTGAAGCTACTCTATGGCTTCAATTTATAGGAAAAGAGAGGAGGTTATGGTTCCACATAAGAAGGGATATAATGCTCTTTTGAAGGGATTGGGCTCCATAAATCAAGGGGTAGGCTCCCATAATGAAGGGATGAACATACATGATAGGAGCGAACCTTCAACTAGATAATTGCTTCTAGAAGCTTCCAGATTTGACTGCCGGGCTTCTAAATGTTACTTTCCACCTTTGTTTTACCTTTTACAAGGGTACACACCCTTATTGAAGAGAACGTGCGTTTAGCTCCACATGATTTAGAGCAAAAATGTGCAGCACCGCAGGCAATGTTAAGAGAAATTGCAGTACAAGTGTTTTTAAGACTTTTATGAGCTTTTCTCTCAATTTCAAGGCTTGATTTTAGGAACTTTGATGTTGTAGACTTCTAAGGGAGTACTAAAACATCATGGTGAAAAATTTCAGTGTAACAGGTATTAATATATTTGATGGATTAATCAAGATATTTTTACAACAGTTCGGTGTCAAGAAAAGTAATCAATTGTGACTGACTAAATTCTCTGATTTAAAATTAAAATCTAATGAGTCAATTTCTGACTTTAACATAATATTCAAAAAATTCTATAACTTGTTGCATGTTGTTGTTATATTTTATGATACCGCGACAATTGTGGCTTATTCTACGATTCTCAATAATGATTTTTCATATGAATTGCGAGAGAGGGAACCAACTACTTTAGCTGATGCTCAATGCAAAGTTTGTGCTTGCGAAGGGATTACTATTGCTTCTAGGAAACGATTTCCTTGGGACAATTGATCTGATGGAAAGTATAAAATGGTTGACATGTTTGCCCAATTTCTCGCATCGTCCTCCTCCTAGGATAAAAATATAGAGGAAATGTTGAATCTTATCAAGTCTTTGACTAATAATATCCAATGCCTTGAGGTCAGAAATATGGCAGCTCCTACGACTTCTGTGAATCCGCTCATCCAACCAATTCTTTGTCCTAATCCACCCAATAGAAACTTGAATTTCCCACCAAGAAATAAATTCCCTTATAATTTCCATAACCCTCCAAAAATGCTGCGAATGGGAAAAATGCCAGGTGAGCCCCTTGTTCAACCTCCTTTGAAGAACAATTCCAACCTTGTTGATGAATATGAAAATGATGCAGCGAGCCAGCTGGTGAACCTTAAGGAGGAAGAATATCCCAATGTAAATTCCATCAATTCCTTTGGTGTTTATGCTCAATATACAGTCAATTATATAGAACAAATTTTTTGGGATCCTCAACTTCAACATTTCACTGAACATTGGAAGCCAAATTCTGGCATAAATACAACCTTAGACCTAGGAAGGACCATGTTCCTCAGAAAGAACCATCACCACACCCCCTTCCATTTAATGAGAAATAATTCGTGTCCGATGAGCCCAATCTTCTCGATTTTTACTTGAAAATGAATGTTAGTTATTTCCGTGCTAGTTTCATTTTAGATATAAAATTTTCTTTGCATTTGTTTTACTTATCCTTCATGGGTTTGTTTATGAGCATGTGATTATCAAATAGTGTCCTTAGTGAAATTATGAGTTTGTCATAAGCTTAAAAATTATAATTTTAAATTACAGAACATAAGAAATATCAAACACATCAAACACACATAATAGAGCTTAACATAGGGAAATTTTATAAAGGAGTTCACCCCTCCTGGGCTACATCTCCTTGGTCCAGCTTCATAGTGTGACCTTTGTATTAGCTTCAAGTGTGCTCAAATTTATGTTACAAGCTTCATAACTTCTTGGAATCTATTCCAATGAGTTCAAAACATCATAATCTCCCAAAAATGACTATTTGTTTACTGAATTGGACCCGGATGCTCTGGCGAAGACCCCAACACCTGGTGGTCCTAACCTTCAAAAATATTCAAATGCACAAAAACACTTATAGATGACCTTTTATACCTCTACAACCTACTTCAATTTCTTCAAAATACCCCCAATACCCCTATTTTGGTTCTTATTGAGTCGAATTTGGAGTTTCTATCCAAAAGTTATGCCTCATTCAAGTTTTTCCTAGAAAACTCCCTCCAAATCTCGCTAACTTCTAGTTAAAATTCCAAAAATAGAAATTCCTCCTAAATTAAGGGCGCCTCCATAAATTATGCAAACTTACGTGGAGATTAATTAAATTTTAAGCACGTGGTTAGTTAGCAATACACACAATTAGCGCTGGCGCTCACCTCCTAGTCTCTGTGCTTGGTCATGTGGGGAGGATGAGGGCTAGCCCCTCCGCCTTTCGTTTGAGCACGTTTGTGAACAGTCAAATACGCACGCATTGGATTTCATTTCAAGTTATGGTGGAGTGGCATATTGGTAGGAGTAATGGCATGTGGGGCAAAAGTCTTGGGTTCAAAACTCAACTCCACTCCCCATATCACACTTTTAACCACCTTGACATTAATTTAATCCTTGAACGTTCGTTAAGAACCTTCGCTTAAACCAAATTGATGAACCTGAAGATGACGCTTGTCATAGTGCTACTAGCTGCAATCTGGAGAATATTCCTTGTAATGCTGATTGTACTTGCCACATCATCCCTATACCTGTTTTGCCCACTTTTTCCCTGTTTTGGAAAATGAACAATAGACAATAACTCAATCATACGAACTTGTAATTTCATGAAACGAGTTACGTTGGAATACTGGTGATGATATCTATGCTCTCGAATTTGTTTGAATCATTTTTTAGCACTTTGAATTTTTAGCCAATTTTAGGCCCTAATCCAAATTATGATCACACCTTCCCACTGACGGGTTTTTGGACCCACAAAAGCTGATAATTATCTCCTTGAGCTTCAACACTCTTATGCTTTCAAGTTATATCAACTGATTTTACTTAACAAGTCTTGCTTGACAATTATCTTGACATGCCTTGCATCGCAACTGGCTATGTCTCTCAACCACTGTTCTCTAGCTGTTGCTGACCCACTTCAGCATTGTTGAATGTTGTTGACTCATACATACCCTTCTATACTAAATTGATCTCTATGTGCTTGGAAAACTGTTAGCCTTCCCACTGATAATGAAGTCCCTCTTGCAACAAAGGCATACAAGCTTCTTCTTAGAAATCCTCTTATCCAAATTGAACTTGCAATATGGGTGAACTCTTGGTGTCAACACAAAAAAACTAGCTTATTTGGCAATGGTTGCAAAACACTTTGCATCTCGTCCACTTCTCACTGAATGGAAATCAAACTTCCTGCAACATCTTGTCACAAGAACACACAATCAATCCTGAAAAGAAAACATTATGAAATAATTGAAATGACGACCACCTCGTTTTTTGCTCCTTCAAAGCAATCACTGTCACCTCATGTAACATCATGTACACGACAATCTCCTTGCACATTGGTGTATCCAATATTGACTCACAATCAAAAAACACCATGGACTAAAACATAAGTCTATCAAAATAACTCACAAACATAGTCAAAACAAAGCATGTGACATCAACAACACAAGTTGACATGATATGTGCAACACAATCGACATAAATCGATATGAAATGTGTGCGACACAATCGACACAAGTCGATAAACATATGTATAGCACAATAGACATAAATCGATATGAAATGTGTGTGACACAATTGACATAAATCGATACAAAATGTGTGTGACACAATCGAAATAAATCAATATGAAATGTGTGCAACACAATCAACACCATTGACAAACATAATGCAGTACAACCAACACAAGTCGACATTCCAAGATACATATTGACAACACTCATGCATGTATCTATTTACAATGAACTGATCACAAGTCCTCTATTACACATACAAAACCTCATACATATGTACACTCTTCAACTCTCTCTTTAAAGTACAAACAAGTACATAAACCTAAAACATGTGGGTGATCATAATGTAATGAATTAAAGAGCTTCATAAAAATTTACAAAGCTTCATGCCTTGACATTTTGGCTGTAGATTCAAGCTCAATCTCTGTAGCTTGTAGCTCTTTTATCACTTCAGCCTCTTATGCAAATAATTCCTCTTGTGCTTCAAGTGTTGCCTTGAGTGGTCCTTTGGGTAAGGATGATGCTTTCTCAGCCTTCTTCCTTCTTTTCCTAACTTCTAGACTAGCGATCAGTAGCTTCCCTTCTCCTCTAGCAATCTCAACATTGTAAGCATCAGTGAATTTGCACTGTTAAAACCGTTCAAGTAAAACAAGCAAGAAACCTTGTTCATTGATACAAAATTGATCTAAAAATGAATGCTAGTTATTGCTGTGCTACTTTCTTTTCATATATAAACTTTTCTTTGCATTTGTTTTATTTATCCTTCATGGGTTTGTTTATGAGCATGTGATTGTCAAATAATGTCCTTAATGAAATTATGAGTTTTTCATAAGCTTAAAAATCATAATTTTAAATGACAGAATAGAAGAAATATCAAACACAGCAAACACACATAATAGAGCTTAACACAACGAATTTTGATAAAGAATTTCACCCCTCTTGGGCTACATCTCCTTGGTCTAGCTTCATAGTGTGACCTTCGCATTAGCTTCAAGTGTGCTCAAATTGATGTTATAAGGTTCAGAACCTCTTCGAACCTATTCCAATGAGTTTAAAACATCATAATATCCCAAAAATGACTATTTCTTTGCTGAATTTGGATTTTGGATGCTCTGACAATGACCCCAACACCTGGTGGCCCTAACCTTCAAAAAATATCCAAATGAAAAAAAAACATTTGTAGATGAATTTTTCTGCCTGTGAAACCTACTTCAGTTGCTTCAACATACCCCCAATACCCCTATTTTTGTTCTGAATGAGTCGAATTTGGAGTTTCTGGGAAAAAGTTATGCCTCATTCAAGTTTTTTCTAGAAAACTGCCTCCAAATATGACTAACTGCCAGTTAACATTCCAAAAATAGAAATTACGCCTAAATTAGGGGAAACTCCATAAATTCCACCAAATTAACTAGAACTTAATTAAAGTTTAAGCGCGTCGTTTGTTACCACTTAGCGCAATTAGCGCTGGCACTCAGCTCTTGGTCTCCACGCTTGGTCATGTGGGGAGGATGAGGGCTGGCTGCTCCGCCTTTCGTTTGAGCTTGTTTGTGAAAAGTGAAATAGGCACACGTTGGATTTCATTTCAAATTTTGGTAGAGTGGCATATTGGTAGGATTAATGGCTTATGGGGCGGAGGTATTTGGCTCAAAATCCAACTCTCCTAACCATATCACACTTTTAACCACCATGAGATTAAATTAATACTTGAACGTTCATTCGATTTGCCATACGTAAATATTGATATGCCCATTCTTGCTAGGCCGGCGTTAGATGGTATTAATATTAAGGAAAACATTCTAAATATTAATATTAACAATTTGGTGCCGTTTAATAATAATAATATTTTGAATAATAATATTAATATTAATGGTAGCCATAACATTAATAATAATAATATTGATATTATTAACAATAATAATATTGATATTATTAACAATAATAATATTGATAATATTATTAACAGTAATCATAACATTAATAATAATAATATTAATATTATTAAGAGTAGTAATAAGAATAATATGATTAGGAGCCATAACATTAATAATAATAGTATTGAGATTATTAACAATAATAATATTAATAATAGCAATAATAATAACATTATTAGTGGTAATAATATTATCAATAACATTAATACCAATTCTCCTTTAAAGAGGACTGTTATCAATCTTTCTCGTTTTTCCTTTGATCGTCATGCCTATAGTTTATTGGAGAGGGGCCTTAATTTTTCTCTTGCTCCTAAAAAAATACCTATTCATGACATCATTTGTGATATAGAATACGGGATTAGAGATTTTCCTGATGCTACTAAAGACATCATTAGGCAAGACGGTTCTGTGATCCTTAGAAAAGCTAAGCCACCTAA
Organism: Pinus albicaulis; assembly: GCA_034641835.2. NCBI lineage: Eukaryota > Viridiplantae > Streptophyta > Pinopsida > Pinales > Pinaceae > Pinus > Pinus albicaulis. The sequence goes on along the minus strand of CM076579.1, from coordinate 71,646,882 downwards.
GAGCAACATTAGCAAACATGAGTTTGAAGCTCTAAAATCCTTAAACAATAACTAGGACATTGTCGTTCTTAAGGCTGATAAGGGAGGGGCTACAGTTATTTTAAACAAGGATGCTTATCGGAATAAGATGTTGGATCACCTTCAAAATAGCGGTAGCTACAAGAAGCTTGACAAAAATCCCCTTAAAAAAGTGTCCAAAGCTGTTGCTTTGGCAATAAAATCAAGTAGCACTGTTGGCTCCCTTAGTAAAAATCTTATTGAAAGTAATCCCCTCACCCCGAGGATTTATGGTCTTCCTAAGATTCATAAGGAAGGTGTTCCCTTTCACCCCATTTTCAACACCATAGGTGGTCCAAATTATCTACTAGCTAAATTTTTAGCTAGTAAATTGAAGCCCCTTGTAGGTCGCACCGACTCCTTTGTCAAAGATTCTTCCTCCTTCATTAATGAATTGAAATACATTAAGTTGGATCCAGATGATAGGTTTGTGAGTTTTGATGTTGTATCATTATATACTTGCATTCCCATTAAGGAAGCCATTGATGTCATCTCTCGTATCACAAATCCTGATACTGCTCATCTCGTGGAGATTTGTCTTACCTCGAGCTTCTTTAGTTTCGAGGGTGTATTCTTTGAATAGACCTGTGGTGTGGCCATGGGTTCCCCCCTTTCCCCTGTTGTTGCTAATATTTTCATGGAACACTTTGAATCGAAGGCCCTTTCCTCCTCCCTTTTTCAACCGAAGCTTTGGAAAAGGTTTGTTGATGACACCTGTGTGTTGTGGCCCCATGGTAAAGAGAAATTGGACCTTTTCTTCCAGCATCTTAATGATCAATCTGACTTCATTAAGTTTACCATGGAATTCAAAGTTGATGGTAGCCTGCCCTTTCTGGATGTCCTTCTATCGAGAAATGATGATGGTTCCTTCTCTCATCAAGTTTTTAGAAAGAAGACGCATACTAAATAGTATTTACATGCTAGTTCTCATCATTTCCCAGCTCAGAAGCTTGGGGTTCTCAGTACCCTAGTCACCAGAGCCTTTAGAATCTCAGATGTGAACCACTTTGAATGTGGAAAATCACATCTCCTTAATGTCTTCTGTAAGAACGGTTATAGCAGGGCTCAATGTCTTAGAGATTTTCAAAAAGCTGAGAAAGGTCCTAAGGTTAAGAAAGATCCTTGCGATCGGTCATTTGGAGTTCACCTTCCATTTATCCAAGGTACTACTGATAAATCGCAAGGATCTTGAAGAAACATAATTTCTCTTCAACTTTCAAGCATCTCCGCACTATCCGTAGTTCTCTTAGATCAGTTAAAGACCCGATTTGCTCGATGGATGGTAAGGGTGTTTATTTGATTCCATGTTTATGTGGGACAGCTTACATTGGTGAAATTGGTCAATCAATTAACCAAAGAATTCATGAACATGTCGCTGACCTTAGACATGGTAGATCTCAGTCCTCTGCCTTGGCAGAGCATGCTGAAAAAACAAATCACCATATTTGTATTGAAGATACTAAGGTTATTGCAACAATTGACCACTTCCACCACCGAAAGTTAAGGGAAGCCTTGGAAATAGAAAAGAGGCCGGTTAACCTTAATAGGGATGATGGGTGGAATGTTAGCAGATGCTGGATTCCTGCCCTTCACTCTTAGTTAGTTAGTTAGTTTTTTTTTTTTTTTTGGGCTCCCTCGGGTCGTTCTTTCTTCTCTCGATCTTGATTCCTCTCTCCAGATGTGCTCCTTTTATTTTATTAATTTGGTTTTGATTAGTATTTTTGTTTTTATTTTATTTTATTTAATTATATATATACATATATATATATATATATATATATATATATATATATATATATATATATTTATTTATTTTATTTTATTTTTATTTTTAATTAATTTTTATTTATTTATTTATTTTTTATATTTTATTTTTTATTTTTATTAGTATTATTTATTTATTTATTTATATTTTTTTATAATCGTGAAACTTACCTCTTTAGTAATCTAAAATTAATTGATTAATTAAGTATTATTATTATTACTTATTTATTTATTTGATTTGACTTGATTTTATATTCTATTTTTATTTATATATAATTTATAATAAAAATATAATTAAATTTTAAAATATAATAGAATTAATATTAAAAATAAAATATTTTCCTCCTATTTATCAAATCATTTTTTTTCCAATCTAAGTTGAGTCATTCCCCGTGACCCACGAACTAAGCTTCGATCGTATTTCTCATCTTGTCCTGATGATGAACCACACTGGTTGGTTCAAAATGCGTCGAAAAGAATTTCTTTTATGTGATTTTCACTGAAAATTATTACACACATTTTATGGATCACAAAAGCCAAATTCCTAATATTGAAACCCTACTCGGTAGGGCCTTGGAACTTAAATTTCATCATTTTGAAAGGGCACATTTGCGGGTATCTAAGATGAAATCTGATCTGACCTTTTTAAAGAGATGTAGAGACTCCTCCTCCATTCCATCGTTCGCTAAGATTAAACATCCCCTAAATAATTCCAGAAATGAACGGGTTTTTCTTTCAGCCAGTCTTGGCATTATTAGATCTGAGATTTCGAGGGTGAGAAAGTGTCTTGATCTCTTTTCTTGGAGGCTATTATATTCTCATCTGGAGTTGTAGTATTGAATTCCGGTTGATGTTTGGGTTGTAGTGGAGGCTCGCTCTGCTTTAAAAGCCCAACATAGGGAGGGATTATACAATAAGAAGCTTTGTTCAAAATTCCTCAGGCTTTCTAAAGATTCGTCCTGCGTTAATGAGAGAAGGTGCCTATCTAACAATAGATTTAATAGCTACCAGGTTAGTGCTTTACAGTCCTTCATTTTGGATTCCGATCTGTCATCGTCAGCTTCTCCTGCTTCTTCGTCGGCCAGGACTGCTCCCTCTAGTGGTCAAAATATGAATCCCTCGTATTTATCTAGGCATCTAATGGTTGATGATGCAGTGCATGTGGTGGAGGCGTTCAGTTATCAAGCGGAGTCGAGTTCTATAGCGGCAAAGTTGAGTTCTCCAGCGGCTAGTGTATCTGTAACTACGTCAACGGAACAGATCCCCAAGAATCAAGCGAACTCTCTCAAGGATGAGATTCGTGGTTTAGATTCTGCGCTGTCTTCTTTCTCTGGGATGAAGGAAAGCGTGTTGCATTCTTCCAGTTTGCAGGGATCCATTGCAGATGGATCCAATCCTTCGTCGACCGACCAGGTTCAGCTTTCCGATCTGTCCCTCTCTGATTTAAGCTTGAACTCTTTTAATTCTCCTTCTGTTTCTTCAGTGTTGTCGTCTTTCCAGAATCCCTTGAATTTCATTCCTGCTAGGCCGGCGTTATATGGTATTAATATTAAGGAAAACATTCTAAATATTAATATTAACAATTTGGTGCCGTTTAATAATAATAATATTTTGAATAATAATATTAATATTAATGGTAGCCATAACATTAATAATAATAATATTGATATTATTAACAATAATAATATTGATAATATTATTCAAGTAATCATAACATTAATAATAATAGTATTGATATTATTAACAGTAATAATAGTAATATGATTAATAGGAACCATAACATTAATAATAATAGTATTGAGATTATTAACAATAATAATATTAATAATAGCAATAATAATAACATTATTAGTGGTAATAATATTATCAATAACATTAATACCAATTCTCCTTTAAAGAGGACTGTTATCAATCTTTCTCGTTTTTCCTTTGATCGTCATGTCTATAGTTTATTGGAGAGGGACCTTGATTTTTCTCTTACTCCTAAAAAAATACCTATTCATGACATCATTTGTGATATAGAATACAGGATTAGAGATTTTCCTGATGCTACGAAAGACATCATTAGGCAAGAATGTTTTGTGATCCTTAGAAAAGCTAAGCCACCTAAGAGCAACATTAGCAAACATGAGTTTGAAGCTCTAAAATCCTTAAACAATAACCAGGACATTGTCGTTCTTAAGGCTGATAAGGGAGGTGCTACGGTTATTTTAAACAAGGATGATTATTAGAATAAGATGTTTGATCACCTTTAAAATAGCGTTAGCTACAAGAAGCTTGACAAAAATCCCCTTAAAAAATTGTCCAAAGCTGTTGCTTTGGCGATAAAATCAAGTAGCACTGTTGGCTCCCTTAGCAAAAATCTTATTGAAAGTAATCCCCTCACCCTGAGGATTTATGGTCTTCCTAAGATTCATAAGGAAGGTGTTCCCCTTCGCCCCATTGTCAACACCATAGGTGGTCCGACTTATCTACTCGCTAAATTTTTAGCTAGTAAATTGAAGCCCCTTGTAGGTCGCATCGACTCCTTTGTCAAAGATTCTTCCTCCTTCAATAATGAATTGAAAGACATTAAGTTGGATCTAGATGATAGGTTTGTGAGTTTTGATGTTGTATCATTATATAATTGCATTCCCATTAAGGAAGCCATTGATGTCATCTCTCGTATCACAAATCCTGATACTGCTCATCTCGTGGAGATTTTTCTTACCTCGACCTTCTTTAGTTTCGAGGGTGTATTCTTTGAATAGACCTGTGGTGTGGCCATGGGTTCCACCCTTTCCCCTGTTGTTGCTAATATTTTCATGGAACACTTTGAATCGAAGGCCCTTTCCTCCTCCCTTTTTCAACCGAAGCTTTGGAAAAGGTTTGTTGATGACACCTGTGTGTTGTGGCCCCATGGTAAAGAGAAATTGGACCTTTTCTTCCAGCATCTTAATGATCAATCTGAATTCATTAAGTTTACCATGGAATTCAAAGTTGATGGTAGCCTGCCCTTTCTGGATGTCCTTCTTTTGAGAAATGATGATGGTTCCTTCTCTCATCAAGTTTTTAGAAAGAGGACGCATACTGAGCAGTATTTACATGCTAGTTATCATCATTTCCCAGCTCAGAAGCTTGGGGTTCTCAGTACCCTAGTCATCAGAGCCTTTAGAATCTCAGATGTGAACCACTTTGAAGGTTCAAAATTGCATCTCCTTAATGTCTTCTGTAAGAACGGTTATAGCAGGGCTCAATGTCTTAGAGCTTTTCAAAAAGCTGAGAAAGGTCCTAAGGTTAAGAAAGATCCTTGTGATTGGTCATCTGGAGTTCACCTTCCAGTTATCCAAGGTACTACTGATAAAATCACAAGGATCTTGAAGAAACATAATGTCTCTTCAACTTTCAAGCCTCTCCGCACTATCCATAGTTCTCTTAGATCAGTTAAAGACCCAATTTAACCGATGGATGGTAAGGGTGTTTATTTGATTCCATGTTCCTGTGGGACACCTTACATTGGTGAAACTGGTCGATCAATTAACTAAAGAATTCATGAACATGTCGCTGACCTTAGACATGGTAGATCTCGGTCCTCTGCCTTGGCAGAGCATGCTGAAAAAATAAATCACCATATTTGTATTAAAGATACTAAGGTTATTGCAACAATTGACCACTTCCACCACCGAAAGTTAAGGGAAGCCTTGGAAATAGAAAAGAGGTCGGTTAACCTTAATAGGGATGATGGGTGGAATGTGAGCAGATGCTGGATTCCTGCCCTTCACTCTTGTTTTTTTTTTTTTTGCTCCCTCAGGTCGTTCTTTCTTCTCTCGATCTTGATTTCTCCCTCGAGATGTGCTCCTTTTATTTTATTAATTTGGTTTTGATTAGTACTTTTGTTTTGTTTTTATTTTATTATATATATATATATCTATATATATATATATATATATATATATATATATATATATATATATATATATATATACAATTTTATTTATTTATTTTTTATCTATTTATTTTATTTTATTTTTTTATTTTTTAAATTAATTTTTATTTATTTATTTATTTTTTAATATTTTATTTTTTATTTTATTAGTATTATTAGTATTATTAGTATTATTTATTTATTTTATTTTTATTTTTATTTATTTTTATAATCGTGAAACTTACCTCTTTAGTAATCTAAAATTAATTGATTAATTAAGTATTATTATTATTACTTATTTATTTATTTGATTTGATTTGATTTTATATTTGACTTATATTTTATATTTATTTATATAGAATTTATAATAAAAATATAATTAAATTTTAAAATATAATAGAATTAATATTAAAAATAATATATTTTTTCCTATTCTAGTCAAACTAGCTATTTTTTCCAACGGCTAGTTGGAGCTGTCCTGATCTACTTAAACTGGTTTCCTGTGTCCTGATCTACTTAAACTGGTTTCCTGATCAGATTTCTCATCTTGTCCTGATGATGAACCACACTGGCTGGTTCGAAACACGTCGACAAAAATTTCTTTTATGTGATTTTCACCGAAAATTATTACACACATTTTATGGATCACAGAAGCCAAATTCCTAATAATGGGTTTAATAAATATTAAGTTGAAAATATAATAAAAATACAAATTAATATAATATATGACATTAAAAATCAATATATATATATATATATATATATATTAAATTCAACCTTAATACATAAAAACAATAATTTCCAGCACATAATATTATGAATCCAAAATTCAACCTTAGGAGGTCATCGGCAAATTCTGAAGACGACACTTGTCATAGTGCCACTGGATGCAATCTGGAGAATAATACCTGTAACACCGAATGTACCTGCCACATCATCCTTGTACATGTTTTTCCCATTTTTTACATGTTTTGGAAAGCGAACAATAGACGATAACTCAGTCATACGAACTCCGAATTTGATGAAATGAGTTGCATTTGAATCCTGGCAACGAGATCTATGCTCTCTTCTTAGTTTGAAGTATTTTTGAGCACTTTGAATTTTTAGCTAATTTTAGGCCCTGATCCAAATTTTGATCAAATGTTGATCCACCCTTTGCACGAAAATTTAGCTTACAAAATGAATTGAATAAACTTAAAATTAGCATGCCTTTAACCGAAGTGATTAATCTTCCTAAATATAAAAAATAGATCAAATTTTTTTCAAAACCTCCTACGAACCACACCAAGAAATGAGACTGATAGATGTTATCGATGTCCAGGAGGATACCCCAAATATTACTCTTGGCCCTGTAAACCGAAAAAATGGTAACTTAATTCCCCTATTTTACATTATTTTAAATATCCATGACTGGAACCTACATAACTACATGCTATATTCAGGAGCCTCTCACAATTTGATGCCTAAAGAGATCATGGATAATCTCAGGTTAGAAATAACTTGAGAATATAAAAATTTATATTCCTTCTATTCGAGGAGAGTTAAATGTATAGGTGTAATCAAAGGCTTGGTTGCATTTCTAGCTCAATTTCATGTCAAAAGTATTGTAATGGATGTAGTGGTGGCTTACATTCCTCCTAACTATGAAATTCTCTTATCAAGGAGATGGGGTGCTAATATCGACAATTCATTGCATCTTGACCTTTCTTATGTGACTATAAATGTATTTGGGGGAGGGACACACCAACTATATAGAGAGTCTAGATTGACCTATATTATCAGCTCAGAGTAGCACCCTGGAAATTCTCTGGTTTATACTTTTGATGATAACATGGGAAATTTTGTATTCATTGTATCTAAAGAAGAAAATGATTTTAATTTTTAAAAAGATGCCTCCATATTTCCATCCAAATATTATAATGTCATTTGGAAGATGAACTTTGATGGTGCTTCTTCTATGTAGGGGTCTGGTGCAGGTATTGTATTCATACCTCCTTTTCAACACAATAACACTTTTTATTCTTAATTGAATTTTGAAACTACTAATAATATAGTTGAGTACGAAGCCCTAGTTCTTGGACTAGAAACTACACGAAGACTCAACGTGCGTAATCTATCAATTTTTGGTCACTTCAAATTACTAATTAAACAAGTAACAAATACATGTCAAACTAAACACCCCCGATTGTGTGCCTATAGGAATCAGGTCTAGGAACTGATTGATAATTTCTTTTCCACTATCAATTTCACTATTGTCCCTAGGGAGAAAAAGCAATGTCCTAATTCCCTTGGAGTTACTACAACCACCTTTGTTCCTCCTATTGTCTCTACATTAAAATTAGAAATTTAATTCCTCTATCGACCTTCCATACCTGAAAATATTAAGAATTTCTAGGTATTCAAATATGACCATGAAATAAGAAGGTGTATTGAACTGATCGGTGAATTCTCAAAAAAATATATAGATGAAGATGAAGAAGTGGATCAATTAAGTTATAATACCACACCTCTAAAAACTAAAATTGGTAAACATGATTTTATTGAATTAAAAAATAATTATATTCCGAAAGTACTAATTTTCTTAGAGGAATTTTTTTATCTAAATGACGTTATTTCCAACCCAGCATTAAATCCTCCTAAAATAGAGGTAGACACAGTGAATATTTCTTGTGAAGGAGACAACAAGTTGGTTAATTTATATCAGATACTACCCCCTTAAGTAAAAGAACAATACATTAAGCTCCTTTCCAAATATACCAATGTTTTCGCCTGGTTTTACGATGACTTCAAATCGTATGAATAGAGTATTATAGAACATTGTATCCCTTTAAAGGAAGGAGTCAAGCCTTCCAGGAAAAAGCTAAGACATATCAAACCTCTCCTCCTCCCTCCTATTGGAAATGAAATTAAAAACCTTTTTGATGCTAAGATAATTGTTCCATTGCGTTATTCCAACTGGGTAGCCAATTTGGTCCATGTTAGGAAAAATAATTATGAAATTAGGTTATGCATAGATTTCAGAAATCTTAATCGAGCCTAATTAAAGGAAAATTATCCTTTTTCCTAAGATGGATGTTATCCTGCAGCGAGTGGTAGGAGCATCATGGATTTCCATGATGGATGAGTTCTCTTGGTATAACCAAATCGTTCTCCATAAAGATAATATGCATAAAATTGCTTTTACCACCCCCGTGGGGAACATTCATGTATCAAAAAATTCCTTTTAGGTTAATGAATATCAGGGCCACCTTCCAAAGGGATATGGATATCAACTTCGCTGATGAGAACTACTTTATATTCATCTACCTAGATGATATGACTGCTTTCTCTCAAAGTGAGGACCAACATCTAAAACATTTAGAGATATTTTTTCAGAAATGTCGAAGTTATGGTTTATCTTTAAATCTCAAAATATCCTTCTTCGTCATGACCGAGGGTAAGTTTTTGGGGCATATCGTGTCCTGGATTGATCCCAAGAGAGTCAGAATTGATCCCGAGAGGGTACAAGCAATCCAAACAATCTCCCTTCCTCGCACTAAGAAGGAAGTCCAATCCTTTTTAATAAAGATTAATTTCTTGTGGATATTTATCCCCAAATTTGTAGAGATTTTAAAACATCACTCAAATTCTTAAAACGGGGAATGACATAAAATGGAATGAAGAATCAAAATATTCTTTTTAAATAATTAAGACTACTATTATGGAAACTCCAGTCCTTATTCTCCTTGATTATAAAAGATACATTATTATCTTTCTTTTTTCCTCTAAACATACCATTGCTGCAGTTCGATTACAAAAAAATCAACAGGAATATGAGCAACCTATGGCCTTTTTCAGAAAATCCCTTCAAAACGTAGGAATTAAAAACAATATAATTAGAGAATAAGTGTGTACTTTGGTAAAAACACTCAAGGAGTTCATAGAATATACCTTGCTAGCAAGGTTCATTATTTACCTTCTCCACCCTGCGATAAAGGACATTCTTTTGTAGCATGGTACTGAAGGAACAAGAGGAAAGTGGATAGATAAAGTCCAGGAGTATGACTTAGAGCTAAAAAATATTAAAATCATGAAGAGAAAATGATTGAATAAATTTCTAACTGAATCCAACTATGATGCATTAGGCATTAATCAATACACTCTTGAGACCCTGGGTGAAGCAACTAAAGAGCAACAAGATAAGCAATCATGGTTGTTGCTACCTCACTTAGGCTCTACCACAACTCACCCATATTTTTCTTCGACTGAATGGTACAGAGACATTATAAGATATATTCATACCATGTAGTTGTTGATTTACTTGAGTAAATCCACTCGATATTCCTTAAAATTGAAAGTTTTAAATTATTGTATCATAAATGGTAAGTCGTATTGGAAATACCCAATGCGTATACTCTTGAATTGTATATTACTATCCCAAGTAGATCATTTGATTTCCCAACACCATAGTGGAGTTTGTGGTGGCCATTTTGTATGGTGAGCCACCATTCATAAGATTCCTAGAAGTAGACTCTATTGGCCCACTCGATTCCATGATGTAAATAAGAAAGTGAGAGCTTGTCACTAGTGCCATATTTTTGAAGGAAAAAAAAATCTTGCAGCCCTACATTTGAAACCCATCATAAATGAATTTCCTTTTAAACAATGGGGTTTAGATTTTATTGGATAAATCCACCCTCCTTCCAACAACTAACACTGCTTTATAATTACAACCACCGATTATTTTACTAAATGGGTTGAATCCATCCCATTGAGGAAGATTAATGATAAGGGAGTAATTTTTTTCTTAATGGAGAATATATTCTCATGTTTTAGGTTTCTTAAAAAAATTTATAGCCTATAATGGTAAATCTTTCTCTTCAAAATCCTTTCAGAATTTCTGCCACAATTATAAAGTAAAACTAGGTCATTCGACAACCAATTACCCTCAGAGAAATGAGCTTGCTGAGTCCAATAATAAAAAAATTATTAAAATTTTAAATATATCTTTACACTCTAAGAAGCATAGTTTCACATGACATTGAAATATGTCTTATGGGCATATAGAATCAAAATTAAAATGTTTATTGGCACTTCACCCTTTCAGTTAGTTTATGGGTTGGATGTTTTCTTTCCACTCTATCTAGGTACGCATGTGATGAAGAACTTGCAAGCAGTAAATGAAGAGCCTGACAACATTCAAAGACAATTAACTAGATGATCCAATTGCAACAGGAAAGAGCATGTTGATTGGGTCTTGAAGTTGGATAACAAGTTTGAGGAGATTGGTAAGCACATAAAATTTTATAACTTATGGTTGGGCCCATTTTTTATCGTTCAGGTAGAAGGGTAAACTCAATTTCCCTTAAAAAATTCAAGGGTAAGGAAGTTGGTCATGCCATAAATGGCCATTTTTTGAAGCATTAGTTAATATCTATCTATCTATCTATCTATCTATAATAATAAAAATAAAAACATTATATATGTATATGTGTGTATATAGATAAAAAAAAGGAACCAAATAATTAAATAGTCATTGCATTCATATGATGAAAACCCAATCATGGGCGATATATATGCAATGACACTTGCAGACCTTTATCCTGTATAGTTATTAAGGCCTATAACTTTTGGTCCTTCGACTTAACAATCAATATTATTTTTAATTTCATACGGGTACTATCTTAATCCCTCAATATCATCTATATAACTACGTAGCTTTAAAATCCAACAAAATTTCTTGTATTGTTGCAACATTTAATCTTGAAGTTGTAAAATAATTTTCTTCCTCCTTCACAGACAGTTCCACCACCAGTCTACCTTCATAATCTCCAACCTACCCTTCTTAGAGTGGGGCATGCTGACAACCTTCGCTGGGGCTATGGACGCTCACTGGAAGTGGAGAGAAACTAGTGGCATTATGATTGCCCAATTTTATTTCTTCTTAATACGCTTGCAAGAAAATGAAAATTTTAAAGTTGAAGCCCACTAAAAGGAACAACTACAAGGATAAATAAGTTAAGTGGCCATGGATGCTCGCTGGCGGCAGAGAGACGTTTGGTGAAAGCTACCGTGGAGGGGTGTTCAAGAGTTTTATCATATATATGTTTTCATCCCAAGAATCCACTATTGCAAAAGTTGGGTCATCTCACCAAAATTTCAATCATGTAACCTATGTCATGTCTCCAGTGGATGCTAATTTCGCTTCGACTATTAACTTGACTAATTGTTTCTTAGTGTTTTATCAATAAATCTGTGCGAGTATTTATTATGAACTATTACACAATAAATATATTGCAAAGTTATCATCTTAACGCATAATGTATAGAATGAGAAATAAATGTAGCATAAATAACCAATGAAAAATACGAATGAAACATCATTTTCAAGTCACAAACTAAAATACAAGAGAAATTTATTTTATTGAAACAGATAAAACACTCTATTTTTATTAATAAACCATTAAAAGACCCCATTAATTAGATAACAAGCACACTCTTAAAAAAAAAATTCATACTCACATTATAATTTAACGAGTAGATTTATATACTAAGTCGGGAGCTTGAAATACATAATCCAATAAACCAACAAAAATTGAGTCATAAATCTCCATCATCTTCATAATTTATACAAAATTAATATTATAATGTAGTTTCTTAAAGATGCTAGGTGTCTTATAAAGAAATTTATCCATCATAAACTTGGATGACACCTTTTCTGAAGTTATCAAAATCTGCGGGAGGTGTGCTACCAACGACCTCCCCTACACATACTTCATGGACGGTGTTGTAAATCCCTAGAAGAAGTGCCAATTTTCTTCAACTAAAGTCATCCACTCATGCATCTCTGCGAGAAGGAATAACAACCTATCTAATTTCTCAAGGAGTATCTTTCTCCTTCCCCTGCATCTCCCCGCAACACCAACCATCGCCAAATAAACCCATCTTATCAAAAACAGTCATGGATAAAGACCTATGATTAAGGAGATGGTTCTGTTATATTCCCCTTAATTATTCCACATCACTCCTACATTAATTTCTCATTTTTAACATCAAATCACAAAAATCTCATTCGTTCCATGCCCGTATGGATTTAGCTCTAGTATGGAGCTATCTCATCAGAAAGATCCCCATCACCGTTCCTCTTAGAACATGGTAATCGTTCTTGATTCTTCATGGGTAAGAACCATCCCTAGATGGAGCCAATGTTATACACTAAATTCACACCATTCCAAACCCTATAATTCATAATAATGAACTTATTTGAATTCAATTTTAAATTTGATGTGATTAGGGGCATACGATATGGTGTTCATAGAGGTGGTTGTTTTATATACTCCATTTTGAAATAAAAAATGGGAAATGGTCTGCCATATCAGATGATACCTAAGTTTTAATCTTGTCTTAAATTCCCAATGGAAATAAGGTGCAAAAAATTATCTATTTTCTTAGTTATTCGATACAAAATCAACATCTAGATATGCTCTATCAAATTCAAACATGTGCAATGGTTAAGGATGTGCTTTCTGCTCAATAAATCGCATCCAATAAAACAAAATTGATCCAACGACTCTTGATTCACATCGAGTTGGAGCATGTTTGGCAGATAACATATCCCGTGGACTCGATATGATCCCAACTATCTGATATGTCGATCATCAACGGTTGTTGGGTTCATACCCACCCTAGTTTAACGATGCGCTTATACCCTATGGGCAGAACCCATCTTCTTGGTCGCAAAGTCTGCCAATTATTTCCCAACAGGTGTTATGCAACATTAATTAACCTCATAACCCAATTTAACCTTAATACAACAAACCTCCCATGATTCATTCAATTTTTCCTCTGCTTCTGCATGTCATTCGAAGAGCTTGTCCATGGCAGAAGGTAACCTATGAACAAGCTCAACATCTATAATTCGCTTCCATTAAACTGATAAGCCCCTTTGGCTTGCTCTAATTTTTTCAAACTAGTAATTTAGTTGTAGAAGCTTATAATTTATGAGTTGTCAGTTATATAATCTCTCGTTAATGAACTAGCTGGGCTCCAAGACAGTAAGTTCAACTTGACATATGTTCTTACACTTAAAATAACCTTAAACCTTTGCTCAAGTGTATAAGATGATGAATTATGACTAATAAAGTCTGGAGCGTTATAGCATTATTTCCACCTCTGTATACTTGATTCTCTAAGTTACGGCCTTGGGCAACCCTTTCCCTTAAGACTTGGTCTTTTATCTAAAATATTTTGAATTCAATACGGGATTCTTCCCTCTAAAAATCACGTCCAAACGTGGGTCCAGTGATACCCAACCCGCATATAAAATTTGTAATATGAAAAATATAAAATTCCCTATTTTCTAGGTGGGGTTTACGGGTTACACCGGAAGCCTACCTATAGAATCTCGTGGCCTAACTCTATCCCAACTGAAACAAGTATTTTAGGGTGGTATAAATACACCTCATGGGAAGGCCTTAAGGAGGGATAGAAATATGTATTGATATTATAGCCATTTAGTCACTGATTAAGTCTGATTTATCCCTGTCCCTCCTGCACTCCCATATTGTGGAAACCCTTATTTATCTCACAAATATGTAATTCCTCTTATATGACATCCATGTGTATGCTCTTTGAAGGATATTTTGAGACTTGGGCTGGATGGATCCAGAGGATGGTTTTACTTTGTCCCATTATTTATGTTCATGATCTTAATTCTTTATACATGTTATGATCCTATTATGAATGATTTCATGTTTTATGCTTGTATGATTATATGATCTAACTCTAAAATTCTGAACACGCTTTCATTTATTATTAGTATATGTGCCTTTCTTAAGTGATTTGGATGTTTCAGAGCACTAGGAGAAGTGGAAGGTTTGAAGCCTACGAGATTGCCTTCAAACATAGGACCTAGGTTTACTGCCCCTTCTTCCCATTTTACTAGTTTGAGCATTAGGACTGTAAATTTGTATGCTTCTTGTTGTTTTATGCTTATTTCTCTATTGGGGTTCCCAACCCAAACCCTAGGGTACTTCATCCCGTAATATAATTGGCAACCCCACTGGGGATTACATTCTTGTATTTCCTAGTTTGGGTTGCTTCACTTTGGATCTGGGCTTTCTATTTGGTTTGATCACTTTTCCAGCTTCTTTGATTCATTATCAGTCTAGGAAAAAGTTCTAATATTTTGGATCAGACGTGGATTTTAATTTTTTATTTACTTCCATTTTTATATGCACTTTCCACTTTACACAATCTCTTATACACGTGTTTTTTTCTAAAGAAACACACATATACATGTGTTTCCTTGTGCATAGTTGTGTATAAACGCAATTTGATCATTGTAAAGCCGTGTATTTCCAGTCTTCAATGGAATTTTTATATTTTGAGTCTAGGGTGAAAATGTGAAGATGGGTAACACTTTTGTGACAATTCGGGGTGGAAATTTTTTTTCCTCCATAGTTTGGCCGAACTCTTTTCATAGTTCGGCCGAACAATTCAAGAATTCGGCCGAACTATTGAATTTAGTTCGACCAAAGATTGTTTTCCGTTTACATTGATGGCGTACTGACGACAATGGCAAACAAATTTTTCGCCTGAGTTTGGAAAACTGGCAAACAAAGTTCGACCGAACTATTATTTTATTAATATATCTCCTGCAACCTATTCTGGGTTTCTATTCAAATTTATCGCGTGCTCATTTCTGTCTATTATTCTCGCACGCTCATTTCTGTCCAGCATTTTCGTGCGCTCATTTCTGACATTTATCGCGCGCTCATTTCTGTCCAACATTCTTGCGCACTCATTTTTGTCTAGCATTCTCGTGTGCTCATTTCTGTCCAGTATTATCGCGCGCTCAGTTCTGTCCCACGCAAATTAAGCTCAAAGAGGTAAGATATACCAAATTTTAAATTTCTGTAATTTTTTTGTTTTTTGTTTTTTTTTTAATTAGGTTTTAATCTAATTTTTTTGTTGTAGAGGTCTTCAACGTCTTCAGGGATCGTTTTCTTCAGCGTCTTTAGGGATCGTTGTCTTTAGCATCTTCAACATCCTCTGCTGCAACTTTCCAGATACGTTTAACATTCTCCCTGTTATCATGTAGGGAATTTATGCAGAAGAGAAATCGGTTAAATGAGAGAGGCCTGGTAAGGAACATGAAAAGAACCAATGAATCAGTCTAACTGTATACGCTTTTTTGGCTCTCTGCTTTTTGGAAATGTGTTGATAAGACTGTCAATTACTACTTTCTATTACTACTATCTCTATAAACTATCTCTGCTTTTTTTGGATCTGTCTCTGCTTTTTTTGGCTATGTCCCTGCTTTTTCTGGCTCTAGCTCTGCTTTTTTTGGCTCCGTCTCTGCTATTTTTGACTCTCTGCCTTATGTACAATGATTCATTCCATATCATTCATAGTTAAAATTTCATTTAAATACAACATTTATCATAATGTAAAATGACTCATTCCATATTCATTTTTAGATTCAAGAGGAGCTGATTTATCATAATGTACAATGACTCATTCCATTTTCATTTTTAGATTCAGGAGGAGCTTTTGAGAATGTTATGATAATGCCAATAAAGAATGAGCTAGAATCATCTTCAAAATCTATTAATTACATATGAAAATTTATAATAATATTGTGTACATTTGAGAATATTTTGGAACATGTTTATATAAATTATATATACAAATGTACTTTTTTTGGCTCTGTCTCTGCTTTTTTTTGGCTCTCTGATTTTTTTGGTTCTCTACCTTATATACAATGATTCATTCCATACTATTCATAGATAAAATTTCATTTAAATACAAGATTTATCATAATGTACTATTAACACTTGAATTGGACCCCAGGCTAAAAGGACAAAACAGGGTAACAACTAAACCATGCTCAGCCTTGTAGCTAGCCCTACAAGGATAGGAGAGGGCTCTCTCCGTGAAAGAATATTCAATGGAATACACTAAATGGACTGATATTAGGCTAGATAAAATGATGGGAAAAGGGTTTAATAAAATGAATGAATGAATTTCAGGGATGTGTGGGATAAAAGGGACAATTGAAACCGGGAATTAAATCAGGACATAGGGTATTTCATGGGGCAAGATAGGCAGGAAAATTAGCAATTAAAAATTAATGAGGATGGGATGGAAAGACTGGTGAGGAGTTGAAAAGGGCACAATAAATGGATCCTTTTCAAATAGAAGAAAAACACAGAGTATGAATGATTTCCCAAGGCAAAGCATATAAAAATGGATTCTACCTTTCTATCATGAAAAGCATTCAGAAGGAAATGCTTATGGATGAATGGAACACATAACAATTCACATATGAAACAAAGGAGAAAAACAAATGCTAAATCTCATACCACATGGATACCACAAATCAGAGCTGCATCTCTTATTAATTCCTGTCAAACTGTACAATGAGCACAAAATGTTCTTCCACACTATTCCCCTACTGCTGAGTTACTGCTTGCTTACAAATGATTTACAATAATAAATACACTGAAATGTGGGAACATAGATCCACAGAAAAGGGAGCTGTTCTAACAGCTGAAGAACTGAAATACAATCATAGTAAAGAAATACAACAATCTACCCCCCTAAAATAAGGGACAACATTGCATTTGACCACTTGGAGATTTCACTGAAGGAAAAATAAGAAATCCGATCCTATTTTCCTGCTGTCGTAGATATCTCTATTTTATTTTAAGCTCTCTCGGCCCTTTAACTGTCGCTTTCCATATTCCGTTTGAATAAAACTGACCTTTTAATAAACTGCCGTTGAAATAAAACAAATTGAAGTTATGCATTCGTGAAGGGAAGAAATGGTGAATTGGAAAGAAGGGAGAGGAGGTGGGACCCATGTTATAATCGCAATCGGGATTGGGGAGCGGGGCAGGTGTGTTACACATTGAGACCTCCCCCGATGCGATTGGGGAGAGTTCTTTATATACAAAAAAATTATTTATACAAAGGGAAAGGGGGCCAAATTATTACGAATGAGGCGGAAGAATTAAGTGGTGGGGCCGGGGTCAATCGCAATCACAATATCAGATCGGAGTGCAACGCATATGGGAAACACCGATGCCGATGGCCCGTTTGACTTTGAGCCGTCAGTTCAGCGGGGACAGATCAACGGTTGAGGAGCGATTGGGGATTATCAATTAGCGGGTTTCAATCGGAGGCATGATTTAAATGGTGCGATTGGAACGTTCCGATTGGTGGAGAACCGTTGGATTGGATGGTGAGATTGACGGCTGAGGGATAATCAAGAGCGATTAATCGGAGGAGCGGATCGGGAGATCAGAGGAGGGGCTGCGATTGCAGCGGGGTTTATAATAACGTTTTATTATAACATTTCAAAGCATGGAGGGGAAGTGGTTGGGCATACATTGCATTTGTATTAAAAATATTTATAATGTGATTTTATAATCAGAAAGGGGAAACAATGATTATTTAAAGGAATATTAAACTTTAATAATACAAATTTTAAAGGGAAAAATGGGAAATAGGGGGTATATGAGGATATAAGGACTTTTACTTCACTTAAGCATAGAATTCAATCCAGAAGTCAGTTTTGGGAGTGTAGTATACAGTTGGAAAGCTCTTTCCGGGCTCTTTCTGATGGATTTGCTTGGATGATTTGGCACTGAACATGCTGCAGAAAACTTATCTGAAGGCAGGGACATCACTTTGTGGAGATAACAACTTTTGAATTGTGATTTATTACATATGATGATATAAAATTACATAATGAATGATAATAAAGGAAAAATATCACGTTTTCACCTCAAAACATGGTTTTGAGGTGAAAATTACATTAAGCCGAATAAAATGTTTCTTTGATCTTCCTGGTGTTGTGACTTTGAATTTATTGACTTTCTCATGACCTTGCTGATATTATTTGACATTTGACTCATTAATTTGACCATGGTGAGACCCTAGCAACTAATGAAACCCATCATATGACCTACTGATATGTCTTTGAGAATGAAAGTGACTAATGACTAAAGACCATAGAAAGGAAAATCAACAAGTACCTTATGAGGGAAAACTGATAAAAAATTACTACCATCAATGAATCCATGACCTAGCAGAATGGTGAAATTTATTCGGTATGAGACACCTAATATGCAAATGCAAAAGAGAAGTTTTGATCACTGATGGCAGTATGACTAGGCTGACACTATAAGCTTGGCTCCAATGGGGATGGTAGCTCCTTGGAGGTGCCAATAACACCGTAGACCAAGTAGCCTTATCCATTGGGCATGGAGTCAAAAATACCGAAAAACTGACACAATGCAGACTGATACTGACTCAAGACTAAGACTGAAAAAATGAAATAAACCCATACCATACACATATAATCCAAGATTTTTAGCCTTCACCTCGGGCCCCAAACTTCAATGATTGTGTACTCTGAACTCTGATAAACATGACATGGTATATACAATGATGATGACATAGATTTCTGATCCTTTGTTTTCAACAATGGTAGTGCTTCAAAATCCTACCATTTACTGCTCCTCCAGGGCAATCTTGGCCATCCATTTCTAAAAGCAAGAAGGCATATTGTCCCCTGTATGCTATAATTCTGTATGGTCCTTTCCAAAGGTTGCCAAACTTATCGTGCTTCCCATTGTCTTCATTTCTTGCACCCCATTTCAACACTACATCATCCAACTAAAACTTTTATGCTTTAGTCTTCCTGTCATAGATTTTTTTAATCTTGTCCCGCAACTGACTTGCTTTCTATGACACCTCTTCTCTTGTTTGTTGAAGGTGGATCATCTGGTTGATCCTTCGCTGGTTGTCATCATCTTCGCTGCCAACTTCTTGTAATAATCTTATGACTGGAACTGTAAGAGAAGTAGGAAAGACAACTTCAGTACCATAAACTAGGTCAAAAGGTGACATACCTATTGATTTTTTACTGCTAACTCTGTCTGCCCACAGTGCGTTGATAAGCTTTCAGTGTCAATTTCTTTTGTTTGCCTTCAAAATTTTCTTAATTATATTCATCAGTGATTTGTTCGATGACTCTGCCAGGCCGTTGCCTTGTGGATAATACGCTGTTGAAAGACTCAGCACGATGTTGTATTTGTCACAGAAATTGACCATTTTCTTTGATCTGAACGTGGCAGCATTATCTGTCACAATTTTACATGGGAAACCAAAACGAGATAAAATATTTGATTCCAGGAATTGAATATTACCGCGTCAATTGCTTGCCTGGTAGGGATGGCCTCAATCCATTTCGTAAAGTAATATGTCCCAGTCAATATCCATCGATGCTGTGCTGAGGATGCGGGGTGAATTTCTCCTATAAAATCGAGCCCCCACTGCTGAAAGGGTGCGTTCACTGAAACTGGTTTCAAAGGAAGTGGAAGCAATTTCTTCTTCCCTTGGAAAATTTGAAATTCATGACAATTCATCACAGTTTTATATAAAGCAGAAAATAATGTGGGCCAATAATACCCGGCTCTCAATACCTTGTTCGCTGTAGTTTTCCAAAACAAGTGACCACCACAGTCACCTTTATGGAAATCGCACAATACCTTCTGAGCTTCTTCAACCAGACAATTTAGCAAAACACCTCCTAGGTCTTTCCAATATAAAGAAATGTTCAAAATACAATATTTCACAGATTTGAGCTTCAGAGATCTACCTTTACTCTTAGACATGCCTGGAGGAGGTGACAAATGCTGAAGAACATACACAATATCTGAATACCAAGGGGACTGCAGAAAAATATCTGAAATAGGAACCAGCAAACCTTCATCTTCCTCTTCTGACATCGCTGTAATGAGGTTTATATCTAAAGCACGCAGATTTGGTTGAGCCATCAATTTCGCCAAGCCTTGGCCTTTGATCAATTTCGTGGGCTTGATCTCTAGATCATACTCCAACATAGCTGCTATCCATTTGCCTCTTCGACCTTCTGGATCAGCTTGCATCAACACATCCTTCACTGCTATGTTAGGGACATATGCTATAGTATGTGAATGCAGAATATATACCCTAAAATCCTTCAATGCCTTGATAAGGGCCAATGTCTGTTTCTTAATAATATTATATCTTAAAGCAACATCTCTAATAGTCCTACTGAAAAAGGCAATTGGATTTTCTACTTCATCTCTCTTTTGCATTAAAACAACAGCCATAGTATGCTCAGATGCAAACGAAAATATGATAAAATCTTGAGTATAGTCGGGGCTGATCAAAACTGGGGCATTAGAAAAAGAAAACTTTACCAAATTAAATGACTTGATAGCTTCTTCACTCCACTTAACAGTGTTGTCTTTCTTCAACATATTGGTCATTTCTCTCAAATGTTCAGCCAGATTAGGTATAAATTTGTGTAAAAAATTCAATTGAAGGCCTGAATCTCTTTCTTGTTCTGTGGAATATCTATGAGTTGAATTGCCTCCACTCTGGCTGGATCTATGCAGATGCCATATTTAGAGATGACATGCCCGAGAAATTTTCCGTCATCCATGGAAAAAAGGCTCTTCTTGTGATTGAGAGAAATCCCAAACTTTCTGCAACGCTGAAAACCACTCTTAAATGGTGCAAATGCTCATCGTCTGAACCTGAAAACACTGTTAAATCATCCAAATAAACAACCAGAAAAACATCCTTTTCATTTGCAAAAGCAATTTCCATTTCACGATGGAAGGTGGCTCCAACGTTCTTCAGTCCGAAGGGTATCTTAGCATACTGGAAGGTTCCCCAGGGTGTTGTGAAGGTAGTTTTATCTTGGTCCTTCTCATGCACCAAGATATGGTTGTACCCTGAGTAGCCATCAAGTAGTGACATCCTAGATGCTCCAACTACTCTCTGCAGAATATGGTCCATTTTCGGAAGTGGGTAATTATCTTTTAAGGATGCCTTATTCAAATTCCCAAAGTCAATACACAGTCTTATTTCTCCAATCTTTTTACGCATTGGAACCAAATTTGAAATCCTGTCAGAAAATCTAATGGGAACTAGGATACCTGATTTGTAAAACCTATTTACCTCATTTTCAATTGATGGCAGCAACTTCGGATTGATTCTTCTCAGCTTCTGTTTGAAAGGCTTCTGATCTGGCTTGATAGGCATTGTATGCTGGATTATGTTCTTATCATACACTTTCAAATCTGAATAATCCCATGCAAATACATCAGAAAATTCAGAAATAAATTTGACATACTTCTCCTTTACCTCAAGGGATAATGCCTTTGACAATTTGAAAAACTTAGGCTGGTCAGCTGTTCCAATATTCACATCTTCAACTCCTTTCTCTGTGGGCACCAAGCTTGGTTTCTTTGCAACATCATCCTGATCAAAAAGCTCCTTTAGAGGTATGAGACCTCTAGGAATTACATTATCCTTTAACTGAAATATGTCCATCTGGTTTGCTTCTAACTCCTGATCATCCACCTCATACTCACCTTCTATGGGAGTATCTTTGAATTTTCCATCACCCTGCAAAAATGAATTAATCTCATTATCATCCCAAAATATTTCAAATCTGAATAATCCCATGCAAATACATCAGAAAATTCAGAAATAAATTTGACATACTTCTCCTTTACCTCAAGGGATAATGCCTTTGACAATTTGAAAAACTTAGGCTGGTCAGCTGTTCCAATATTCACATCTTCAACTCCTTTCTCTGTGGGCACCAAGCTTGGTTTCTTTGCAACATCATCCTGATCAAAAAGCTCCTTTAGAGGTATGAGACCTCTAGGAATTACATTATCCTTTAACTGAAATATGTCCATCTGGTTTGCTTCTAACTCCTGATCATCCACCTCATACTCACCTTCTATGGGAGTATCTTTGAATTTTCCATCACCCTGCAAAAATGAATTAATCTCATTATCATCCCAAAATATTTTCCAATACCTTAAATTGTATGGAACAACAGGCCTATGTTTGACATAGATTTCAAACTTGTTGCTGGAGTTCTCCGTAATCTTCAAGTTACTGGCAGTAGTGGCCAGGGAATTGGCAATCAGATTCTGCATCCTGGGTACTGCTGTCAAAGTATACTCTAGGAATGTCTTCAAAATGTCCACGACTGCATTTCTGTATGCCCTCAATCTTGGATGTTTTTCTTGGTATTCTCCCTTCACCTGTTTGATTATCAGCTCGGAGTCACCATACACAGAAATCCTTTTTGCATTCAACTTCTTCAAAATTTTGAGACCTGCAATCAAAGCCTCATATTCTGCTTCATTGTTAGAGAAATCAAAAGCTAACTTATAAGCACAAACTCTAACATTGTTGGGAACCTTCTCAAGCTGGAAAACAGGGCTCCTAATCCATATTCCAATACCAGCTCCATCCTTACCAACAGCTCCATCAAAATACATACTCCACAGGCCTTCTTCTTCTTCTTGAAGATGTTGGAAATTTGTTTCTTTCTCTTCTTTACCTTGGCTGATTTCCAGCTATTCATTGTCCTTTCACTGCTGGCAGGCAGGAGGTTCAGAAGTGTTTGTTGCTTTATCATTTTCCTGTTTAAGGACTTCTCTGAAATTATTTGAAATCTCAGGTATTTCATCCACTTGTACCAATTGAACATTCTCATCATTTAAACCACCATCAGAATACAAGACAAAAGACTCTAAATCTGTATGGACAACATTAATGGGATGATTTACAGGCTCGTCTTTGTTGGTAATCATATATTTCATTTTCTTTTCTCTATATAACTTCCTCAACTGGCCCAATACAAGGATAGTGGCATAAGAGAAGTCAAGCTGCATAGTTCCTTTGAGTTTGGCACCCCAAGACCTAGATAGAAGCATTCCAAACCTTGGTGGGACATCAGCAACAACTACATCCATCAAGACATTCTTTGCTGGAATTTGATCCAAAGACACTACCAAATCTTTAATTAGACCAATACAGTGGACCCTAATTGAGTCGAAAGAATACAAATCATGATATTTTTGAGTGATATCAAGGCCTAGCTTCTCCATGACAGCTTTGGGCATCAAATTATGTGAGGCCCCAGAGTCCAACATAGTGTTATGCAGGATAAACTGATGTACTCTAAGACTCAAGTAAAAAGGGGGGACTTAATTTTCTTCAGATTCTTCTGTGGCTGGACTGAAAATAAGGTGTAGTCATCTTCTACATTAACCATATCGGAGACAGAGTCTATTTGCAAGACTTTGGACACCTGAGTTTTATACGCACTATTCTTCACCAACTTTGTGAGGGGCATAGACACTTTTAACTTAGAGATCTCATTTTCTAGATTAAAGGAGGGGGATTTTTCTAACTCTTTAATGGGCGGGTCTTTCTTATCTATTGGCTCCTTTACTGTGTTCTGCTGGTTCTTTTCATTTGCGGTATTAGCAACTGCAGGTGCTTTGCTAGAGGAAGGATCAGTTGGCTCCTTAGCTTTCTTTTGTGCATCATTCTTCATTTGGAGTTCCTTTCTCTTTTGAATGGGACTGACTGTAACCTCTCTATTCCTTAAAGAGTACTGCCTTTGCTGAGCCGACAGAGCATTCATATACCCTCTCTGGTAATCATTAGACTCCTCTTCCAGTACTGTATCATTGGCCAAAATGAAATTTTGGTCTTTTTGAATGTCTGGAGTCACCACTGTGTATTATTCGTCTTCTGTGAGGAAAATTGGCACACCATCAGCTATAAAAAAGTGATTAGCCTCAATCACAGGATCATCGTCATCTGAATCTGTCCCTTGCACGTAGTTCTACTGCAAAGAAGTTTTAATCTGCTGTTGTGGTGATGCAATTTGGTCCTGCGTTCTTTGCTCTCTTTGTTTAATTCTGAATTGCGGTCACTGCCCTCTGAAATTTGGATTTATTATTTGAGACTCCAGTCTGTTTTCAATGGTCAACCTATCGACCATTTTTTCTACTGTTCTGATTAGAGTGTCCATTTTACTGTCTGAAGTAGAGGCCTCCTCTTTTATTATGATTCTTTTCTCAACGCTGGTTCGTACTCTTTTAGCCAACATATTAGCTTCAACGTTTACCACTATCTTCTGCATGTCTTCAAGTGAAGACGGGTCTCTTTCACGCAACTAATATGCCATGTCAGCATCAAAATCGTCGGGAAATTTCAACAATGGTAGTCCCACAGGAGGCTTCAAATTAGCTAGAATAGCATTATATATAGCCTTGAATCTTAAAAAATAATCCTGCATGGTTTCACCCTCATTTCTTTTAATGTTCTCATACTCAGAAATAATTTGGAGTGGGTTCTTTTTTACCTCCCACCGGTCCAGGAACTGAGTGTGAAACTCCTGCAAAGTGCGAACTCAGCCTGGTGGTAAGGCTCTAAACCATTTTCTGACATCACCTCCGAAGCTTTGGACAAACAACCTTGTCGTTACATTCTCTGCTTCTACCTCATGCAAATAAAAAAAGTCATTTATTTTATCAACATGCTGCTGAGCTATGATGCTCTGAGTGGCATCAAAAAATAGGAAGTGTACTTTGATAGTCAGCTGGCATATCGTTGAGGACTTGGGGTAAGACCAGGGGTGCATACTTGGCAGCCATAACTCTGGGTGGATTTACAATAAGATTTATAGGATTTGAGGGAGGTGTTGATGGAGGAGATGACAGTTGGGAATTGACTGATGGGAATGATGATGAATTGGGAGGAGGAAAGACTGTTCCTAATGATTCTTAAGGCTCAGGAGGATTAGTTACAATGATGGACTGAGGAGAATTCAAAATGTAATCTTCAATGGAGGAATTTTCTCTTTGGACTTCAATATCTACAAGGAAGTCAGGATCTAAAACTGTATCATCAATGTCATTTTCAGACTTGTTCCTAAATAAAGAAAGCTCAAAATTCTCGTCAAAGGAAAGGTCTTCTACAAAAAATCATTCAATGGGCCAAGTATAGGATCTGAAGACGGGTCTGGGGCTTAATGATCCTTCTTGTCTTCTGACAATTCTTGGGATAAGATTTGGATTTTCAAACACAGGGGGAGGATTTGGATCTAGATTAGCCCTGGTGTATCTTCTTGAAGCCAGTGTGGTCAAATTTATATTTTACAAAAAATTTATTTGCAGCTTAGCAAAAGTCTGAACATCATCGTTCAAAAGTCTAGAATTATTTGATGTACTGGGGAAAATCTTGCAAGTCAGATGCTACGTTTATGAAAATAGATCGAAGATTGACTGAAGCAGCATTTATCTACTTATGCACTTGCAAAGAAATGTGCATTTCGAAGGCTACCTGTCATAACTTCAGGCTCCGTCTGTAGTTTATAAAAAAAATAACACTAACAAACAAACATCTTGAAATAATCCCTAGTGGAGTTGCCAGAGATGTTAGCACCTGAATTGGACCCCAGGCTGAAAGGGAAAAACAGGGTAACAACTAAACCACGCTCAGCCTTGTAGCTACCGCTACAAGGACAGGAGAGGGCTCTCTCCGTGAAAGAATATTCAATGGAATACACTAAATGGACTAATATTAGGCTAGATAAAATGATGGGAAAAGGGTTTAATAAAATGAATGAATGAATTTCAGGGATGTGTGGGATAAAAGGGATAGTTGAAATTAGGAATTAAATCAGGACACATGTTATTTCACTAGGCAAGATAGGCAGGAAAATTAGCAATTAAAATTTAATGAGGATGGGATGGAAAGACTGGTGAGGAGTTGAAAAGGGCACAATAAATGGATCCTTTTCAAACAGAAGAATAACACAGAGTATGAATGATTTCCCAAGGCAAAGCATATAAAAATGGATTCTACCTTTCTATCTTGGAAAGCATTCAAAAGGAAATGCTTATGGATGAATGGAACACATAAAAATTCACATATGAAACAAAGGAGAAAAAAAAATGCTAAATCTCATACCACATGGATCCCACAAATCAAAGCTGCATCTCTTATTAATTCCTGTCAAACTGTACAACGAGCGCAAAATGTTCTTCCACACTATTCCCCTACTGCTGAGTTACTGCTTGCTTACAAATGATTTACAATAATAAATACACTGAAATGTGGGAACATAGATCCACAGAAAAGGGAGTTTTTCTAACAGCTGAAGAACTTAAATACAATCATAGTAAATAAATACAACAATCTGCCCCCGAAAATAAGGGACAGCATTGCATTTGACCACTTGGAGATTTTGCTGAAGGAAAAATAGAAAATCCGATCCTATTTTCCTTCTGTCGTAGATATCTCTATTTTATTTTAAACTCTCTCGGCCCTTTAATTTTCACTTTCCATATTCCGTTTGAATAAAACTAACCTTTTAATAAACTGTCGTTGAAATAAAAAAAATTGAAGTTATGCATTTGTGAAGGGAAGAAATGGTGAATTGGAAAGAAGGGAGAGGAGGTGGGACCCACGTTATAATCGAAATCGGGATTGGGGAGTGGGGGAGGCATGTTACACATTGAGACTTCCCCCGATGCGATTGAGGAGAGTTCTTTATATACAAAAAATTGATTTATACAAAGGGAAAGGGGGCCAAATTATTATGAATGAGGCGGAAGATTTAAGTGGTGGGGCTGGAGTCAATCGCAATATCGGAGCGGATTGCAACACATATGGGAAACGCCAATGCCGATGGCCCGATTGACTTTGAGCCGTCGGATCGGCGGGGAAAAATCAACGGTTGAGGAGCGATCGGGATTGTCAATCGACGGGTTTCAATCAGAGGCAGGATTTAAATGGTGCGATTGGAATGTTTCGATTGGCGGAGAACCATCGGATTGGATGGTGAGATCGATGGCTGAGGGATAATCGGGAGTGATTAATCAGAGGAGCGGATCGAGAGATCGGAGGAGGGGCTGCGATTGCGGCGGGGTTTATAATAACGTTTTATTATAACATTTCAAAGCATGGAAGGGAAGTGGTTGGGCATAAATCGCATTTGTATTAAAAATATTTATAATGTGATTTTATAATCAGAAAGGGAAAAAAAGGATTATTTAAAGGAATATTAAACTTTAATAATATAAATTTTAAAGGGAAAAATGGGAAATAGGGGGTATATGAGGATATAAGGACTTTTACTTCACTTAAGCATATAATTCAATCCAAAAGTCAGTTTTGAGAGTGTAGTATACCGTTGGAAAGCTCTTTTCGGGCTCTTTCTGATGGATCTACTTGGAGGATGATTTGGCGCTAAAAATGCTATGGAAAACTTCTCTGAAGGCAGGGACATCACTTTGTGGAGATAACAGCTTCTGAATTGTGACTTATTACATATGATGATATAAAATTACATAATGAATGATAATAAAGGAAAAATATCACGTTTTCACCTCAAAACATGGTTTTGAGGTGAAAATTACATTAGGCCAAATAAAATTTTTCTTTGATCTTCTTGGTGTTGTGACTTTGAATTTATTGAATTCCTCATGACCTTGCTGATATTATTTGACATTTGACTCATTAATTTGACCATGGTGAGACCCTAGCAACTAATGAAACCCATCCTATCACCTACTGATATGACTTTGAGAATGAAAGTGACTAATGAATAAAGACCATAGAAAGGAAAATCAGCAAGTACCTTATGAGGGAAAACTGATAAAAAAATTACTACCATCAATGAATCCATGACCTAGCGGAATGGTGAAATTTATTCGGTATGAGACACCTAATATGCAAATGCAAAAGAAAAGTTTTGATCACTGATGGAAGTATGACTAGACTGACACTAACATGTACAATGACTCATTCCATATTCATTTTTAGATTCAAGAGGAGCTTTTGAGAATGTTATGATAATGCCAATAAATAATGAGCTAGAATCAGCTTCAACATCTATTAATTAGATATGAAAATTTACAATACTACTGTGTACATTTGAGAATATTTTGGAACATGTTGATATAAATTATATATAAATATGTACTTTATAAATATTTTGGAACATGTTTGTTGTGTGAGGAAGTAGTACTTTATGATGATATGTTTAGTGATTGAAGGAAGTAGAATATTTTATTTTTGAAATTATTATTAAACCTGTATTGAAACACTTAATAGATATGTAGGTTCACTGAAATTTACCTTAATATCTTGTAGAGCCCATTTCATCCAAAACACTGAAAAATAAGTAACTACTATGTATTCCACTTCTACTCTAGATAGAGAAAGTATTGACTCTTTCTTGCTTAACCATTAAACCAAAGACTCTTCCTAAGTAGAATTATACATTGTACACTTGTACTTTTCATGTCATCCACACAAGCCTAGTTGAATCTCTATATGTTGTCACTGTAAATTTCTCACATTTTGGGTACTATAGTCCATTTTTTGTAGTCTCTTTCAAGTATCTTAATATCTGTTTGTTGGTAATAGATGACTTTCTCACCTTTTGGGTACTATAGTCCATTGTTTGTAGTCTCTTTCAAGTATCTTCATATCTGTTTGCTGGTGTTTGTTGGTAATAGATGACTCTATTTAGTTGTTGATTGAAATATTCCAACTAATATAAATTCCAAAATTATATCTAGTCTTTAAACCTTGTTATGTATATCAAGCTTCCTATCATATAGATGTAAAGGTTATGATCAAAATATCACCTCATTCATCATCCATCATCTGTGTTGGAAATATTGTCATTGATGGCAAAGGAGGAGACAAGAGTAGCACCCGAACTATCACTAAGGCAAAAGAGCAAAGAAGAAACAACAAAGGTAGTAGATAAGACAAGAAGCAGAGGCAGCGAATTGAAGTAGAGGTAGCAAAGAAGCAGAGAGGTAGCGGAGGAGAGAACAACGCACTTAGAATACAAAATAAGCTCAGGAGGGAACAACACACTCAATACAGAACAAGCTCAGCAGGAACAACGTGGAGAAACCAGTGTCACAGAGCGGGACAGTGTAAGTAAACGAAAAATAGACTAAGGTAGAGAATTATTTGAAGAAATCCAAGTGAGGTGAACGAACGGTCACGAATCGATTGCAACAGCAAAGGCAAGAGATGGATGGATGAGATTAAAGTAGGCAGAAGAGGCGAAGAAGAGCCGCTTGAAGGCAAGAAGAGAGTGGAGATCTTATCACAAGTATGAAATGGGAGAATAGACCGTCCTGATTTCATTGCATCCGACCATAATATTTTAGCACACATCACAATTGGCAGGTAGAGTAATGAAGAAACGATGCGAAGTTGTGATTGCCGATATTGCGATGTGATCACATATCACAATCGGCGAAACATAAAAGGAATTGGCAAGTGAACATCCGTATATGCGATGGTGCGATATTTGTCCGATCTACGACAGTTAAGATCTAATGGTGTTCACATAGTGCGATGTATCGAGATTAGCAAGGTACAACACCCTGTGGGCTCGAGGTTATTATTTGAAGTTCGGGGTTTAATATATGTTATGAGGTTTAGTTATATGGAAAGTTGTGAATCGAAATCACATGGGTTAATCAAATTTAAAGTTGGTGAGAGTACAACGGAATGCGATGACCGTCGGATTATCGTCTATGGAATGCGATAAGCTATTAGCTGTCAGATGAAATGGATGGATGGGTTGGTTGAATATGCTGTGGGACCAACATTAATGTGTGGTGGTTTATGTTTTAACCAAGATTGAAATTTGAACGAATGAAATAAAATGATAAGTGGGCTCGAGTACATCGGGACTAGTGAATAAAGGTGAGTTAATAGATCATCGGGTCCGCAGGGCCATCACATCGGCGTGGAGGCATAGCAATAGAACAAGCCATTGAACTTTGTGATTGTGATGGTGTGATTTAATAGCAACCGTCTGATCCCAATTAACAGCAACCATTGGATCTACAGTGAACCATCGCATCGGTGGAGAACAAGAGACGCAAGAACCAACTGTTGGGATATTGCGATAGCAATAATGCGATCCATGGTGCACGTGGGAATAATGGTGGGACCCTTCTGATATCACATCGGGAGATTGGAAGGGCAAAGATCGTAAGAACAAAGTAAGATTGCCGAAATGCGATAATTAGTTCGGATGCGATGTAGACTCAAAACAAAGAAAAAATAGAAATTACCGAAATACCAAGGTACTGCCTAGTGGGACCCTCCGCACATCGCATTGGCGGAAATCAGATGACCAAAGGCACATCGAACCACTGAAGGTTGCGATTGCGATTGCGACAGTGAGATGTAGTGTCAGCCGTCAGATTTGATGAATGACAAACGACAGATAGGTGAGTTGATTGATAGCTATGGGACCCTTCGCTCATCACATCGACGGAGATCAGTAGATGAAGGCATAATAGAAAACGAGACTCGCCGAACACGGAAGTGCGATGAAGGGAGCGGATGCGATGCGGATCAAAGCAGAATCCTAAAGTGTTTTAAGTCTGGTAGTATATGTTTTCCTTGTGTTAAATTAAATCGGAGGGAAAAAGAGGATTACAATGCAGAATGATGGAAATCCAAAATGCAAGTGAAAAACATATGCGACACACTCTTCGAAAGATAATGGAATAGATTTTAAAAGTCTGCGGATCAGTGAAGGAAGAATTAAAAATCCGAAAAGAAGTTACGCAAAACAACTAGACTGTAACTATGGAAACTGAAAAGACAATGACAGTAGTGGAAAAGACAAATAGACAACACACCAAGAAATGAATGGGTTGAATTCAAATACTTGTTTTAACTGAAAATGTAAATTTTTATTTATTTTATATTGTTTGTGATGCAATGGCAACTCTCCGAAGGCAAAAAAAAACTCCACTGAAATACTGAAATATGTATATACTGCTATATTCCTCTGAATGAGTTGGAAAAAGAAATGGGAAGGTGGAAGGCAAAGAGTCACGGTTGTTCATTTCGAATTCCCTCTGGAATGCTAACAGTCATGAGGTAATCTCTATAAATGATATTAAAAAGATATACATAGAGAGGTTAGAGAATGGAGAAATGAGGCAGAGAGGGTAAGAAGAAGGAGGAGCAGATAGAGAAGCCATGAATATTCAGAGATGATATAAGGCATATATGAAGGCTGGTGTATAGCAGTGAATAAGGAACAGAACAAAGCTGATATCCAAGTAAATCAGCATGTTTTTTTTATGAAAGAGTGAGGAAGTTGGTGCTTCCATATCAAGTTGTAGCTTGATATATGGAGGTTGTAGCTGGCTGAGGTAGGAGCCTCCTGTAGGTTGTAGCCTGTAGAAAATAGATGGGAGTTGGAGCTTCCTTGCAAGTTGTAGCTTGCAGAATTGAGGTAGGAGCCTATAGAAAATCAGTGGTGAGAGGGAGTTGGAGCTTGCCTTTGCATCACAATAATAATAAGATGTGGTTTTCTCCCTTATGGGTTTCCACTTATATCTGGTGTCTATGTACATGATGATTATGTGTTGATACTCTGTATTTAATCTGCTTAATACCTGCTGCTCACTAATTAAGATTGTGGTTTCACTGTACATTAAGTTAATCATGAAATGAAGATTTAAATAAGTGTAAATGAAAGTTTTACAAGACCATGGATTCATTAAACTGATTCACCCCCCCCCTCTCAGTTTAACAAAGGATTCAACAATTGGTATCAGAGCAGGTTCCTTCTGTATTAGTTTAACAACTAGAAGGAGATCCGAGGTCCCCCAAGATGGCTAGCCTAGAAGCATGCTCAACAAATAAAGCCCTCGTGTTCAATGACACAAACTATGCCTTCTGGAAAATAGGAATGAGGATGTACATAATGTCTCTAGGAATAGAAGTTTGGGCCGCTGTGGAATTGGGATATGCCCCAAAGCAGTCTGACTCAAAGAAAGATGCCAAACTAGATTTTGTAGCTAATGAAAAAGCCATGAATTCTCTCTTAAGTGGACTATGTGAGGCAGAATTTATCAAAGTAATGCACA
The DNA here is from genome assembly GCA_034641835.2 of Pinus albicaulis. Taxonomy (NCBI): domain Eukaryota; kingdom Viridiplantae; phylum Streptophyta; class Pinopsida; order Pinales; family Pinaceae; genus Pinus; species Pinus albicaulis. The sequence goes on along the minus strand of CM076579.1, from coordinate 71,614,360 downwards.
AAAAGACTGCCAAAGAAATATGGGATACATTAGAAAGCATCCATGAGGGAGAAAAAAAGGTGAAGATAGCCAAACTACAAGTCTATAGAGCTTAGTTTGAAAATATAAAAATGAATGATGAAGAAGACATTGCTAGCTTCTTCTTAAGGGTTGCAGAAATTGTGAATAACATGAAAGCTCTAGGAGAAACCATAAAAGAATGTGTAATTGTTCAAAAGATTCTAAGATCTTTACCATCCAGCTTTAACCCCAAGGTTTCTGCCATAGAAGAAACAACTGATTGGGAAACTCTGACCACGAACCAATTACTTGGAAACTTAACAGCCTATGAGATGAGACTGCCACAGAGGAAGTCAAATGTGAGGGAGGCAGCCTTTAAGACAGAGAAGAACAAAGAAGAAAAAAAGATATATGCTCTTGCTCTGATGAAGAAGAGGCCAAATTTGTCAGAAAATTGGATAGAGGCTCAGGAAAATATAAAGGTGATGCCCGAGCTAACCCCTCAATCCACTATCACACTCTCTATGTGCATCTAAAACTACATTTCAAGTTTAAGCCCAAGTAATTTTAAATCTGAGAAACTCTAATACACATGCGGAAGCTTGACTCTCCACTTGATTCTCAGTGGTTAAAACCACACCTTCACTCCCTCTATGAGGAAGATTTACCTTTTATCTAACGGTTAACACCATACCAAACCCACTTCATGGATATCAGACATTCGATCCTTAGCATTTAAATCCGTAGCATAACCTTCGGCTTCCACCGCACGTGGAACCCACCAGACTTTAGACTTCGATTAGATAAATATCAACGCATTAACCCTTCTGGCATGACCATATGCGCTCACATCTTATTAATTTATCTATGGTAAAAAAATACATAATCCAACCATTGTATCAAACATATGATGTACATAACCAACGTTCCTTATTCCTTTCGGTCCCACAGTAATTAACACTTACTGATTGATTAAACACTATCCGTACCTCCCTTAACTCCCGTGCAAGTTGCCATGTGAATGTCGTTGGATCTATTTCCGATCTAATCGAACCATAGTCACATTTTTCTTGTCACAGAGCTTTAACATTCCAAAAAAGTGCGAAATGGGTGGTTTTGGATACCACTGTCACCACGTGTCTATCGCTGAGCCATATCGCATTTTTTTCCAAAACAACTTACTGTTTATAAATTTTGCGAATACCATCAGTGGTTTCTTAAGACCACTTTATAGTTCCACTTCACCATTCATTCACGGTTCCACCATCCTCCTACGCCTTCAATCGTTTCTAGTTCTTCAATACAGATTTATCGGTGGCTTAATCCGTCCACTTCTACACCATTACTTTGATCTCTATCCTGGGGCCTTGCTCAACCAAAAATGCCCCTATCCTTCGGTTTCTCTCCTTTTGTTTAGCCCAATTGCTTTGGCCGACGCCTTCGTACTCTTTCTACTGTTCAATTTTATCAATTGAACAGTCTTCAATCACTTTATCCCTTCGATCTGAACTTTTCATCCTTCGTAAAATAACCAACCGTAAAAGAAATTATAGAAAACCTATTGCGTGGGATTCTGATATATTCATATGTCGAGTTCTACAGTGGAACCTCAATTTTGATCCTGTGTCATCGACCCTTGCAGTGGTCGATGACTGCAATCTTTAACCATTGAAACTTCAACTAATCCTTTCAGATATGTATGCAACTCCCTAATTAACCCCTATCATTCTGCTCGACCACAGCATTAAGCCTATTTCGACAATTTCATCAATTCCCACTATATGCATAGCATGGTCTCAAAATCCTATTACAAAGTTACCTCATATTTGTTTGTTGAAACCAAGCATATTCACACAGAGTTTAAGTCAATCAAAACACATACATTCAAGAACAAATTCCTTCATTCATATATGAAATCAAATACAAAAACATTCACTTACAAGCTTCTTGTCTAGCCATATCTTCAATTCGATGGTCTTCTATCCTTACTACTCTGCCTCTGAACCTCTTCTATCTGCCTGTAGGCTTACATTTATGCAAATTAATAATGAACCAGTTCATCTTCCTTAACATCTCAACAAAGACTCTTGGAATTCTCAACTTCCTAAATTTAGACTCAATCTCTAGAATAATTGGAACTGATCCTACTTCGATTGTCTCTTCACATTCCTAACTAATCACCTTCTTCTCATGTTCTCTAATGATTAGAGAACATTTACACTTCCTCACTATTTTATTCAAAATACTAATAATTACATGAGAATTTAGAAACATAAGACCCCCCTATGTCTTATAAAAATACAAAGTATTTCTTGAGCCTAATGCCCCTGCATCAGACTCCCAAGGTTCAAATTTATCGTGATCTCCTAATCATGTGTTTGTAGTTTTTGTTTACTTGGGTCCCATACTTTGTTTTGTTGCTGTCCATCAACTGCATCATCCTTCAACTGCACTTCTCCAGGTCTCCATATCTTGTTCTGCAAATTACCTCCAGCTATATTTTCACAATCTCTTCTTTTTTTTACTTTTCTAAAATCCTTCTGCTTTCTTGCTGCTGTCTGCTGCTTTTGAGACACATTCATCATCAATTCTATGATGTTTTCAATTTCTCGGTCTAGTTTATCTTCTATCTGAAAATATCTTTGCCTCTTGTTGCTGCCTTCAATTTCTGTTGCTGTCAACATTGTTGTTCTTGCTATCCCACATGTTACTAACATGTTTACTACTCCTGCAGATGTCACCCCCCATGTTGCTACCTCCCAAAATTCCTGTCCCTCTGCAACATTCTCTTGCTCATCACCTGCAAATTTACCTTTAAAAAGTAAATTAGCTTTTAGTTCTCTAACTGTAGTAACATAACCACTCATTTCTCCTTGTATACTAGTAAGCATAATTAAATTCTGCAAACTAGTATTTGTTCCTAGTTCTTCCACAGCTTTAGGAAAATTCACTTTAGTGTCTGCAATTTCACTCTCCTATTTAAATGTTTCCATCAAACATTTCAGCCACTCATCAGTATGCTGGAATCTAAATTCAGCATCTTCTTCTTCTTCTTCTTTGACAATCTTCAGTAATTGTCTTTCATCCCCTTGATTGGTTCTGGAAATCAAATCAAGTTCTTCAACCACTGTATATTCATCTTCTATCAGGATGGAATTCTGATTCTCCATCATTGTAGCAGTTTTAAAAATCTTCCCCACAATCTGCTCTTGGTCCATCAGACAAGCCAATTCTTCCTTGCCACCAATAGTAACAAGTTTCTGCATGACTGTTTCATCTTCCTTCTACAACAGTTCTTGTACTATCAAGAAAATTTCAAATGATGGATTGTCTTCTGTATCACCTGTAACCACAATCAAACTGTCAGTGTCAAAATCACAAGACCCAATGGTCTCACTTGCTGGTCCACTCACAAAAATTTCTTTCTGCAGTTCTGAGTCTGTTTCAAGACCCATAAAATCTTCACTACCTTTCTCCTTAGCTTCTAGAGTTATTTCCCCTATTCCAATCACCATGTTGAAATGATGATCCTTCACTATGTTTTTAGCTAACATAGTTTCCTTCTTATTAACTTTCCTGACAATTTCCATTTGCTGTTCTTCTTTGCCTGCATAATTAACACATGAGCCTTCAGCACAAAAATTACAAGATCTCAATATCTCTTTCTCCTCTGATAACACATCAATATGTTGTTCTGAGTTTCCTTCCAAATCCTCTGTCAGCACATCAGTATGTTGATTTTCCTCCCCCATGAGACTGTTAGTTAGTCTCTCCTTCTTTCTATCATCTGCTTCATGAACACTATTCATGAAGACCTTCCTACCCTGCTTCCTCAACAAATTATCTTGTGCATAGGTCCTCTGTTTTTCCAATTCTCTTCTTTGAAAATCAAACCTTCTATACAATTCAAGAACTTCAATTGGAGTAGATTTTGGGAACCTCACACAACCTTTTATACCTCCACTTGTTCTTGACCGATCATCAGATGGTCCTTCATCTCTTGCCTCAATATTCTTATTAGAATCTTTTGTCTTCAATTTCTCCTGATATCTTGCAATCTCAGCATTGATCTAAACAAATTTCAGGTTCAATTTCTCCTCCTCAACAAAATTTAAATCTTGTTCATCTCCCTGTGATGTACCTGCAAACATACATAACTCTTTAGTTTAAAACCACAAGACTTTTCAGTCTTGGTTGCTTCCTCAAGAACTTCCCTTTGAACAGATCTACATGTGGAATATTCAAATTCCATCCTTGACTCAAGAACTCTGAGTTCCTCTTCCTCTGTAGAACCTATAATCTCCTCACAATTGTCAGGTTCAAAAATACAAGGCTCTACATCATCCAGCTGATCTATACTTGTCCAATACCTCAGGAAATAATCAATGATTTTCGCTTCATCAAGACAAACTTATTTTTGTCTTAAACCTTCACCATGCCTCACAAGATCTCTTGCAGATCTCAATTCTTAATCTGTACTCTATTCTGCTTCACAAACAGAAACTTCTTTTCTCAACTCAGCTGCTTTGAGTTCCTCTTTCAATAAGGCAATCTCCTTTTACCTCAACCTCAAATGTAATGGTTGCCATTTTACTCTCTTCTTCATGAGCCAACCAACTCTCTGGATTTCCTCTATCATCATCTTCATTTTGTTAAACTTCTCTCTGATCTCATCTATCTCTTTCCAATATTTTGCATAAGTTAATTTCTTCCTCATGCCATTTGTCCTGGCATCTTCTTTCTCTTTTCTGTTGTGGCCTCTATCAGAACCTCTATCACCTCTCCTATTACTATCAGTAGTCATCCTTTTCTCCATGAGTTCTTCGCTCACAAGCTGCACTAAGCCTCTGCAACAACAAGCTCTCATGCTGCTACTTACCTCACCAATCTTTTCCTCCGGATCTGGGCTTTTGGCAAGTACTAGTCCCCTATCTGCCGTAAACTTTTGAGCACTCTCTTCTGCTCTATCTAGGATTCACTGTGCAAATTTTCAAGAACACATATGTTCTTCTTTCATCCAGCCTTTGTTGGGAATTCTCCAGGTTCTGCCACACTTTCTTCCTCACTTTAGAATCCTTTGCTGGACTCTGCTCTCAAAGCTGTGATCTGATTTTGCTGAGAATTCTTCAATTGCCTGCAATTTGAATTCTGCAAACAATTCTTCAAACCAGATTTAAACACTGCTCATCAAATCACCTTCTCTTGAGAACAATGTAATTGTCCTCCCTATTCAACCTTTAGCTGAATATCAAGTCCACTGTCATCATCATCAAAACTCTGTCTTCACTTTCTGCAACCATAATTCTACAGTCATAAATTTCAAATCATATTTAAAATTATTTTACCTGCAATATCCCTACATGATCTTATTCTTCATTCATCCAGTTCTGCAAATCTCTGTTCTCTGCAACTCTGTGTACCTTTGCATATCATATTTTTAGAATTTTATCTTCTTTCATCATCTCATCACACATTCAGATTTAATTACAAAAAAAAATCCTTTTCTTCAAACAGAGCCTTTCCTGCTCTGATACCACATGATGGCTGGGCTAACCCCTCAATCCACTATCACACTCTTTATGTGCATCTAAAACTTCATTTCAAGTTTAACCCCAAGTAATTTTAAATCTGGCAAACTCTAACACACATGCGGAAGCTTGACTCTCCACTTGATTCTTAGTGGTTAAAACCATACCTTCACTCCCTATATGAGGAAGCTTTATCTTTTATCTAACGGTTAACACCATACCAAACCCACTTCATGGATATCAGACATTTTACCCTTAGCATTTAAATCTGAAGCATAACCTTCCTCTTCCACCGCATGTGGAACCCACCAGACTTTAGACTTCGATTAGATAAATATCAACGCATTAACTCTTTTGGCATGACCATATGCGCTCACCTCTTATTAGTTTATCTATGGCCAACAAATACATAATCCAACCATCGTATCAAACATATGATGTACATAACCAACGTTCCTTATTCCTTTCAGGCCCACAATAATTAACACTTACCGATTGATTAAACTTTATCCGTACCTCCCTTAACTCCCGTGCAAGTTGCCATGCGAATGTCGTCGGATATATTTCCGATCTGATCGAACCATAGTCGCATTTTTCTTGTCACATAGCTTTAACATTCCAAAAAAGTGCGAAATGGGTGGTTTTGGATACCACTGTCACCACGTGTCTATCGCTGAGCCATATCGCATTTTTATTCCAAAACAACTTACCATTTATAAATTTTCCGAATACCATCGGTGGTTTCTTAAGATCACTTCATAGTTCCGATTTACCATTCATTCACGGTTCCACATTCCTCTTATGCCTTCACTCGTTTCTGGTTCTTCAATATGGATTTCTCGGTGGCTTAATCTGTCCACTTCTACACCATTACTTTGATCTCTATACTGGGGCCTTGCTCAACCAAAACTGCCCCTATCCTTCAGTTTCTCTCCTTTTTTTTAACCCAACTACTTCAGCCGGCGCCTTCATACTCTTTCTTCTGTTCAATTTTATCAATTGAGCAGTCTTCAATCACTTTATCCCTTCGATCCAAACTTTTCATCCTTCGTAAAATAACCAACCATCAAAGCAGTTACAAAAAACCCATTGCATGGGATTCCGATATATTCATATGTCGAGTTCTATAGTGGAACCTCAATTTCGATCCTGTGTCATCGACCCTTGCAGTGGTCGATGACTGCAATATTTAACCATTGCAACTTCAACTAATCCTTTCAGATATGTATGCAACTCCCTAATTAACCCCTATCATTCGGCTTGACCACAACATTAAGCCTATTTCAACAATTTCATCAATTCCCCACCATATGCACAGCATGGTCTCAAAATCCTATTACAGAGTTACCTCATATTTTTTTTCGAATCAAGCATATTCACACAGAGTTTAAGTCAATCAAAACACATACATTCAGGAACAAATTCCTTCATTCATATATGAAATCAAATACAAAAACTTTCACTTACAAGCTTCTTGTCTGGCCAGATCTTCAATTCGATGACCTTCTATCCTTACTACTCTGCCTCTGAACCTCTTCTATCTACCCGTAGGCTTACATTTATGCAAATTAATAATGAATCAGTTCAGCTTCCTTAACAGTTCAACAAAGACTCTTGGAATTCTCAACTTCCTAAATTTAGACTCAATCTCTAGAATAATTGAAACTAATCCTACTTCGACTGTCTCTTCACATTCCTAACTAATCACCTTCTTCTCATCTTCTCTAATGATTAGAGAACATTTACACTTCCTCACTATTTTATTCAAAATACTAATAATTACATGAGAATTTAGAAACATAAGACCCCCCTATGTCTTATAAAAATACAAAGTATTTCTTGAGCCTAATGCCCTTGCATCAAAAGGTAAACTTCCATTTAAATGATTTAACTGTGGAAGAGTTGGGCACTATGCTTCTAAGTGTCCTCATAAGAAAACAAAGAATCACACTCAAGAAAGAGAGAAAACCAAGAACAAATAACTGGTAGAAAGGGAAGAGATTCAATAGAAAATCATTTTATGCTCAACAAGACAACAGTGCATTTGAAAGCTCAGATGAATCCTCCAATGAAGAGGGAACCACTGAATTTGTCTTAATGGCCAAGGAATAATTTGAAGATGATCTCCTGGAGTTTGATGAAGAATGTGAAGTTGATCTTGAGGAGGAGCTAAGAATTTCCCTAGAGGAAATAGACAGACTTAAACTAAAGTGCAGAAAATAGAAAGACATTCTCCTAAAATATGTAAGAGAAGAAAAAAAATTCAAAAGACCTCATTAAGTTGAAAGTAGAGCTTGAAGAAGACAAGAAGGTAGAAGACACTCTACTTAAGCAAATTGAGGATAAAATTCAGAAGCAAGAGAAATTGGAAGAAGAAGTATTATGCTTGAGGAGGAAATTAGAAAACACCCAAAGGAAATTGTCAATAAGCACTTCTCAAATGACAAGCTCTGATAATTTGAATAAAATACTAGATGCTCAAAGATCTCCTTTGATAAAAATTGGGATAGGCTATGAAGGAGAAACAAGTAAAGTCAAAGAAACAGATAACAGAAATATCTTTTTAAATATAAATCTTCCAGGAAATCACATAATATATTTAAAAAAAATATATTCTGTGATTTCCCGGAAGATTTATATTTAAAATGTTATGGATCATAGAAGCTTGCACTCTCAACAGAAATATCATTTTTGTAAAAGCTGTTAAGGATAATGAAGTAGCTCAGAAGGTTCCTACAGAAGTAGAAGCCTACAATGAAGTAAACAGAAATATGAAGGAACCTCAAATGACAAAGAACAAAATAAATAAACAGTCAACTGAAAAAGGCTCATATACTCCTGAATATATAAATTTTGGAAGCTATCAAAGGAGATTCTTCCCCCCTATGAAAAATTTCACTTGTTATGCCTGCCACAAACTGGGACATATTGCTGCATACTGTCATAAAAGGAGAATCGATTCCAACCAAAAAAGGATGTAAAAAGTGAAAAGACTACCTCAAGCAAACAAATGGAGAAGACAACCCTTCATCAGGTATGCTAATTGTTTTTATGGGTATTGTTTTTACTATAAAGAGTTCGGCCATAAAGCCAAGGAGTGCAGAACAAATGGAAAAAGACTGATGTATGGAAACTCAAGGAGATGGATGAACAATTCATAATTCACTCGTGTACATAATTCATTCAGAAACATAATCAAATGATTTGAATGCCATCAAATCGAGCCCAAGTGTCACAAATGTCCTCTCAGCGAATGTGGCCCATCTTCTCAGGAAAGGTACCAAACAAAAAGATGCATGCAGTGGAAAAATAAGTTGAATAAGTGTGAGCTGGCTCTAATAGCTCAAGACCAGAAAAACCAATGGTATTTGGACAATGGATGCTCAAAACATATGACTGGAGATCGAAGCAAGTTTGTAACCTTTGATGAAAAGAAATCTAGGAATGTAACATTCAACAATGATAAAGCAGGGAAAATCAAAGGGAAAGGCTTAGTCAGTCTGGATAATGGAAGAGGAAAGGCTCAAGATGAACTATTTGTGGATGGGCTGAAATCCAATCTGCTAAGTGTCAGTCAAATGTGTGACAAAGGCTGTGAGGTTCTTTTTAGAGCCCAAGACTGTGAAGTAAGATCAAGCACCATAGGAAAGACCTTGATCAAAGGTATTTGAATAGAAAGTAATGTCTATATAGTGAAAGAAGAGAATGAAGCATGCCACCTAAGAAAACTTGATGAATCATGGTTATGGCATAGAAGATTGGGACACCTTAACTTTGACCACATCATCAGTCTGAGCAAGAAGAATGCAGTCAGAGATATGGCAGCAATAAAGAAGCCTTCAAATACCATATGTAAATCTTATCAATTGGGCAAGCAGACCCACACATATTTCAAGACCAAAGAGAAATTATCTACAAGTAAGCATCTTTAGATTGTACACATGGACCTGTGTGGACCTTCAAGAACTAAAACACCAAGTGCAGAATCTTATTTCATGTCGATAATAGATGATTTTACCAGATTGACATGGGTAGCATTTCTCAAATATAAATCTGAGGCACTTGAGAAATTCAAAATATTCAAGGCACTAGCAGAAAATCAAACAGGATGCAAACTAAAGTGCATCAGATCAGACAGAGGAGGTGAATTCACAGACTATGATTTTGCAGACCTATGCAATGAACATGGGATAAAACATAAATTTACAATTTCCAGAACACCTTAACAGATTGGAGTGGCAGAGAGGCAAAAAAGACCAGTTCAATAGATTTGCAGAGCAATGATGCAAGAAAGTAACATTCCCCAAACCTTCTGGGCAGAAGCAGTACACACAGTTGTCCACATTCTTAACAATGCTCATTTAATACCAAACTGTGACAAGACTCCTTACAAATTATGGCATGGTAAACTAGCATCAATCAAGCACTTTAGAGTCTTTGGAAGCAAGTGTTTCATAAAAAATAATGATGAAAATCTGGGAAAGTTTGATGCAAGAGCAGATGAAGGAATATTTTTAGGATATGCATCCAAGAGTAAGGGTTACAGGTGCTACAACAAAAGACTGCATAACATTATGGAAAGCAATGTTGTAAGATTCGACGAAGAACTACCAAATAAAACAAGAAGCACAAGATGCGAAAAGCCCCCAGATGATCTTGAAGATGAGAACCAAGATAATGATGAACTGAGAAAGACAATAGAAGATACTGAACTAAACTCAAGAGGCCCCTCAAGACACACTCAAAAGAATCATCCAGAAGACCAAATCATTGGGGACAAGAGTGTTGGAGTCTAGACTAGAAGACAGATAGCTGAATAGACAGAAGAAGTATACCTAGCCATGTTATCACAAATAGAGTCAAAGAAGTTTGAAGAAGCCAACAAAGACAAATATTGGGTAAATGCTATGAATGAAGAACTAGACCAGATTAAGAAGAATAATATATGGGAGTTAATACCAAGACCCATGGGGAAAAAATTCATTGGCACAAAATGGATATTCAAGAATAAGATGAATGAACAAGGACAGGTAATTAGAAATAATGCCAGACTTGTATGCAAGGGATACTCATAAATAGAAGGTCTTGATCATGATGAAACCTTTGCCCTTGTAGCCAGAATGGAAGTAATCAGAATGTTTTTGGCCTTTGCACGCTATCATGATTTCAAGGTATACCAAATGGATGTGAAGTCTGCCTTCCTGAATGGAGATTTATAGGAAGAAGTCTACATGGAACAACCCGAAGGATTCTCCTTAACAGATAAACATGACTATGTGTGCAGACTAAAGAAAGCCTTATATGGGCCGAAACAAGCTCCTTGTGCATGGTATTCAAGGCTGGAAAAATACTTACAAAAAAAAGGTTTTAAGAAAGGAGGAGTAGACAAAAATTTGCACATAAAGGCTAATGAAAAAGATCTCCTAATTATTGTAGTCTATGTAGATGACATCATGTTTGGTAGCAACAAAGATAAGTTAACAAAAGGATTTGCTGAAGAAATGAAATTAGAATTTGAGATGTCTATGATTGGAGAGCTCACCTTCTATTTAGGACTTCAAATCCAACAAAAGGACACAGGAACATTCATCTCACAAGAAAAATATTTAAGAGAGATGTTGAAAAGGTTCCAAATGGAAGACTGCAAACCTGTGTCAACTCCCATGATCACTAGATGCAAGTCATGTGTTAATGATGGATTTGCAGATATAGATGAAAGACTTTACAGATCCATGGTAGGAATTCTGCTATACCTAATTGCCTCTAGACCAGACATTGTGTTGGTAGTAGGACTTGTGGCAAGATATCAAGCAGCACCAAAACAAAATCACTTACTAATAATCAAGAGAATATTCAGATATCTACAAGGAAATGCACATTATGGGCTATGGTATCGAAAAAGAAAAAGCTTCACTTTGACAACATATACAGATGTAGGTTGGGCCAACTGCATGGATGACAGGAAAAGCACAAGTGGAGGTGAATTTTATTTGGGAAAAAGTCTGGTGGCATGGCTAAGCAAGAAGCAAACTTCTATCTCTCTATCTACAACAGAAGCGGAAGACATAGTAGCAGTAGCATGTTGCACACAAGTAATGTGGATGAAACAAACTATCCAAGACATGAAGGTAAGCATTGAAGATCCCATTTCAATCAAATGTGACAATACAAGTGCTATAAGTATATAAAAAAATCCTGTATTTCATTCAAAAACAAAGCACATCCCAATAAAGTACCACTTCCTAAGAGAACAAGTAGCATAGAAATTAGTAAAGTTGGAATATGTACCAACAAAGGAAAAAACAACAGACATATTCACAAAACCACTCGCTAAAGAACCTTTCGAATATCTAAGAGACAAACTAGGGGTAGTGTCTACAGATGTTACTCTCTGACATGATCAGGAAAAATAAAAAGAATGTGTGTGTATATATATATATAGAGCGGGATCAGAGTAGAAGACAAGTGCAAGAGATGCAGGGTTTTCTAAAAGAAAGCATCATTCCAGGGGGAGAATAGTCAACAGATATTGTCACAACAGAGCTAGAGCAAGTGAGCAGTGCATGGAGTAGGTCCTCAAGATTAGAGTATTATGAGGAAAAGCAAGCAAAGGGAAAGGAAATTCTGGAGGAAGCATTGAAGTGTTGCCATCAATGCCAAAGGGGGAGACTATTGGAAATATTGTCATTGATGGAAAAGGAGAAGACATGAGTAGCACCCGAACTATCACTAAGGAAAAAGAGAAAAGAAGAAACAACAAAGGCAGCAAAGAAGACAAGAAGCAGAGGAAGCGAGGGTAGCAAATAGAGGCAGCGAATTGAATCAGAGGCAACAAAGAAGTAGAGAGGCAGCAGATGAGAGAACAACGCACTTAGAATATAGAATAAGCTCAGGAGGGACAACGCACTCAATACAGAACAAGCTCAGGAGGAACAGCGTGGAGAAACCAGTGTCACAGAGCGGGACAATGTAAGTAAATGGAAAATAAAGTAAGGCAGAGAAGTCTTTGAAGAAATCCAAGAGAGGTGAATGAATGGTCACGATTAGATCGCAATAGCAAAGACAAGAGATGGATGGCTGAGATTAAAGCAGGTAGAAGAGGCAAAGAAGAGCTGCTTGAATGTAAGCGGACGGTGGAGATCTTATCGCAAATATGAAATGGGAGGATAGACGGTCCTAATTTCATCACATCCAACCATAGTATTTTAGCGCACATCACAATTGGCGGGTAGAGTAATGAAGAAGCAATGCGAAGTTGCGATTGCCGATATTGCGATGCGATCACATATCATAATCAACGAAACATAAAAGGAATTGGAAAGTGAACATCTGGATATGCGATGGTGTGATATCCATCCGATCTACCACAATTAAGATCTAACAATGTTCGCATAGCACGATGTATCGAGATTAGCAAGGTACGACACCCTATGGGCCCAAGGTTATTATTTGAAGTTCGGGGTTTAATATATGTTATGAGGTTCAATTATATGGTAAGTTGTGAATTGAAATCACATGGGTTAATCAAAGTTAAAGTTGGTGAGAGTGCAACGGAATGCGATGACCGTCAGATTATCGTCTATGGAATGCGATAAGCTATCAGCCGTCTGATGAAATGGATGGATGGGTTGGTTGAATATGTTGTGGGACCAACATTAATGTGTGGTGGTTTATGTTTTAACGAAGATCAAACTTTCAATGAATGAAATAAAATGATAAGTGGTCCCGAGTACATCCGGACTAGTGAATTAAGGTGAGTTAATAGATCATCAGGTCCGTAGGGCCATCGCATCAGAGTAGAGGCAGAGAAATGGAACAAGCCATTGAACTTTGAGATTGCGATGGTGCGATTTAATCGCAACCGTCCGATCCCAATTAACAACAACCATTAGATCTACAGTGAACCATCGCATCGGCGGAGAGCTAGAGACACAAGAACCAACTGTTGGGATATTGTGATAGCGATAATGCGATCTGCGGTGCATGTGGGAAGAATGGTGGGACCCTTTTGATATCGCATCGGGAGATCGGAAGGGCAAAGATCGTAAGAACAAAGTAAGATCGCCAAAATGCGATAATTAGTCTGGATGCGATGCAGACTCAAAACAAAGGAAAAAGAGAAATTGCTGAGATACCAAGGTACTACCTGGTGGGACCTTCCTCACATCGCATTAGCGGAAATCAGATGACCAATGGCACATCGGACCACTGAAGGTTGCGATTGCGATTATGACAGTGCGATGCAATGTCAGCCGTCAAATTTGATGAATGATGGATGACAGATAGGTGAGTTGATTGATAGCTTTGGGACCCTTTTCTCATTGCACAGGCGGAGATCAGTAGACGAAGGCAAAATGGAAAATGGGACTCGTCGAACGCCGAAGTGCGATGAAGGGAGCAGACGTGATGCGGATCAAAGTAGAAGCCTAAAGTGTTTCAAGTCCGGTAGTATGTGTTTTCCCCGTGTTAAATTAAATTGGAGGGCAAAAGAGGATTACAATGCAGAATGATGGAAAGCCAAAATGCAAGTGAAAAAATTATGCGAGACACTCTCCGAAAGATAATGGAATAGATTTTAAAAGTCTGTGGATCAATGAGGGAAGAATTAAAAATCCGGAAAGTAGTTATGCAGCACAGCTAGACTGTAACTGTGGAAACAGAAAAGACAACGACAACAGCGTAAAAGACAAATAGACAATGCGCCAAGAACTGAATGGGTTGAATTGAAATACTTGTTGTAATTGAAAATGTAAAGTTTAATATATTTTATATTGTTTGTGATGCAATGGAAACTCTTCGAAGGCAAAAAAAAACTCCACTGAAATACTGAAATATGTATATACTGCTATATTCCTTTGAATGAGCTAGACAAATAAATGAGAAGGTGGAAGGTAAAGAGTCATGGCTGTTCATTTCGAATTCCCTCTAGAATGCTAACAGTTATGAGGTATTATCTATAAATGATATTACAAAGATATACATAGAGAGGTTAGAGAATGGAGAAATGAGGCAGAGAGGGTAAGAAGAAGGAGGAGCAGATAGAGAAGCTGCGAAGATTCAGAGATGATATAAGGCAGTTATGAAGGCTGGTGGACAGGAGTGAAGAAGGAACAAAAAAGAGCTGATATCTAGGTAAATCAGCATGTTTTTTTTATGAAAGAGTGAGGAAGTTGGTGCTTCCATATCAAGTTGTAGCTTGATAGATGTCAGTTGTAGCTGGTTGAGGTAGGAGCCTCCTGTAGGTTGTAGCCTGTAGAAAATAGATGGGATTTGGAGCTTCCTTGCAAGTTGTAGCTTGCAGAATTGAGGTAGGAGCCTCCTGTAGGTTGGAGCCTACGGAAAATCAATGGTGAGAGGGAGTTGGAGCTCGCCTTTGCATCACAACAATAATAAGATGTGGTTTTTTCCCTTATGGGTTTCCACTTATATCTGGTGTTTATGTACATGATGATTAGGTGTTGATACTCTGTATTTAATTTGCTTAATACCTGTTGCTCACTAATTAAGATTGTGGTTTCATTGTACATTAAGTTAATAATTAAATGAAGATGTAAACAAGTGTAAATGAAATTTTTATAAGACCATGGATTCATTAAACTTATTCACCCCCCTCTCAGTTTAACAAAGGATTCAATAATCTGCACATAACTTGCATCCAATTGATATGGAGATTCACTTAGGTCATTCATCATCAATCATCTGCACATAACTTGAATTCCAAAATTATATCTAGTCTAAACCTTGTTATGTATATCAAGCTTCCTATCATATAGATGTAAAGGTTATGATAAACAACACCTCATTCATCATTCATCATATGCACATAACTTGCATCCAATTGATATGGAGATTCACTTATCTCATTCATCATCCATCATCTGCACATAACTTGAATTCCAAAATTATATCTATTCTAAACCTTTTTATGTATATCAAGCTTCCTATCATATATATGTAAAGGTTATGATCAACATCACCTCATTCATCATCCATCATCTACACATAACTTGCATCCAATTGATATGGAGATTCACTTAGTTCATTCATCATCCATCATTTGCACATAGCTTGCATGTTATGTGCATCCAATTGATATTCAACATGTATATAGTATTTAGAAGAAAAAAGTAATTTGATACAAAACATAGGTTTTAACCAATTATGTAGTTTTTCAGTTTCATATCCATGGTCTCAAACAATGAGAGAGAAAAAAACTTTTATGTTCAACATGTAAAACACAAATTAGCCATAAAAGTTTCCCATTGAAACCAAAAGTGATTTGATACAAAACATAGGTTTTAACCTAATCTAGTAAATTCCCCTACATTAAATTTCTAGAATAGATCTAATTAGAAGTTTTTCATTTTCATATCCATGGTAGTTCTATAGGAAGAGTCTGTAAAGGGCCAGGTAGCCTTTGGATCTCATCTTTTATGAAAGGTGACATATCTAGTAAATGCCCCTACAGTCAATCTCTGGAATAGATCTAAATGCCCCTATAGTCAACATGTATCTAGTATTTAGAAACAAAAAGTAATTTGATACAAAACATAGGTTTTAACCAATTATATAGTTTTTCATTTTCATATGCATGGTCTCAAACAATGAGAGAGAAAAAACCTTTTAGATTCAATGTATGTAAAACACAAATTAGCCATATCTCTAGAATAGATCTAAATAGAAGTTTTTCATTTTCATATCCATGGTCTCAAACAATGAGATAGAAAAAAGCCTTTTATATTCAACATGTAAAACACAAATTAGCCATAAAAGTTTCCCATTGAAACCAAAGGTGATTTGATACAAAACATATAGGTTTTAACCTAAGAGTAAATTCCCCTACATTCAATCTCTAGAATAGATCTAATTAGAAGTTTCTCATTTTCATATCCATGGTAGTTCTACAGATAGAGTTTGTAAAGGGCCAGGTAGCTTCTGGATCTCATCTTTTATGAAAGGTGACATATCTAGTAAATTCCTCTACAGTCAATCTCTGGAATAGATCTAAATATAAGTTTTTCATTTCTACCATGCATTTGCAATAAATGTCAATTTAATATATATATTTTTATTGAATTTGTTTTTTTTTTAGGGATAAGAAAACCATTAAATATGGTTGAAAAATGGAAATTATGCATAGAAGTTTCTTGCTATCCCAATCCAGGGAATGCAGTGATTACATATGTGCTTTCCAATATTGTGACTAGAAAAGTCGTCCAAAGGAAAATGAATATATGAAGAACAACAAACAACAAGGCATATTATATTGGATTGATAGAAGGCTTGGGAACAAGGATGGAGTATGGATCAAGTGGAATTGTAGTTTTCACCAATTCTAAACTTGTGTGCAACCAGATGAATGACGTATACCAATTTAAGAAGGAGAGGCTAAAACAACTGCATGGAATATCAAACAATATTGTTAGCCAATTTCAATTTTTTAGTTTAAGGCATTGTAAAAATGTGAATAAGATGTTTGCTGATTTATTGTTTGGGGCAATAAAAATTTAGGATTCATCTATCAAAGATGAATTAATAGATGAATTAAAATTATATGGGGCAATGCCAATGCCAATGCAAGATTCATCTCTCAAAGATGAATTAGTTTTGAGACACTCTTCTTCAAAAATTTAAGATTCATCTCTCAAAGATATCTTAGTTTTGAGATGCTCTTCTTCAAAAATTCAAGATTCATCTCTCGAAGATGAATTAGTATTGAGACACTCTCCTTCGAACTTTATTGATCGAATTGTAACATATCTTGGATATGTGTGTTGTGTACTTATAAATGTGTCTTTTTTAATGACCATGTGCTTTTTTCAATTATATACCAAGTGTGATCCCACCACACTATGTAAAGTGCAACTTCGTGAACTTCACATTTGCAACAAGTGGTGAACTTCACATTTTTATGAAATTAAAATACGGGGATTTCAACAAATTTTTGTTTAAATGGAGTTTCACTTATTTTTTAATGACAACGTGTTTTTTTCAATTTTACACCAAGTGTGCTCCCACCATGTAAAACTCAATTTGTTGAACTTATCATTTTTATAACTTTTTTTGCTTAAATTGAGTTTCACACATCAATTAGTGCTTTGAAAGTTGTGCTTTACATAATTTGTTTACACTAAATTAAACATTAATTTTATGAACTTTATTTTGAATTTAATTTAAATTAGTTATTTAAAAAATTAATTGTAAATGTCCACCATAGATATATATATCATGGAGGATGAATGATGAAGATCAACAGAATTCCATATTTGTACAAGAGGGGAGGATCATGGATTGGGATCGAGAGCTGTTCATGGTAAATTTAAATATAATCTTAAATCTCCATACATGTGTGTACATATGTAATTGATTTTTTATCAATTTTGTGAGTTAAATTAGTTGTTAATAAGTTTCATTTTATTTTTTAGGAGCTAATACGAAGACAAGGGTCTCTACTCCAGCCATGGATGCCCATGTTTCACCTAGTCATGGTATGGTTTTAACACAATTTAATCAATGAATATGTAGACGTGTATCTATATGTATGCATGTATTTTTCAATTGATTATAAATTTGTATTTGTTTATGAAACTTCTCTCTCCTCTCGAGAGGTTGGTGGTGGTTCAAATCCCCTTACAGGGCCATTAATAAGTGGTATCAGGTTGCATGAAGGTGGTGATATTTATTCTCCTGAAGGCCAATCAACGGCTGATGGTGTTGGTTCTCAGCAGGATTGTTCTAGTTCTTAATAGTTTCAGGGTGGAGAAGATGCTAGCCAACCACGTCGAGGTTGCCATCAATTTCAATATTTTTTTCAGTGAATTTGTACAAATTTGTTTACATGTGTTTTTTCTAATATACAAAATTATATATATGATGCAGAGGTTGAAAATGTTCCAAATATTGGTCAAAATAGATGCAGGGTAGAATGCTACATTCAAGAAGAAAGTTGTCTACCCACCACAACTTATCTGGCTGACATTTCTGATATACCATGGGAAATAAAAATGGCTCAATGCACCTTAGAAAGGTGTCAAAAACTTCATGCAAAATTGCGGAGAGATCTCGTGGCTTTGACTCTACCTGCTGAGAGTCGACAAAGCCTCAAAATAGTTACACATTCATTGGGCAAAATAATAATTGTGTACAAAAATCTTGGGCCAACAACTGATACATTTGTAGAATTCATGAGAAAGAGAAAGGAAGCAGTAATGGGTCCCAATAAATGGGAGGATGTAAAACAAAGAGTTACAAGAGATATGGCAAAGTCAATGTTTAATTTCAAGGAAGGGCCAAAAAGAAAAATGATGAAGGTGCAATATTTCAAGCACTCCGATATAGCTCACTATTTGTATGATAGGCACCTTGCGGCCTATGGAAGGCTCCCATGGAAAGATGAGGCTCCTGTTTATTTTTCACAATTGTTTTACACAGAATTTTTTTTGAAAATGAAACCCAATTACAATGACCTTCTGTCATAATTTTTTGGTCCGGGGATAGGTCGATTGTGTGACCGTAAGGGTGCTAGGCGAGATGTGGAGTTGCCTCGCCCTAAGCCACCATTGTTGAGTCGACCTTTTTGGGTCGAAAATCTGCAGTCAGAGATGGATGTGACTTCTCAAATAAGTCGAGAAGCAAGGGATGTCATGATCAACAATGTTTACAGCGGATTGGGTGGAGTTGATGTTTGTCTAAATCGATAAAGAGCACGTGAGAATGCACATGCCAATTTTTTGTATTATATAGATGAAGAGATTGACAATATGAATGTTGAATATCTCTGAATATATGCAAAGAATTGTCGCAATGGTTGGCAAGACCTAATTCTTCATGAGGAAGAGGGCACGGGAACGGTATGTGTTAATGACCTTAGGTTTCAATTATTTTAACACATACATGTGTACAATTTGTAATAAATACATGTGTATGTACATGTATACATTTATTTGTATGTACATTAATCTAAAAAAAATGTATCATTATATGTTAAAACACCATTTGCAGTTGTCACGCATGATGAATGACGAAAATGTTAATATCATGTTCGGGACCTCTGGTTTAAACAATGTAGATGGGTCTCACCATCAAGATATGTTGACAAATGTTAGTGTTTTTTAAGTGATATTTTTAAAATAAATAATTGTGCACACATGTACATGTACATATATAATAATAAAATGTTTTAACAGATTATGATTCCATCCGATGTTTTTGGGATGGCGGTACCTTCTTCTTCCTTGGGAGATGTACCTTCTACTTCCTTAGGAGATGTGCCACATCCACAACAAGTATGGACAATTTTTCACTTTTAAAATTTATGTTTAAGTTATATATATATATATATATATATATATATTCCACCTCAAAAATTTTCATTAAAAATTGAGATATATATATATATATACCTATATCTTGAGTTATTTTTAATTTTTTGAATTTTAGGTTTTTGGATATTTTCTTTTGGAGCCTCTCTTAGGAGATGTCCCAAATTCATGTGTAGAAGTATTCAATTTTTCACTTATATATATCTTTGTGTGTGTGTGTGTGTGTGTTTTAAAGTTATAATTATAAATTGAAGTTTATTTAAGTTTTATTATAAATTGAGATCTTGATCTTGAGTTATTTTATACTTTTAAAATTTTGAATTTTAGGTTTCTATAGAAGATTTCTTTAATCCACGGACTCTAGCGACGGAGATAGGAACATCCACACCGTTTCAACCATTTGAACAAGTTGTCTAAATTTTTTTTTTAATATTATTGAAAATAATTTTATATATGTACATGTGCATATTCATTTGAAATATATATATATTTAACTGTACATGTATATTGTACAGTTTACTATTGGAGATGTTCCCATGGGGGAACTTGTAGCAGGCGAACAAATGGAGAGGGAATCTCATGAGGTATTGCATGATTTTTTTTTATATTTTGTTTTTTACATGAAGTTCATATATATTCTCACTCATTTTTAAAACATCAAATTTTAATGTTTGTATGTGCATTGTGTACAGGTTTCCCATGCTTCGCAAGATAGCGCGCGGATTGAGACTCTGATAGGAAAGACACTACATCCATCTGTATTTGATGGACATGATTTGTAGATTTGATTTCAAGATTTAGATAGTCTTAAATTTACTTTTTTTATATATTATCTAGATGCAATGTCATATATATATAACTTGATACTTGATACTTGTGAGATCTACAATTTTTGGACATATTTTATTACAATGTTAATATAATTTTTTTTGTTCCAAAAAGTTAAGTTTTGGATGGTTTTAGTACTTTTGGCATGTGAATGTGACGTAATGTTGTTATATAATTTTTTTGGTTTTTAAAACTTTTAAGTTTTGGATAATTGAACTACTAGTAATGTTGTCATCTGTAAATTAATGTTTTTCTTCTGAACTACATTTGGCATGTTATGTAATGATTTGTTATAATTTGTTTTTTTTTAAATTTAAGTTTTTGATTCTTGAAGTACATTTGGCATGTAAAGTAATGTTGTGATCTATAATATTTTGTTAAATTAAAAGTTAAGTTTTGGATGGTTTCAATCTACATTTGGCATGTGATATAGTGTTAAATTTTTTTATTGGATAGTTGAACTATAATTGGCATGGCATGTGAAGTAATGTTACATGATATAATCAAAAAGTTTTTAAAACTCAAGTTTTGGATGGTTTCAATCTAAATTTGTCATGTGATATTTAATGTTAAATGTTAAATGTTTTTATTGGATAGTCAAGAAATAAAATTGGCATGGCATGTGAAATAATACGTGCATGTGAAGTAATGTTGTAATTTATAATTTTTTGTTAAATTAAAGGTTAAGTTTTGGATGGTTTCAATCTAAATTTGGCATGTGATATAATGTTAAATGTTTTTATTGGATAGTTGAACTATAATTGGCATGGCATGTGAAGTAATGTTGCACAATATATAATCAAAAAGTTTTTAAAACTTAAGTTTTGGATGGTTTCAATCTACATTTGGCACATGTGATATAATGTTAAATGTTTTTATTGGATAGTTTAACTACAACTGGATGGCATGTCAAGTAATGTTGTGATATAATCAAAAAGTTTTTAAAACTCAAGTTTTGGATGGTTGAAGTACATTAGGCATGTGAAGTAATGTTGTGATATAATCAAAAAAATTTTAAAACTAAGTTTTGGATACCATTTAAATCTACATTTGGCATGTGATATAATGTTAAATGTTTAATATTTTTATTGGATAGTTGAACTAAAATTTGCATGACATGTGAAGTAAATTGTTTTGATATAATCAAAAAGCTTTTAAAATTCAAGTTTTGGACATGGTTGAAGTACATTTGGTAAGTTTTTTAAATTTTTTTCACTCAAACAATTGTATATATTATGTAAAGATAAAAAACAATCTTAAGATTACTTTTAAGTACGATCAAGTGATCTTGAAACATTTTCCGACATGATTCATTGACCTATGAACTAAAGTAGTTCATAGTCTATATGTTCTGCCTCTTTCCCATATAAATCTCTTTAATTTTGATTGGAAATATAAGAAGTAGATATATGTTTGTTGAATTGGGGTCAATGTCATTAATGCACTCAACTAGGTAGCCTTGTTGATTTATAACTTGGTAAATTGATGGTCCATTCAGTTTTAATTGCATTCCAGAACACACACACACACACATATATATATATATATCCAATACGTGCACAAAATTTTTCATCAATGCACATAGAACATATTCGACCATTGGAAAGACAAATTTTGTACTAGATTTTCAATCAGGAATAGAGATGTGGGTCAAATCCCACCAAAAGTCAAAGAAGTGCTCTGAATCTCTTGTCTGAAAGGAATCTTTGTACAAAATTATACTGCAGATGGTTTATTTACATTGTGGATAATTTTTACCAAAAAATCCCAAAAGAAAAACTGGGTGTGCATTGAGTTCGTGTATATATCCATTACATGCACCATTTTTCATCAACGCACATAGAAAAACTACTTTTAGTTCATTGCATTCTAGAACATATATATTGAGTACGTGAAACATTTTTCATCAATGCACATAGTACAACTACTTGAACAGTTAATTGCATTCTAGAACATATATATATATATATATATCCAATATGTATGCAACATTTTTCATCAATGCATGTATAGAAAAGCTACTTTTAGTTGATACTAGAATGTGCATGTACCAAAACAATTTGTACATGTGCAAACACTTGCACATATAACATAACAAGGCAGCTCAATTTTTAATTGAGTACTGGAAGTTCTAAAACATATAATCCAAAGAGAATAAATTGTTGGGCAGTTCAATCAAAAAATTTCCGATGGAATGCCATCTTCAATAATTCGTTCATGATCAAATTTTGATATTTTCCATTTCTTAATATTCATTTTTTTCTTTGATTGAACCTTGATCAACTTTATGCATGCTGCACACACCAAGTGACTATATTGACACCTTATGAAATTAGGTTCATAGTCTTCAAAGTAAAAAAAATTCCCACTTTGATTAGTTTGTTTGAAAAGATAACCTTTCAGTATAATAGATCCTCTTTCATATAGAAATCCGTGATCATTAGAGTCTTCTAATAATTTAATTTTTCATTCAGTGCAACGCATCAAATAATAATTCACATTTTCATCGTTGTCAGCAGGTGCAATTACAGCAAAAACATCTCCTGCACAATAAAACAAACTTGAAAAAACTATACATATTCAAATTTATTTCTAGATATTTATCATTAGAAAGCAATTCAAATGTTACCTTCTTTAACAAGATTAGAAACTCGATCACCATCAGATGATATTGTAGTCTCCTCTGATTGCATTTCTTCAAACATTGCAATGGACATTTTTCCCTTTGTATTTAGCTCTGTATGTTTCCAATCTTTTACATACATTTTGTTTTCACAAACGTCATTGGATTTTGTGTTGTCTATGAAAACATGACAAAAACAATAATATTTTATTTTATCCAATGCAAACACATTTCTGGACGACTTTGTTTTAATTGAATGCAATTTTCGAGTCCATTTTATTGTTTCAACGTCATTTCCAATTTATCTATCTACATCTTCGATCCTAATATGCCAAAAAAAACTTTATATGGAAAATTTAAAGAAGAATGTAAATATGATATAAAAATACAATCAAAGATAATCATTGTGATAAATGTACATTGTTTATTCAATTAGATATCCAATAAAAATTAAATTGAATGTACCTTCGCACTTCCCTTGATCGGTTAGTCTCATGGCTTAGAGAAGCGATGCACCATTGAGCAACTTCTTTCACATCCACAAGTCGGCTTGCGGAGGGGTTCATTCAATATGAAGTGCTCGTTTTATGCATGCCCCTGCACGGTCATGTTCTCCTTTTCCATGGACAGTCTCAAAGAAATTCCAACAATGTTTAATGCAAGTTTTCTTATGAAGAAAACACAACCAAAAGAATGATGGTGAATATTTGACTTGTCCTGCGCATCCATATGACCATATCCAATGTTCATTGAATGTTATTCCAAGATTTTTCAAGGAATCATGAATTTTTCCAAAACAATGTTGTACAAAATATGTATCATGTGTACGATTGTCACTAATATAAAAGTGATATTCTTTAATAATATGTCAATTTTCATGGGTGCTTTCTATATGATCGACGATTTGTTCAACATGTCTATATAGAATATGGATGAGCATGGAGATTTGGTCAGAATGATAGTATTCTCTTTGAATTTCTTTTTGTGGAAAAAATGTGTAGTTTTCTGCAAAATCAATTACTGACAAAATGGTCCCTGGTGGAAAAAATTCACGGGATTTTTTGAATTGCAAGTCTTGCCATTGAGCTCTATGGGAATGCTCAGTGTATTTGTAAATTTCTGCCTCAAACTTGCTCAAAAATTCTATCACAAAAATTTCTTCTTCACATAATTCAATTCTTTTAACACTATTTGCACCTCGAATCGATGTATGGATATATTCATATATCTTCCATTTCACTTTCATGTTGGACAATGATTGATCATTTATATCAGTATGATATTTGTTTTGAAATTTAGTCAAATTTCCACAATCATCGTATTTTTTAGCACCAACACATTTCTTTTTGTAAAATTGTTCATCACTTTCTCTTTCACATAGAATTTGAGATATGAAATCACGGATAGTGGAAGGAGGAGGTGAATCCTTCCAAAATGTTCTACCAAAATCAAGGAATGCGTCATAATATAACTCAAATTCCACATGATAATGGAAACAACAAGTGCCGCGTACAGTGATAGGTTTTACATACCATGGTTTTTGTTGAACAAAAGCACTGATTGAAACATGAATTTCATGATTCTCTTCCTTGAACTTGTTGAGCAACTCTATCTGAGTGGTTTCCAAGACATGTTTTTCATGTTATTCGTATTGATTTCGTGCTATTATTCTTCGCATCACATGCCTTGCAATTGGTGAAACACGTGAATTGTTCTTCTAATATTCATATATTATTTTTTTAACATTTTATCCAAGTCTATATTTTTATGGTTGCCTACAAATAGCTCTTCAACAAGCAAGTTCATCATTTACAACTATTTGCAACCGAAATTTCCGATGTTTGTGAAAAGTTTTTCGCGAGGTTCCTAATGCTCGTGCCATATATTTTACCAAGTGATTCTCTTTAGTACTTGATGAAACCACTGCCATATGTATTTCTCTATGTACAACTGAAACATTTTTCTGTCTAGATATTTTAATTGAATTTATAGCACTATTTATATTGTGTATCACATTTTCCTTCATTTTTTAATCTTTGGTTGATTTTCGAATACCCAATAAAGTCGTAGCTTCTTTTAATTTCCTAAATGATAGGAGACCTTTCAACATTTGGGCTTGAACTGTCACATTTTCCTTTATGAAATACTTCTAAAAAATGCAGTTAACACGATATCGTATATAATGGTCAACTTTTTTATCTCCATATGTGTGAGTGTCAACATTTTCTAACATCTCGTCATCGACATTGATTTCATCTGTACATAATAAGTTTACATATTCAATGAATAACTAAATTAATAAATATATGTATAATTTCAATAATATGTGCATGTGTTCAACATATATATATATATGTGTGTGTGTGTGTGTACATACCTTGTGATTCAATTTCTTCACTTGAATTTCTTTCATCATTTTCACCATCTTCAATCATTGGTTCAATATCTCTTTCTCTTTCTCTTTCAAAATTTTGTATCTCATCATCATTTTTTTGAGGAATATCTCTCTTTGTTTACATTGAAAAATATTTTTCAAATTAGTTCATCAAATAAAAATTAAGCTTCACATTTTACACTAGGAAAATTTTAAATATATCAAAATCATAATATTTACATTTACATACCTGTTTCAACTTCTAGTTGAGGTTGATTTTCCCCTTCAATATTTGAGAGTGCTTCTATCTTTCTTTTGCGAGATTGTCTCGTCTCTTCTCTACGTTCCTTAGGGTCTCTTTTTCGATCATATTTTCTCATACAATTTCTTCGATTTCCCATGATAATAGAGTATGAAGTTTAAAAATTTCCTTCAAAAATTTAGACAAAAAATCAATTTAAAAAAACATCACAAAATTTTTAATTTAAAAAAAAAAATCATTTTAAATTTTTTGCAAAAGATACATACTTCAATCCAAAACACTTACTTTAAAAAATTCAAGAAAAAAATGTCTTATAAAAATGAAACGAAATTCAAAATATTTCCTTCCAAGTCCTACAAAAAACTTTCATTTAAAAATTTACACAAAAACTCATTAAGATTTACTTCAACCCAAAACCAAAAAATGTCCTTTCAAAATTAAGCCCAAATCCATACTTAAAAAAAAATGAAGCCCAAAAAACTGTATCACATACCTCCAAGAAATGTCTTTTGAATGTACCTTGAAGAAAAGTCTTTAAAAATGTTTTTTGAATGTACCTCCAAGAAAATTCTTTAAACCCAAAAAAATTCCTTGCAAAATCAGATCAAATGTACAAAAATAATGTGTCTCAAAGAAAATTCCTTTAAATGTACCTCCAAGAAAAGTCCTTAAACCCAAAACAATTCTTTGCAAAAGCAGATCAAGACTTTTGTAAAATTAGACCAAATGTGCAAAAATAATGAATGGTTTCGTGGCAATTTATATTGCCACGAAAAAAAAATTTGGAGGGGCTCGGCGGTACTTTTCGGCTGACAGAAAGTTAAGTAAAAGTTCGGCCAAAATTTTAAGAAATAGTTCGGCCGAACTACTTTGTCGTTTGACTTAACGGGCCATCAGCACAAAAAACAATTTGATCGAACTTTGTTTAAGAGTTCGGCCGAACTAATGCGTCACCAGTTACGCAGAGCCAAGACCTGAATATGTTTTTGCAACTTTGGACTGATTAAACTCCATGAAAAATTCTGAATTAACTGTCAAAACCAAGAAAATTTTTTTTAGAATTGAATCTACTTTTAGGAAATAAAATTTTCATGGAATTTCATAAATATTTACTAATTTTAATTAATTTTGTAATAAAATTGATGCAAACAATTTCTGAAGGTCATTGTGATTTAGTGAAATCAAAATTCTGTATCTTCCGAAATACATTATAATTTTTTTTTTTTAAATTATGGTACATTACATTGGTTCGTTGTCTCTAATGGGTAGCTTTTAGATTTTTAGTTTATAACTTATATGTTAAGAAATTTCTTGCGTCACGAAACATATTCAAAATATGCAGTTTTTCATATTGGAACAGTTCAAAAAATTCTAGTAATTATGATATGCATCCATTGGCTTTGTAAATATGACGAAACCGAAGTAGACTCTGTCTAGATTGCTGTAACACATTTTGTTTCTCAAAAACACAAACTTTCAAAGAATACAAGATTGCATATTAACATGACTTCTTATGAATCCGTTGATTGTTAAAAAACACACACTCAAAGAAACACTATGTTGAAATATCAAATGTGCATAAAAAAATTCCAAAAAATAAGTAATAGAAAGCTAACAAAATTTCTAAAAACTTTTATTTTTATCGCAAAATGAAATTCTAAACAGAAAAATTGTTTTAGCTTGCATAAAGTTGAAGAACCGAAAAAAATGAAAGTTTTTTCTCAAAAAAGGGCAAAAAGTGTAACCCAACTTCACATTTTCACCATTGAACTCCCATGTGGGTTTCCACCTAAATATTGTGTCTCCTTGTAATGTCATTATTTCTTGTATTAATTCTAGTTATGCTACTTATGTGATGATGCATTGTGATAAATAATGATATAATGCTTATGAACCTTGATAAATGAATGTATTATTGATAAATTGTAAATTGACTCCACATTGATTAGCCGCCCCTTCTTAGTGTGACTTTTGAGCGAACACGCTCCCCTTCTTTCCACCCGTGTATTTCCTTTTCATGCATAATTCAAGTAGAGAATGTAGTTATATGAGGCTTTCATCCAATTCCTAAATTCTATCCACTAAAGATGAAGCTTCCATGCCTGCACATATAGCGTTTTTAACAACCCCCAAAATTTGAGATTTAGTTGAATTAAAGAAAAATTTGGAAAATTCTAGGGAGTCCATCAAGCTATCAAGGGGGAGAGGTGAAGTCTAATATCCAGTTGATCCAATTACCATAAACATAACCAATGTGTATTTTTTGTTGTCTATGAATACTTCCTGAAGAGACACAAGTTCACTGTCCCTTTCTAAAGGGGGGTTATTCATGATTTTATTAGCACATTTCATTTTTATGTTTCCAAAACATAAATTACTTAATTAGAGAAGGAGATGAAACAACGATATTACAAACTGATGAAGTTATGTACTACATATGAAGAGATTCCAAACAAAGAGAATGCTCAAGTAAACATTTTTTTGCAAAACTTATTTCCACGATTCTTTAATTTTTGGGGATAAGAACCTACAAACCAGTTTGACCCAATATCTTTGTTCATTAATGATAGATCTGTGATACCAAGTCTTCGATGAAATTTAGGTACTTATATTGTGGCCCATTTAATCAAATGAAACTTCTTTATGTTGGGTTTTACTCTTTCCCGAAGGAAGTTATGGATTTATTTTACCATAATATTAAGAATATGCTAAGGAGAAAGTAAGGAAAAAAAAATATAAGGAGAAAGGGTTGTAAGAATAACATTAATAAAAAATATCTAACCTACTCAATGGAGATAGCAAGTGCCCCATTGGGAAAACTTGATCTTGAACTTGTCATTTCTAACTTTCCACGCTTGAGAGGCGTGATATTTTAAATGGATTTGGATGCATATATACTTAAATCACTTTCAGGATTCCAGTAAGTGAAATCCTAAATTTCTCATAATTTGATTTCAATTTTGGTAATATTCTAGGAGTAGATAAGTGATTATAGAATTTATCAAAACTCCAAACACATCAAGAAAATGATATATCTTAATTTTTAATTTTTTGGCAATAATCATTGAAGCTCCACCGAGGAGAAAGGTATCATCCAAAAATTGAGAGTAATTGATACTCTTAATTCACCTTCTACAAAAAATATCTGAAATACAACCATTTTCTGGAGACCTCTAGCAGCTTTAAAAAACTTAGCAAAGAATCTATTAACCAGGGGTGAGATCCAAGGGCATGAAATGTGAAGAGAAATCCATTGTATAAATATGTTATCGAAACCAAATATCGACATTACATTGAAGAGGAAGCTATGATGGTCACAATCAAAGGCATTTTCCATGCCTAGTTTTTTCACCATTCCTTTGTCACTTCTTGATTGAATAGAGGGTATATATTCCTAGGCTAAAATTGTGTTGTCAAAGATTTGATGATGACGAAAAAACCCGATTGATTTTCAGTAACGATTTTTGTAATAATAAACTTGATCATGGATGCAAAAATCTTAGATATAACTTTATAAGATAAATTACACAGTTAAATAGGATTAAACTAAGAGAAGGAGGATGCGTTATACTCCTTTTCCATTAAATTGAAAAAAAAACT
This sequence comes from Pinus albicaulis, assembly GCA_034641835.2. Taxonomy (NCBI): domain Eukaryota; kingdom Viridiplantae; phylum Streptophyta; class Pinopsida; order Pinales; family Pinaceae; genus Pinus; species Pinus albicaulis. The sequence goes on along the minus strand of CM076579.1, from coordinate 71,584,824 downwards.
GAGTTAATACCCCCTTCAATACAATTATGTTTGAAGAAATAATAAATCATTCTAGAAATTCCAACTTTATGATATCCCAATATTGTTGGTAAAAATGGGTAGAAAACCTAATTGGCCTAGGTGACTTATCCGGGCTAAATGATAACACAATGGATTCGATTTCTTCTTCAAAAAACTCTTTTAGAACATAAATGTTATCATCCCAAGAGAGCAGTTCTTGTATATTCTCCAACATATGTCATTATGGTTCTTATTTACCTGGGCCCACATCATTATATATTTATTTCTAATGAAGAATAACCTCACACTATATTTTAGATAAATAATCTATTTTATTTTCTTCAATTTTGATTTCTCTAATATTATTCTTCCAAACTCGATTTCTTACCTAATTATGGAATAATTTTGTATTCATATCACTTGATTGGAGCCAAATCGTTCGTGATTTGAGTCTGTTATCACTCAGATTTTCCTTGAAGTTGTGGAAAAGGAAAGTAAATCCGAGGTAACCACAAACCAACCTTCAGATACAGAATCTAGCCAATCTGTATCCAGAGAGGGCTCTCTCTTTAAAATTTAGCTTTTTTTCTTTGAAAATATTAGGCTAGTTATAAGTCGAAGAGTTTTGTTTGAATTTGAATGGTGGAATCCGCCAACTAAGAGTACGATTGAGTATTTCAGGCCATTGGGCTATGGAGTCGAAAAGATGGCTTTACTAGATTACTATTCTATACACAAGATGGCTTTGCAGGGCAAGATAGCCAAACAGAGAACAATTTTTAGAAATTAAAGTGAATGGAATGGATTTTGAAGGGATGAAAGGAAATTAAGAATCTTTCAACATGTTCAAAGAAAGAAAGTGAATGATTACAAATAAAGAGCAGTTAAGAATTCTTTACTATAGTAATCAAAATGTTTAAACCAACGAAACAAGAGCAATTAAGAATTCGTTGCTTATAACCAGTTTAGAAGAAAAAATTTAGAATAATCACAATTGAAATCAGAGTATGCTTAAGCAAGTTCTGATTTATTCTTTTATGTCAATTATTCAGAAATGGAACACAGTGATATTATAAATAGATATAAAACTTAAAACATAAGATAGAAATGACTTATTGAACTGTATTCTGACACATGAATCCTGCAAAAAGTCTTGAGCTTCAAATCATCATCCAACAAGCCACAAAGAAGTTTCTCCAAAACACTTTTATTCCAAAAAGTCAATGTTACAGCAAATTAGAATAATCCACCCAAAATACTTCCAAGAGTGAAGTATTTATACAAATTCTAAACTAAAATATCTTGAAAAAAATATCAAAATTGGTTCACAAATATCTCCAACTATTTTACATAAATAGAACTTAAGTAAAGGAAACTAAAACTAATGCATCTATTTGGCACTATTTTTGATGGATAGGTGATGACAAAGAGGAGAATTCGAATTTTATCCAACTCTTAGTTGATGATGAGGCATCGAAGTCACTAACTGCTTCCCTTTTTTGTGAATTCTGCTCCAACAATTCTGCAAACTTGGGGTCCAATGATATCTTTGTGCTTCTCAATCTGTAATAGATATGTAAAAAGTGAAAGAGGATATTGTAGATAAATATGTTGGTGAGATAAACCTCTTTCATTTTCCTAAAATTCCTCTCCAGATATGCATAATAGGCTCTGCAAAACTATGTGTAAAACAGAGTTTTATAGAGTCTGAAAAATAACCTGTAAAGATGTGCATGTATCTCTCAGTCTGAAATCAATGTGAACAAACTGAGATAGGATTTTGTAGATGGGTCTCTTAGCAACAAACAAATCCTTCAGTTTTGTAAGATGTATTTCTGATTTGCCACAATATTCTCTGCAAAATTATGACTTAACGGGAATTTTATGCAAAAAGTGCTTTCCAACATTGTTTAATATTTCCAAAACCATAATGTATGTTAGAAAAGTGAGAGAGGTTTGTGTATATGGTCCTCTTAAGAACATAAACCTCCTTCATTTTTGCAAAATTCATCTTGTATTGATCACAATAGTTTCTGCAAAACAATGACTAAAACATGCAATTTCTGCAAAAATATTCCTTCTTGTTGTGTTTTTCATCTTTTCACTTTTTTGTTCTTTTGACTATTTTACTTTCACTTTAGAAAAAATTCAATGTTGGTGAAAGTATTTTCATTTCCTCTTTTTACCATTTTACTGCCTCTGTAATTACTTTTACTGTTTACCTTTGACTGCTCTGTAACTTCTTTTTAACTTTCATTCTGACTTTTACCTGATACACTTTAACCACTGATACTCTTTAGCTGTTATGCTTTCTAACCTCTGTTTGAATAGATTTGATAACAATATTGGAGTAAACAAGTCTTATGACTAGTATTAAGACTGTTTATCCAAGGATGTGGTCTTCTGATCACCTGTAAAACAAAACAAATTGTTAAGAAAGCATTGGTTTGCAAGGGAGGTCGAAAAGGTTTCATTTGATTTTGAGAGGTCTGTGGAGTGAATCTAGAATGATTTTTGGGAGGTAAACCATGCTCGAATTGGTTAACAGAGGCTTTAGGTGGCGTAGCTAGGTTAGAAAGGGTTTTAATGCACAATCAAGTGAAAATGAGCAACACTAGGGTGTTTGAACAATGATTAAACAGGTACTAGTTATAGCAGATGAATTCTTGAACACTGGACTGCGATTTTCTTCAGCAAAATAACGGTTAGAAGTCTACAAATCATGGGAGACTATCTTGCGCATAGAACAATGAAAAAGACGCATACGCAATGTGTTTTATTTACAAAGTCGAAAGGGTGGCGGGTTTTAATTAACGACGTCAGCATGTACGATGGACGCATCACAGGGGGGAAGATGGTTTACGGTTTTTTCCGCACTGCTTTTAGACGAGGGTGGTTTTGGGCGGAATGGTAGCGAATCGATACAGCAAGTGACACATGGCCACGGCACTATTCAAAAACCACTTTTATTTCGCGCGTTAACTTTCGGATGGGGGATGGCCAGCAGAATCGATGCGAGCCGTTGATCTTGGGCGGATCGATCCAACGGTTGATGGGATATGGAATTGATGGAGGTTTAACAGGTGCGGGCCAGTTGTAATTAACAGTTAATTAATCATTTCGAGAGGTGTTTGATTGGCAGGGAGGTTATTAATTAACCATATGAATTAACTAATCCCTTTTGTATGGTCGGAAATGAAAAGTGCGCGGGGATGGATTATTTCAAAGTTTGATTTTAATTAAACTTTGGGTTTATTTTTTTGTTTTAAACATATATACATATGTTTAAACATTTTCATATATTTTTATTATATAGTAAACAAATCAAAGTGATTTACTTACCATAGGGGGCGGGAATAGAATTAATGTTATATTTTAGCCAAAAGGGAGCATATGGTGGGTTTTTTATTTGAATAAGTGGGAATAAAATACTTTTGGCTAAAAAGTCATAATATACGGGTTTTGGGGATATTAGTACAAAAGGATTTATATATAATAGGAAAAGGTGATTTTCATAGGGAGTTAATATATAAATTAGAGTTAATATGACAAAGGGACAATGTAAACTCAAAATACTTAAATATAACCAAGAAAGTGAAGATTCAAAAGTAAATGGAATTATTATACTTTCATCACTTAGACTTAGAATAAAAGTGATTTTGAGGGCTTTTCATGAAATATTGAAGGATTTTCCTAAGTAAAATCCCATTTTACTTAGGAAATTTTTTTTTGAGAGGTGAATGAATGTGATAATGGATGATTTCAAGTACTTAGGTTTTTTCAATTATTGGGCCGAGGGTCCGGTCCCTCCAAAAGTCAAGGAAATGCCTTGAGCCCCTTTAATCTTCAAAGACCTTAGCACTTAGGGGAAATTAGTGAAATCTTTAGGGGAAAATGAAGGGGAAGTTAATAATCTTGACTTTTCTTTGTTGTGAACTTTTCCAATGTAGTATACGCCCTTGTACTTTGGGATGAAAGTAAAATTGAAAACATTTAGAACCATCATTCATCACATGTAATTCTGCAACAACATCTACCTACCCTACTTACTTTACCCTACCATTTTCTCTTTATTAGGGTGCACTTAGACTGGCAAACCCTTATCACACTTTTCTTTTTCTTTTACATGGCAAGCCTACCTAAGTCTACACTTATTACATCCAAGGGCTCATATTAAACTGTTGAGCACCTTTTATTAACTCTACCTATCTACTTATCTGCCAAGATTAAACTGTTTGGTCAGATATTTATTCTCTATTCTACAACATGAAATTGAAAAATGAATGAGTCAAGTTTAAACAGTTTGACTCTTCATAAATTGTGGCAAAAATTTGACAAGCTGCACACAATTGCTTATTACAGAAAATGAAATAGTAGTGGCATTTAGACTTGCACACTTTCCTGGTCTATTTTTGTTTGGGGTTCATTTCTTTCACTTTTTTGACCATTTTATTCTTTTTACCCTTTGATTTTTCTTTTAGGGTATACCCTCTTTACATTTTTTAAATTTTTAAATTTTTTGATTTTTTAAGAATATGGAACACCTTTGCACAAGAAAAAGGTTTGAACATATTGCATAGTTCAATAAGTCAATCATGAAAAATGACACCTATTGGTATAGGAGTCTAACAGAGTCTCCACCATTATTCCTATTTCGTCATCACATAATGATCTTTCTCAAACTTATTTTTTCCTTAAAAAATGAGCTCACAAGTCATAATTTTCCATTTTAAAGCTAGTTGGGTTGATTCTTATTTAGATTGGAGCAGAATCATTTTGGAGGATGTCAAATTATTCTGCATCTTGGCCCAACTTTTCAAATTGGATTTTAGAAGCTTGATTTTCCATTCCCAAATGGTGATTGGACTACTTGTAATACATTATATCCAAATTTATTTAACGACATCACTGAATCCTTATGACTCATTCCAAATTTGATTGAAACTCAAGGGAATATGACCATATTCATGGTTTTCGACAATTTCAAGAAAAATGGGTCTCTGATCTAAGCTAGGACAATGAAAATTTTTAGAGGGACATATAAAATCTTTAACTAATAGATAATATGACACTAAAAAATGATTCCAATGGGAATCAATAGTATAACACCATGTTCCCACATCTATCTAAGTAACTGGCCAACCAGGGTAAAAATGTGCTGAGAAGATTCTAATATGAGATTCAACCTCCTAGATGACTTTGAGGAAGTGAAACTGACAAAATAATGAAAAAGAGACATTACACTGCATCATTGACATCCCCGGGAGGGAACCTTCCGGGGCCCTATTCCCAGAGGCTGAATTAATTTTTAACCCATTTAAGGCTTAGCCGCAAGCATGTAAGGGCAAGGGAGCGGTTATAGACCCTTAGATGTGGGCTTGCCTTGTCAAGGTAGCGGATAAGGCCCCAAAAGTTTAGTTTCATGCCTGCAACTTCGAGATTTGTGCCACATTTTTAGCCCTTCTGTCCAGGTCACTACATAGAACTTCCTGTAACTTCAAGAGAGGATAAATAAAATTGAAACAAAGACATGGAAGCAATCACACACTAGTAAATATGGTCAACTTTCTGACACTTTAGTTCCGACAATTTTGACGTATTTTTGGAAATTTCCCCAATTTTTCACATTTTTTAAAATCCTGCCATGTGGTGTCACTCTTGCGACACTACAAAAAAGCATCGCTATTGCAACGCACCCGACTAGGGTTTCGTAATAGCGAAAGTAATAGAAGACAAATTATCTATAGGGACATCCATGTTATGTGTGTCGGTATACTGACAGATATAAAAATACCATTGTGGAACACTCACTTTCCCTTTGACAAAGTCAAAGTTGACTTGGTCAACTAGCATTGCAATAGCGACAATTTATTTTGAATATATAGGGCGCATTGTAAAGATGTTTTTCGACAACCCTATAGTCCTTTATCCCCTAATTCCCAACCCCTAACCCATTTAACCCCCTATACCCCTAAAACCCTAACCCATTTAACCCCCTAAACCCTAAACTCTAAACCCTTAACCACTAACCCCTTAAACATTAATTCCCAACCCCTAACCCATTTAACCCCCTAAACCTCTAAACCGCTAACCCATTTGATCCCTAAAACCTAAACCTCTAAACCCTTAACCCCTAAACCTTTAACTGCTAACCCATTTAACCCCCTAAATCCCTAAGCCCCTCACCCATTTAACCCCCTAAACCCTAAACCTCTAAACCCTTAACCCCTAACCACTTAAGACCTAATTACCGAACCCTAACCCATTTAACCCCCTAAACCCTTACCCCTAACCCATAAAATCCTTAACTGCTAAATTCCCTAACTCCCTAAACCATTAAAACTAACCCATTTAAGCACCCAAACCCTAAACCTCTAACCCTTTAACCCCTAACCCCTTAAACCCTAATTACCAACCCCTAACCCATTTAACCCCATATAACCCTAAACCCATAACCCATTTAACCCCCTAAACACTAAACCTCTAAACCCCTAACCCATTTAACCACTAAACCCTAAACCATAAACCCTTAACCCTTGACCCCTAACTCTTTTAACCCCCCAAAACCCTAACCCATTCAACCCCATAAACCCCTAACCCATTTAAGCCCCTAAACCCTAAACCTCTAAACCCTTAATCCCTAACCCCTTAAACCCTAGTTAACGACCCCTAATCCATTTAACCCCCTAAACCCCTAAAACCCTAACCCATTTAACTCCATAAACCCTAACCCCATTAATCCTTAACCCCTAAAATCCTTAACTGCTAAATCCCCTAAGCCCCTAAACCTTTAAACCCATAACCCATTTAACCCCCTAATCCCTAAACCTCTAACCCCTTAACTCCTTAACCCCTAACCCCTAACCCATAATCCTTAAAATCCTTAACTGCTAAATCCCTAACTCCATAAACCTCTAAACCCCTAACCCATTTAACCCCCTAAACCCTAAACCTCTAACCCATAACCCTTATCCCCTTAAACCCTAATTCCCCATCCCTAACCCATTTAACCCCCTAAACCCCTAAAAACCTAACCCATTTAACCCACTAAACTCTAATCCCATGAACCCCTACGGTCCCCTAACCCCTAAAATCCTTAGCTTCTAAATCCCCTAACCCCCTAAATCTCAAAAACCCTAACCCATTTAAACCCCTAAACCCTTAACGTATAAACCCTTAACCCCTAACCCATTTAACTCCTATAACCCTAAACCCCTAACCCATTTAACCCCCTAAACCCTAAACCTATAAACCCTTAAACTCTAACCCCTTAAACCCTAATTCCCAACCCCTAACCCATTTAACCCTCTAAACCCCTAAAAATGTAACTCATTTAACCCCCTAAAACCTAAAAATCTGAACCCTTAAACCCATAAACCACTAACACCTAAACCCCTAACCCCTTAACCCCTAAAACCCTAAACCATTAATGCTTAACCCATAACCCAGTAACCCCTCACCCCTAACCCTTAAAATCCTTAACTACTAAATCACCTAACCCTTAAGCCCCTAATCCCTAATCCCTTAACCACTAACTCATTATTCACCTAACCCCTAACTACGCCTAAATCCCTTAACCCCTAAGCCCCCAATCCCTAATCCCTTAACCCTAACCCCCTAATCCCTAACCCCTTAACCACTAATGCATTATTCCCCTAACCACAATCCATAATCCCTTAACCACTAAATCATTATTCCCCTTACCCCTAAATGTGCCTAAATCCCCTAACCCCTAATATTTGAATCCCTAACCCCTTAACCACTAACTAATTATTCCCCTAACCCCTAAACCCTAAACCTCTAACCCCTAAGCCCATTTTGCCATAACCCCTAATTATACCAGGCTCGTGGTGCTTCCTTGAGGCCATACAAGGATTTTACAAGCTTGCATGTTTTATGTTCCTAACCCTTCACAAAAAATCCTTTTGGATGGGACACAAAAACATTCTCTTTTAGATCTCCATTCAAGAAAGCAGTTTTTACATCCATTTGATGGGCTTTCCAAATTTTTGAGTTTATAGGGAAAACAGTGTCCAGATGGTAGCCCATTTTTCTATGGGGGAAAAATTCTCCTCATAATTGACCCCTTGTTTTTGTGCAAAACCTTTTGCCACAAGACTAGCTTTATTCTTGTCAAGTGTGCAATATGCTTTATACTTGTTTTGAAAAATGTAAATGCTTAATTTAGCAAGGGTCCTAGGAGGGTTTCTAGAGGGGCTACTAATAGATCAAGTGGAAATAATGGGACAGGCAGCCACTGTCACCTCATTCAATGTCCCCTTCTTTATATGAACATTCACTCATGGGAGGAGTCTTGGTATAGGGAAATCACTAGAATGTTGGGATCAATAATGATGCACAATGTGATTTCCAATGCCCATTCAAAGAAGAGGATTTGATAATGGTTTGTCTGTTTTAGAAGAAAAATAAGGACTCTCCAAGAAAGGCTTGAGGGAAAGATGACCTCGGGTTTAGGAATATTAAAAAATGATGAATGCCTAAGATCAAAACTTCCAAAAACCATCACTTATGATTGATGTGTTTATACTAGGATTTAAAGTGAGGCAAGGATGACTCATTCAATGGAAAGATTCAATTAAAGTGTGAGCTTTGTTATAATCTAGGGTGACATTCCATGAAAAAACTTTTGAGAGAAATACTATAAGAGACTAAGCATTGGGAGATATACCATGGTAAAGGCTCATCCAGTGATCATTTATAGTTAATATAACAGGTTTTGAATGATGAAATACAAAGTGAAAACCTTCAAGAAATACCCAAGTCAAAGGATCTTCAAGGGTTTCCTCTTGGTGTGAGAGCTAGGGTATAAATTTATTTGAAATTACACCATCATATTTCGTTCAAAATTGGAGGATGCCTAGAGCTCTAATCTAGCCTAGGAAGTGATGCCTTGCTTGAGGGCCTTTTTCCATTTTTACGCACCTTATTCTTTTTTATTTTAGTATCTAGACATCATACTATTTTAGAGAAAATAAACCTTTATTCCCACACCTTGCATGTGAGCCTCTTCTTGGAAACTCATCATAATGAAATTCAACCTAGCCATATATGCAATGTTTCTTTACTTCATGAAGTCAAATTATACCTAATTTCATCCACACATGTTAATTATTACAGTGATAAAGGTAAATATTGACAGGTGATGCAGTCAAAAGGGAATATTATTGGCAGATTTCATGTTTTAACCATGAAAATGGTGAACAGTCTTGGAGAGTGTGTGATCAAGGAGGATCATTCTAGGAAATGTTTATATTTCATCCATACAAACAACAAACAATAGATATAAATGGTTACTAAGGGAGAAAAAAAAAATTATTACAGAGGGGGCACCATACTGAACTATTTCCAGTAGATTGGAACTTCATAATAAGAAAAAAATAGATATCATGGAGAAGTAGTGCCACAGTGTTCTGTTGACTTGTTGTTCATACATTTAATGCACTATCTCGAGTATTATGTGCTAAAATAACACATATTTTAGAATACATGCGCCTCACTAAATATTCTTTAAACACATTTTCCAATTAAAGGGAAAACATTAGCTACAAAGTGTTTTGAGCAGATGTGCACTTTCAACAAACCTAGTTTTGAAAGAGAGGAAATTAACTAGATAGGAATTCTGACATCCAAAATGATCTAGCACATAGGCCTTTAACCCACAATTTTATCCGATTCTATTTCATTGATTACATTTTCCCTCTTCCTATTATATTATATAGAAGAGAGGTGCAAGTCCTCATTCTAGAGGGTGGATTTAATTACATTGGTGTCAACAGATTCTCATCATCTCTCCTCATCCATTTCATACTTGAGAGCACTTCCACTACATACGAGAGCTTGATAGGGTAGCCCATGGTATAGTGTCTCTATGATTTACTTTCCAACACTTCATTCACATATCAAATGAATTATAATATACTTATTTTATATCTCTTTGAGTTCATATGTTTTTTTTGTATATGTTATCATGCTACAAGGATTATGCTGTCATTACAATGAACTTATTTGATTTTTACTTTCATATTGGATAGATATTATTTACCACTTTTCCATATAATCACATGAATTTTAATTAGGAAACTCATCAATACCCTGTATTATTTAATTTGTACTTAAAGACACCATTGTATATTGGATTATTTTAGACTTACACCCACACACATATCTTAAAGTAATCCTTATGAATAAAAATAATTAGTAATAATCCTCATTAATTAATAAGGTTACTTAACTATTGATAAAAATAATAAATGATTAAACAATGACAAAAATTATACCACCAGCATATAAGGGTACTTTAAAACATTTTTTTAAGCCAAACTAATATTTTTTCTTAAAATCCTAAATTATCATTTTAATTATTTTAATTTAAAAATTAAATTTATTTTAATTGTCTTAAGTTAGAAATTAAGACAATTCGTTTCATTAAGTTAGAAATTAAGCCAATTTGTTAAAAGAGTAGCAGAAAAATTCTAAAAAAGGAGAGGGGAAGTACAAAAATTGAGGGTTGGAGACAGGTCATTATTACAACAACATGAAATTGGACCAATAGGTTGCATGGTCGACTCTTGCGACCAAAGCATTGTTTCATTGTTTTCCCTCTTGAATTACAGGGACAAGGCCAAACTTGCCTCCTTGCATAGTAATCCTCTAAGTCCTTTGTAACTGATAACAGAGGAAGAGATTGTTGTAGCAACATGATGAGAGATGACCATGGCAAGGAAGTAAAGGTTTCAAGAAAAAAATATCTGATAGGGCAAGCAGGTCGTTTTTCCAGATGGAAAATGTATCACAAAAGAGGTATTTGGGCCCTCAAGGAAAAGAATGGGGACAATTTTCCCCAACATGCCAAACAACCACAGGTGCCAAAATCTGATGAAAACGCTCCCAAATTATATTCTGCAGAAGATGTGCCCAAGACTCTCTTTAACCAGAGGAAGCCCAAGCGTACCAAGCTCAGGTAGGCTAATATTTCTACGATCAAATCAATTTTTACAGTCATTATTCAATACCCATATAAGTATTTTTATTAATCTAGGGTTTAGGTTTTAGGATCAAGTTCTATAGCCACTTTTCAATACTTGTATAGGTTTTCACTCTCATTTGTTACATACATTATTCAATACTCCTATAGAATTGTTAATAATTTATTTTTTAGATCTATTTTTGCAGAAACTATTCAGTAATCATTGGGCCGACATGGTGATTTTATGTTGTTCTTTCTCTTATGAAATATTCTTTTTGAGACTATATAGGTCCAACATTACTCCATGAACTGTATTGATCCTTCTAGCTAAACGGTTTAAGGGCAAATGTGTTATTTTCCTAAAACAGTTGGAGTCTGGAATTTTTCTTATTACTAGTAACGATGCTTCTTTCATCCCTTGCAAATGTTTGAACCTGTTTTGCTTTTTATTTTGATAGGGCTTACTTTGATAAGCTAAATACTTAACTGACCTTATCGGATTAAATTCTTTAGGTGATATTATTCAATTTGGTTGTTTTATTGATTGCATTTTTAACGTCCTTTGAGATCTGCCTGGTCTATTGGACCTCCTTTTGAATAGCCGTAATTGAGAGTTGAATTTAATTAGAAATTTAATACAATTTCATTAAAAATGTGAGTTTGTATCTTATAAGAGAGTGGTTCAGGCTTTCAGAACCTTTTTTATTGGGGAAGTAGAAGGAGAATGTGATTTTCACCGAAAGATTTGATACAACGAGAATGTTATCAAAAGGATATATGAAAAATTATAAGTTTCCAATACCGAGAGAAAATTTCTAGATTACCATCTGATCTTGTGCTTCACTGTCACTTTTCCTTCCCAACAATCAAATATACGAGGCAATTGTCAACAAGTCTTGGTGTCTAGGGCTTTCAGAATATTTTTATTGGGGAAGTAGGAGAATTTTTTTTAAAGAATATATGCGGGCTCACAATATGCGAATACAGAGAGTAAACTTCCATATAACCGTCCGATCCTATTCTCCAATGGCAGTTATTCCTTTCCAACCCATAAAATATTCTATTTAATTGTAAATAGGGTCTTGGTTCACTCATGAAGTTAAAGTCTCAAAAAATGTTCCATTATTGCCATGGTTTGTTAAAATGGGACGAGGCTAAGCACAAACCAAAGGTGAATTTGATGAAATATATACCTATTGGACTGAATAAATTTATTTATGCAGTGCATCTCCCAACCTCATGGTGTATTTCTCAAAGAAATTTCCAAATAATGATATTAGGTGATATTTCATGAACTGATATTGCACATGATGCCCTTGCATTGGAAATTTTATTACTGAAAAAAAATATTACGATGCATGAAAGGATTCATCAATATGTTCTAACGTGACAAAATAGTTGTGATAGACAACATCAGGATTACAAAGACTCATCTCTCTCATTAGATTAATCCACAACCAGGAGTCAAGTCTCCATGATTTTCAGAATAGTCTAGATAATGTTTAATTTTTTAATCATTTTTGTCTATCACCTCGTGTTCTGTAACACTAAGCTTTTGAAGAATTACCTCCATAACTATATGCTTGATTGTGAGTTGATTTCCCATTACCTGAAGTCCAATGTTGAAAAATTCAACTCTGCAGAAGCATTGACTCCAGAATAGACACTCTTTTCTTTATAGAGAAATATGAGTTAATCCCTTAGATGGTCATTGTTGTTTTCTGCATTGTCCACCATTCTGTCAACAATGTTTGTACATTTCCAATGCCTTTTGATAGTGGCATGGTATATGCTTCACCTTGTGTAATAAGTGTAAAAGTTCTTAGATGCAGAAGAGACAATGGTGTCTAAAAAACATATCAATATATTGAATAATTAATTGATACGATAAGATTACTACAATGAGGATAGCCCAAATTATAGTTATACTCCAAGGGGATCTTGAGAAGATATTTCTAGACTCAATTTAGATCAATGCCCTTTCTCTTTGTGGGTAGTGACATTGTCATTTGGTTGTGTTTCATTAAGATCTTGAACTGGTTTGAGCCTCAAGGGTTTCATTTTCACTTTTTGGAGCTTTGATAGTGGGTAAGGGCACTTTATTTTCCTCCTCCTTTGTGTCTTCCTCATTTTCATCCCTTCCCAAATCATTGTCTTATTCATCGCTTTATTTATGCTCAAATTTCCTTATTGAAATTATTGTCTTCCTCTTTGCCATATTCCCCATTGAATTGGAATTGGGATTCAGAATCAAAGTTTTTGGAATCATATTCCAAATGGTATTTAGATTCACTGTTTACCTTTGTCTTAATTTAATTTTTTGGAGCGACAGAAATCGACCTTGGCTTGATGTTCAAGACAATCTTCTAAACAATGCGCAATATCTTGTTTCTAACAGTGTTCATCCTCCCCAGTCAGATGGTGGAGCTTATCTGGCATGGGAATTTTTGGTTCATCCCCAAGCTTCATCTCTATGAACAACCTTGGAATCTCCATAAAAAAATACTTGGTAATAAATGGCCTCTGGCAGTTTTGATAGAGAAGATATTTATTTCCAAATCTTCATATACTCATACTTTGTTGTATAAAAAGGGCATATAGTCTAGAAGGTTAGATTAGCATCTCGTTGTGGCATTCCATAAAAGATGTTTTTTGTGGATTTCGTAACTCACGTCTCCACAAATTTAGGCCTCCATGAAATCTGTAGCAGATCTTCACAGCATAAGTGACCCCCATGAATTTCTGTAGTGATTTTGCGATGGATCTATCACAATAGAAGTGGCCTAGTATTGGCCCTAATACCAATGTAATAAGTATAAAAATCTTATACACAATAGTGACAATGATGTCTTCAAAATATAATAATGTACTAAATAGTTTATTGATATGAGAATATCCCTAAGT